>LPNX011032242.1:405646-427212 GCA_001517045.1 Pseudotsuga menziesii | reverse complement strand
ACCAGCGACATAAATGCCGTGTGCCCTTCAGAATTGAAAGTAACAGATGGATGCAAGAGTGCTTGTGCTGAGTTCAATACTCCTCAATACTGCTGCACGGGGGCCTACCAGGACAACTGCTCTCCCAGCGACTATTCGAAATTCTTCAAGGCGCAGTGCCCACAGGCGTACAGCTATGCCAAGGACGATGCCACTAGCACCTTCACCTGTGCTGCTGGTACTTCTAATTACAACGTCGTCTTCTGCGGTTAACATGATCAGGATACTGATCACTTAATATCCTACTATTTATAAATAAATTCAATCCTCATCCCACAGCAAGATCATATTCATGGCAATTCTGTCACGCCATATTTTCTGAAAATAAAATTGAGTGATTTTAAGATCCCAACGAGTATCCAATCGGTCTTCCACATGGTGTCAGTTACTTTCATGCGAGTTGATATATTTTGTAGAATTGAAGCATATAAAAAATGAAATGACAATGACAATGAATAAGAAATTATTCAAAAGTTAAAACAAATATTTTAAAATGAAATTTATAATTATATAGTAAATATTTGTTTTATAAATAATTGATGATTTTTCTAAAAATTAAAACAAAAAATAATTATAATTGAAATAGATATATTATACTATATAATTTTTAATTTTTTTTTTATGACTTTTCCAAAAATTAAAATAAACAGAATTTAATAAATTTAAATATTTATATTTGATTAAAAATAAATTTTAATATAATAGTAAATTTAAAATTAAGTAAAATAAAAGAAAATATAAATAAAAAAGAAGGAAATAAAATGGAAAATGAAAATTCAACCTCTTATCTTATTAACGCCATGTCATGGTTGTCCACGGCAAACCACCCGCCCAGCCACCGGCCCTACACAGGTTCCCCTTGTTACAATTTTACTTTGAGCTGCCCGAGCCACCGGCCATACACGGGTTCCCCTTCTTACAATTTTACTATGAGGATGCATTAAAGCCATGGATACATTGTAACAAGAAATTGGTAAAATAAAAATTGAGAAACCATCCAACTTGCTTTAATTTTTCTCTATGTTTCGTTCTTTCTAATCATTTGTGGTCTATATTGCCTTATTTGCGGCCATATACGCTACTAATCACAATCAAGGTTGCCTTAAATGCCATCACAATTCCCCTTAACATATGGATGGATTCCATACTTTTGGTGTTTGGGGAGCTTTAATGCTAAGTTCAATTGGTCTTTTCGAGATATCAATATTAATAATAAAAATTAACAATTTATTAACAAAGATTTAACAATGGAAGTGACAAATACTTGGAGTAATGCATTATTATATTTTTGGAACACTCTCATGATTGTTAAGAGGTAAATAATATATAAATGTTTGAATTAAATTACATGGCTTTCCTGAGAATGAAGAGTTACACACATGTTATGGCGGCCACGTAAAGTACCGAAAAATGTTGTTGAAATTGCCATTAACAAGTGACACCAAATATAATGATGTAATGGAACACATGGAAGTACCACACATGCTTTTATGTTTACTATTTCGCTTAGCTTCCTTTCCTTATGCTGGTGGTGTTCTGGCTATCAAATTGGTAGGGTGCTATAGTGTGAAGTCAAAATAGCCAATCACACGCTACACCGATATCATCGATCTACCCATTCCCGGTTCATCTGATGTTGCCCACCACAAATGCTCAAACCAAGTTGCATGCTAATGCCCTAAGCCACATGACAAACATCCAGCAGCCCAACCTACCAAACCTACCCATCTCGCATCCACAACCAATGCTCATGCAAATGCTCTAATTCTTGAGAGCCGCACCAAAAACCTTACCCCATAAATGGTGTCAATTTTTCCTATAAACAGACCACTCAGTCACAATGCCAAACCACCAATCTTGCGATCTACCGATGCCATTTCAATCACCCGTTAATTACCCAGATACCCAATCCCCAAAAAGCCAAAAGAAAAGCCCCGTGTCCCCGTCCCCGAAAGCCCAACCAATCGAGCCGAGCATCACGCTATCAACCTCATCAATCAACTTATTCCCATTAAAACACATGCCCCAACCTCGACACACAGAGCCAAAGATAGACAAGAAATACCTTGTCAGGGGGAGTTACTTTCTTTTTGTAACTTACGAACATATTTAGAAAGGTCTGCTGTGTTGGGGTGGTGAGACCATACAAGTTGGTAGCAGGCCAGAAGGCAGACTTTTTCAATTCCAAATTCCTACTAATTTTCTCATTGTAGTAGTCCATTATCTTGTAGATTTTATTTTACCACTTGATTATCTAGTTGGTCATTTTGGAGTCTAGGACATAGTGGCTTGTAATTCACAAAAGATGTGAAGACAAATGAGAAGTGGATATTCTTCAATATAGTAAATTTGAAGGATGTTATGTTGCACCTTGACAGAAATGCAATCTGCATTCAATTTTCTAAGTGAAGAAAAATACCTTATGGAAAAGAGTGAGTTTTGATTGTGGATTAATTGATTATTCATTCTTGCTTAATGATTGTGGTAACTTTCATATTCAGTTAATGATGACTTGGTATCTTTGAAGGTCCGCTTAGAATCCTACAATTCTAACAATTTACTATTGGTCATATGAATCATTTTTCGATTTTGGCACAACATTGCTTATAATTCACAAAAGATGTGAAGACAAATTGAGGAGTGGATACTCTTCAAATATTGTAAATTTCAAGGAGGATGCCATGTTGCATCTTCATAGTTTGTAAAATGAGAACTAAAATGAAGTGGCAAGGAAGCCATCTTTTGAATGTTGATTAGAAGCATGCTTCCCCTTAATATCATTCTTTTTTCTTTTCACCTATTAGTTTGACAAGCAGGTTCATGCAGTTGATACTTTCTAAACTACACACTTTACATTATAAAGGTGGTGATGTTTCACAACTCTTCCCTATGATGACTAAACCTACCTGATTTCATTTTTTTTTAAATATCGTCTTTCATTCTGAACATAATGGCCCATTGTTCGAGCCTTGCACATGAAGATTTATAAATTGCCAAACATCTAAATGGTGAACATAAGCACTTAGCTGATCATCCTAAGATGAAGCAAAAACATGCAAATTAATTTGTTATTAGGAAAAATCATTAAAGAATTGCATGTTATTGTACTTAAATCTTCAGGATGCCCATTTGAAATGATTTCAACATTTTGGTTACAATGCATTCTTCTACTTATTGCTATTGTTATGAAACCCAAGTTCTTGCTAGTTTTGGGGATTGTGTTGATGGCTGCAGTGAAAAAAGAAGCAACGAAGAATACACAAGCCTTCATTATGCGATTCAACACTTGCACAAATTTGCGTGATTATCAAACTTATACAATTTAGAATCCAAGAAGAACTATCGGTAGTATTTGGCTTAGAAGAACTTCAACCATAAAATTGAATGTCAAATGACCTGTAGTAATGCATAGTATTGGGAAAGTACTCCACATTATTAGTAGAACTTGAACCATAAAATTGTATGTGAAATGAGCTATACTAATGCATAGTACACTGAGATGGAGGAGATCGAATTGAATGCCAATCCAACTAGGATAAGAACGAGCATTTGCCATGTAAAGAATACAAAGTGCTTTCAGAGTAAAAGTTCTTTCTAATGAGGCAACATTGAGCTCATTTCATCCCACAGCTCATCCAATAAGTGAAGCTTTCCAGAAAGCATTTATAGAACATTAGAATCCCAATACATTGAAGAAGCTTATTGAAGCTAAGAGAGAAAAGAAAAATTTGGAGCAACATGAAGATTTTGATCCAAAGTTGGGAGATGAAGAGCGGGAGAAAGGTATAAGATGTAGTTTTTGTTACATATGATATTTGACAAGATCTTGGATAGAAAGGTAGCACAAATCACAATCATATGGCTCTGAATTTGTCAAGTAGGATGCTCAATGATTTTGGTGCGATATAAGTGAATGGTTGAATCTGAATAATATTCATAGCAATTGAAAGAAGAAAGGACTTTACGATTCTACATGGTGGCTTTATTTTTTTCCCAGATCAATGTTATGTTACTCTTCATTTGATTACTATTTTAATTCTTCACTATTATGTGACCTCGAAGGATATTGAAAATACACTTTGCAACTGCTATAAAGCTGTGGTGATTGGCATTTCACTTTGTAGCTTTGCCAAGATTGTTTGTTGTATCTTAGTGATTAAGAATTTTATGTTGTAGGAAATGAATTCTTTAAGCAACAACAATATTCCGAGGCTATAAGGCATTATACCAAATAACTTAGAAGGAATCCCAAGGATGCTATGGTAAGTAGTCTTTTTACCTTCTACTGCTTCCTTGATTCTAGTGCTCGTGGAAGCTTCCAATGGTTGATATTTTGGTTGATTAGTGATTTGCACCTATAAACACAAGTCTATAGTAGCGAAGTGGATTCTTAAACAAATCTTGGAGATTTTCCAAAAGGTCTTAAGGATGTGAATAAATGTATTAAGCTGGATCCATCATTTACAAAAGGCTATTCAAGGAATGTTGTTCAGTTATTAATGAAAAAATATGAAAAAACCTTGGAAACTTAACAAGTAGGCTATATTTCTCTTTTATGGTATTCTAATTTTATTTATTTTTGGGCAGTTTAAGTGTTTATCACTTATTTTTATTTGTTCCTTTGAGATTGTAGGGAAATTCCATATGTTATGTATCCTTGCTTTTATTATCTTCAGGTACTTATACTACAATTTGTGCTCATGTATTATATCCTTGTAATAGGAAGGTCTCAAACATAATGAAAACAACTAGGAACTATTGGAAAGTGTCTGAAGGTATGATAACTAGTACAACAAAATTTTCTAATATACACATTGTGTCTTAAAATTATGTACTGTAGTTAAATATTGTCAATACTATTTGCTTTTATTAAAATGTCATCTTTGATTGCAAGTTATTTTACTAGACACATATAGGCCCTGAGGAAATGGAGAGACATGTGTTTTTTTAAACTTTTTTGTTTGTATTCATCTAGATACTAGGGTTGGGATTAGGAGATTACTTGAGTTATTCCTTTTCCTTGAAATTGATGGTGATGATAAGAGTGATAGGATATCGGTTAGTGTGCATTTGTATTGTTTGTAGTCCAAAGCAATGCAAGATCCAAATATTTAGCATATCCTTTTCAGATCCTGTCATGAGACAGGTAATGTGAAATTTTTAATGCTAATTTGTTGTTTGTATGATAGACCATAGTATTCTTGTTTGTTAAAGTTGGCATTTGAAAATTGTGTGCTAGACAATGCTTGCTAATTCAATGTGAACATAAAAGAGTTGACACTGGAGATTTTGGTGTTGGGTATATTCCTCTAATTGATGATGTCCATTTTCAAAGATGCTCATGGATTTTCAAGAAAACCCAAAGGAAACACATGATCATCTGAAGAATCATGAAGTAATGCATAAGATTCAGGAGCTTGTGAGTGTGGGTATTGTACAAGTTAGATGATGAGGGCCATTGTTTTGTTCATAAATATTTTCTAATGATTTATTTTAGAATTCTCATCTTTCCTTTGTATCTAAAACAACCCCAATTAAAGCGCTAAAAGTTACTCTAGGAACAAAGATTTGCATTTTATATAATTCTTGGCAAGCCATTGGAAATATAATTGTTGTGCTCTTTGATAGTTAGAAATGCTGAATGAAAATCTGGTAAATAATTTGTCTGGATTTTTTTTCCATAATAGCATATCCAAGCATTTTATCTTTGAATTGGCATTGAGAAAAATTATTCTTGTAGCAATAATCAATCATGTCTAATTGCTAGATTGTTACATTTCAAAATGTCATGAGATGATTTCAAGATGAATTGGTCATTATGTGTCTGTGTTATGATTGATTGTCTAGAAATGTCTTATTCAATTCCCTCCTTGAAAATCCTTTATGTCCTAAAGACCAAAGGGACATCTAAATAATCAAGTGGTAAAATAAAATCTACAAGATAATGGACTAGGATCATGAATATTCATTGAAATTTGGAATTGAAACAATAAACATAAAAGCTTGTTCCATACTTCCATGTGTTCTATTACATTGTTATATTTAGTTCTATTGTTAATGGCATTTTTAGCATTTTCAGGTACTTTATGTGACAACCATAACACAACCACTCTATAACTCTTCATTCTCAAGAAATCCATGTAATTTAATTCAAACATTTATGTTATTATTTGGCTCTTAACGTTCACAACGCTATTCCAAAAAATATAATAGTGCATTACTCCCAATACTTTTCACTCTGATTGTTAAATCTTTGTTAATAAATTGTTGATTCTTAATATTAATATCGATCTCTAATTTTTTTATTAAAATAAATCAATTTATTTTTGGTAGAATGGGTTTTAAAGGTAAAGTTATTCAAGGAAAACCTTGTCACATGAAATCACTTCAGATTTAAGAAAAACCAAGTCATTTGAATTGAACTCAGGTTTGACAGTATAATGTTTTAGGGACGAGTTATTTAAGGAAAACCATGTCACTTGAAATCAATTCTTAGGCTTTCATAAGGGGGTAGACTTCCACCCCTACCAAAATCATATGGATGTAGATCATTTTTTGGTGCAATAATCCATAAATGGATGTAGATCACTTGTTTTCAAGCAAATGAGAGTTGTAGGATGAAATAGTGATGAACCAATCCAACAAGAGATAATTGTAAAAGGTAGGACAAAATAGTGATGAACCAAGTCGACAAGATACAATTGTAAAACATAAACATTGACATTATTAACCATGCTACCAATTTTTTGAGGTTGAGAGCTTCCTTGCATTCAAAGTGAGTAATTCATTGGGTTATGGTGGTAGACTGCAAATCCAAATGAGTGATTTATCTCTTTTCTTTGGTCAGATAGTTTGTATGCCTCCTATGTTGGATTTTTTCTCTTTTAGTGTGTGGTTTGTTGAGAATAATAAAAGAAGCCATCACTCATTTGTTTTAGAAAAGAGAAGTCAATAAGGTTGAAGGTTGCATGTTCTAATGGTTGGTTTTGAGAGGCTCATTGTATTATAAGGTAAGAAATTTTCCCTTTAATAACTAACTTCTTAATTAGAAAAACTTTAATAACTAGGGGTGACAGGAGGGGGAGTGGTTCTCTTTAACCCCGATGGAGTCCAGGAAATTTTTTACTCATGGGACCTCGACGAAGAAACTAATAATGTTGCTGAAGTTCTAGCCCTTTGGAAATGCCTCTACCAAGCTCGAGCCCAAGAAATCTTGAAAATTACAGTGATTGGGGATTCAAGGTTAATCATTCAAGCCTTGAAAATCAATTCCCCCCATCTCAGATGAAGATCTAAGAACTGGTCGAAAACATTCAAAGCCTTTCCAAATCCTTCAGAAAAATAGATTATGTTCATGCATTAAGAGGTTTAAATGATAAAGCGAATCTGGCGGCAAAACCTGCTTCTACCTTGCGTAAAGGAACCTTAGTTATAAATGGGACTAGATCCCATAGGGGCTTCACTTGTTGACCAATATCCTATCACGTTAGTTCATATTGTGGATTTTAAAATTATCAAAAATTGAACCAATATATTGCAGGTATTGGGGGGGATGAGGGGTTTAAGGTGGGGGTGGGTAGGGTGGTTTATAAGGATTGAGGTATAAAAAGGGGTGGGGAGAAGGTTTTAAGTATTGGGAGGGGGTTTCAACAAAAAGAGTTTGGGTCAATATCTCTGGATATTAAGGGTATTCTTTAATATCCCACGATCGCACGTGCTATGTGAGAGGTTCACTAAGTGAAGTCCTCGTGCTAGCTCCTTTTCTCAGATTCCATAGGACAATGGGAAAAGGATTAAGGGGCTTGTCACATGGCTCTCCCACGTGGATCCTGTCTATCCCACCTTTTTTCATGGTGGCTCGTGGTGAATTGATTTGCCTCATGCTGGCGCATGGTTTGCTGCATGCGACCGTTAAAACATGCTTGAAAAGTACCATCCATATCACCCAGACATCAGGAAAGATCATGATGAACGAGTTAAGCTGCAACTCAGATTTGTTCTGACGTCCTTTGTTGTTTCTCCTCCAGCGTGTGTCTTGTGCGATGGATTATACCATGATTTTGGGATTAATGAGCTCTAAGGGTGATTTAATATGAGGCGACATGATATCACAAAATGTCTATAGTTCGCATATCAGATTATTTTATTCGTTGCAGAGTGGAATTTTGGTTGTGGTTTTTTGGTTCAAGACTTCATCAGACTCCATTGATACCTCCTCAGAGTCTATTCCTTCCTTTGACCCTACTCTATCAGTACCTATTGAGTTGAGAGGAATCCAAAGGAAACTCAAGAGACATAAAAGATATCTGCAACAAATTGATGTCAAAGGAGGAAGGCGCTTGGAGACAGAGGATAGAGATATGTCCCAACTCTGTGAAGAGTTCGCAGAATCCATCTCTTAGTCAGAATGTGTGATGACAGGAATGCTAGCCGAGATGGAAATTTGGTTTGATAAATTGGAGCTTCAAGTGGTAAATATGGCAATAGATAAAGGAGTGAACACTGCAAATTCAGGTCCTTTAGCTCAGAAACGTGGTAGCCAAAGAAAAGTAATTCAGGATCCGCCTGGGGGTTTCTCGTTTTTGTGACTTTTTGGTTATCTTTGTAAGGATAGTCTCAACCGGTGTGAGGGTGGTAGTAAGATAATCCCGTGACATTTGTTATTTCTGTGTAAGGGCAGTGATTATCTGAACAAGGGTAGTAACAATATAAGTTTTTTTTATGTTTTCTAGTAGCTATCTCGAAACAACAATTTTGATTTATGTATATCTATTTTCAGTGGTTACACCACTGCTCGATCAAACCATAACCATTCTTGTAAAAAAAAACTTTAATAACTAATTTCTTAATTAGCAAAACTTGTAACCAATTTCCTCAAGATACAAAACCTAGTATTGCATTTTACAAGTCAACCATATATTTACTTCAACCAAACAACATTTCTCAAGCAATTATAAATAAATAAATAACTTGGAAAACATCAATTATGATACCAGTGTGTTTGAGATATATAATTGCCAACAAGTCGAACACTGCGGCTTCTCTAACTACGTCAAAAGATGAACATAGCTACAAAGCTACCATTTGTTCAAAAATTGACAACTGGTGAGGAGATCAATCAATAGATTCAGTCGAAAGATGATATAGTCAAGTGGATGGAGGTTTATCAAGTTCAATCGATGAATATGCTGGTAGATGAGTACATTCAGAGACTTCTTCAATGTCTTAAAAGCATCAAATTCAAGCACATCAGACTGGTTCTAAGCTTGATAAGAATAATAATAGTATCCCCTTTCCATGTCATGCTACATATTTATTAGAAGGGATCATTATACCCATCAAACTTTGCTCTAATTTCTGTTCAGGATATGTCCATATAGAACAGACCTTCAAGTATTGAAAAAAACATAACATTCAGCTCCATAAGAATATCAAAAAATTGTACAACGTAGTTGTAATATCCCAATTTTGACCCCTATTGCATTAAAATTGTACATGATGTAAATATCGTTATTAAATAACGGTGAGGAGCTCAAGGCCAAGGCCCCAGCATGGATTTAGTGTTTTATGTATCGGCAATTAAAAACTGATACCTATGGTTTTCGTGCTAGCCAGGCACAATATAAATTGAGACATCATGTAAATATGCAATTTAATAAAATACCCACAACTAGCTATGCAATGCAACAAGATATGGGGGCATGATTTCACAAGGAACGAGGGAAATTATTCAAACCCTTGAGCCAATAGTGTAAATCCAAATATCAATGAGAGAAACCATAAGCTCTCAACTGCCCATTTTGTCTTATGCACCCAATCATTTAATTAGTCCAGAAGTTGGTTGAGGCAGTTAATGCATTGGGAATGGAGAGGTATGGCAGTCAATTTTGTATTGGGGCAAGCCATCAATTTTTGGAAATCATATTTTTGCTTATGGGACAAGAAAACAACCATAAATGTGTGCCCATTTCATTCCTCACCCACGTTCTTCCTTTCCTTACGCAGCTGGAGCTAGCTGGGCATTCTTCCTTCATGTTTTCTGCAGTTTTCTTCATCTTTCCATGATGGAAATCCATTTTTTGGTGTTGCACAGTGAATGGAAGAAGAGATTCACGATTTTGGGGTTTGTAGAGGCCATTCTTCCCTTGTGAATCCCATAAACGTTTTCTGAAATTGAATTTGCTTTCCCCGAGTTGATTTCCCCATCTACCATTTCATTTTTGGTTGCCAAAACGTTTTTCTTCATACCCAACACTTGTGTTTGCTGTTATGTGCATCCTTGTTTTGGTATGAACTGTTAGGAGTGGAAGAGGCCCAGAATTGGATTGATAAAATTAGTGAAGAGAGGAACCTCAAAAAAATATCAAAAGGGGCTGGCTAATCTTCTATGCACACCTAAGAGAACACTAGAAGGGATGGTATGGCCTGAGAGACTGTGTAGCAGTGAAGGGAATACTTCCCTGTGTTGGGTGTGTAGGTATTGTGGAGGCCAAGATAGATAGATCTTGTGGAGGTGTCCATACCTCTGTGGTTGAGCTCACTAGCTTAGAAATTATTCCTTTCGACTGCCTTAGCATCCTTCTAATCCCAACTGTGGATTGGCTTGGCTGAACCTTGCGGTGTATTCAACTATGTATGAGCCTGTTGTTCCCTATTTCCTTGTAGAAATCATGCCCAACTTGGGGGTGGCATATGTGGTGAGAGATTGATGAGCACAACTGGCCTATGGGTTGGTGGAAAGTTGCAGTGACATAACCAGTTGCTCGGGGAAGATCATTTTCAAGATAAGTATTCTCTTGTGTTAATTCTGCAATGTATTTGCTTTAGGAATTATTATGAATGCATTAATGTATTTGCTTCCACTGTATTTTCATTTGTTATACATATGCATATGTTTTTTCAATGCATTAAATATTATGTTCATGGGGCTAGGGGACAGGTTATAGACGGCAGCAGTTCGTTGCGTCCTCTCCATCAACAAGAGGGGAGGGGACGTGACAGTAGTATTCGATATGCTCAAGAAAAAATAAATGGGGTGACCAGGAATGGAGAAGGGGCATGCTTTTACCTCTTCATTAAATACCAGATAAATTAGATTCAATTGTTGGTCAATGTTATTGGTCATTGTGATCATGACGAAGAGGGTGCCTATGCAGCATTGCAAACACATGAAAGAGGGTTCCAAAAATAATATAAACTCACAAATATGCACTTCTTATTACTAACACTGGTTCTAGAAAAACGAGCATGCATTTTAAAAAATTTCTTTCTTTTGTGTGCAAGAGGACTTGTCTTAAAAGAACACGTCTCTGGATCAACATCTTTCATCTCTAAGCATTTCTTTCTTTTTTGTAGGTTTCTTGACTAGATGAGGATGTCCCTTGACCATCGGGATATGGATGATGAGAATTTTGTTCGGCATGGGTTTCCAAGTGGGATCATGCTGGATAGCATTGTTGGTTATATCTTAGTTAAATAAAGAAGTATTGTTGGTTATATCTTATTTAAATCGAGAATAATCAACTAGATGATGGACTGGGGTTCAAATTTCATTTGGACTATTTATAGCCATATTGGTGGTTGGATCAACTTGTGGGTTGTATTAATGTGAATTATATGAGGATGCCCCTTAAATATAGGGATATTGATGATGAGAAGCATTACGTTGCACTTGTACCCAACACACCTTCAAGTGTACCCCAGGGAGAGAGGGCCACATTTTTCGACCAAGAGGGGTGTTATTGAGTGATGGCGGTCCTGGACCCTCTGGTCCTCCTTTAAGGGTACTATGGCTTAATGGCGTTGCTGACTTCTTGTTAAAGATGTTTTTAACCTTAGGTTCATTTTCATGCTTTGAAGAGGGCATTGGGGTATTTTACTGTATTCTAGGGGTTAGATGGGCATAATTCCCTCCCTCCATCCCACTTCAGCTTTTCGTTCGGAGCGATTCATTTATTTGAGTGTGTTTTGGCATCCAGGGATGCAAATACCCTAGGTAGCCTACCTTAGTCTATATTATTATTATTATTTTCTTTTAATTTTAAGTTGAAATTTAATAATTAGAAGTTTACTTGTTTTAAGGCATGTTGGCTTGGATTTTATTTGTAAAATTGAGTGTGTGATCCAACTAGTAGTTGGCATGTTGTCAAACTTCGAAAAATTCTATCACTTCGACTGCTTTGACTACTCTGATGATCCGGTGGATTGTTCATATTCAAAAATTACACCGATCCAATATGGTACAATAGTTATTAATCTATGGTTCAAAGAACATAACATATGCTAAACATAGTGCACGACTAGCCTTAAGGGCCGCGCGGTGCGACAGAACATCGCGCTGCTTGCGCAACTTGCATGGGTCGTGCAGCTTGCGCAATGATAGTATGCTGCGCAGTTATAGCCCGCGCATTTATAGCCCATGTAGCTTGCTCGTGAAAATCCTGCGCGGTCACGTACGCTGCGACGTTATAGCCGCGCAGTTATAGCCGCGCAGTCATAGCATAGCCCACGTAGCTTGCTCGTGAAAAGCCTGCGCGGTCACGTACGCTGCGACGTTTGAGGATGCTACAACGTTGTGGAGCTTAGTTATATGCTGCGACAACGGATCAGTTATATAGCGAAGTCCTTATATGCTGTGACAACGGATCAGTTATATAGCGAAGTCCTTATATGTTGCGACAGCGAATCAGTTATATAGCGAAGTCCTTATATGCTGTGACATTTGGTATAACAATGAATGCGACATTTTTGGAACAGTTTGGCGGATATTCATATGATATGGATATAACGTATGTTCCATTATTGGCATTTGGTTCAGTTTTGGCATTGGTAACGGCTCTGTCACATAAATGAGTTGGCAGTTAGCATATGGTGTGGAACAATCTCGTTTGAAACGTTTTGGAAAGGTTTAAAACAAGTAATGTATGGTTATCATAACCATAATGTATACCTTGTATCTGCTAAAACGAGTGGGGAACCCATGATCTATGCTCCCACTGAACACTATTACAGCACGATTCTATCCATGTTTCAGGAATATGGAACGTCGTAGTAAGTAACGCTTGCGCGACGATTTGGTAGAATTGCATGGTTTAGTTTTAGTTTACGGTTGTAACGAAAATAAAGAATATAACAGCTGCGATTAAAAAAGATGAATCAAAACCCGTTACTTATCCTCACACTGAACGATAAATAGAGGATTTCTGGCCACATTAAGGGGGGAGCCCAGTGAAGGGAGATTCAGATCCCCGAGAGTTCAGCTGTAATTTATCCAGATTGCTGTCGTATTTAGAATTCGACCATACTCTGTTATAATTTGGCTCATTTTCTTCTGAAGACCATTTTGTAATTTGCAGAAGAGGTCTTGAAGGCTTTGTACAACATTCTGTTTTAAAGTTGTTGAAGTTGATTCCAGAACCATTTTTGTACCATTTTATAGAGATTAATTGGATCGGTCCCCAGTGGAGAGGGACCCGTAGACGTAGCCCAGTGAAGGGGGTGAACTCCATTATCAAATCCTGTTTTGTGTCTCTCTGATTCTGTGTTTGTTTTTCCCACGTCTGTTTATCAGTTTTGCTTTTCATTTCTGTTTTAAGCATTTAATTTCTATTAATGCTGGTTCATGAATTAAGCAAATTGGAAAACACATTCTTTAGATAAACTTTTAATGCACTCAAGTTGAGGTCCGACAAATCATATTATGGTATCAGAGCAGGTTGACTGCTTGTGCAAGTTTGTGAATGCTTACCAGGTCTAGGTTAAAGCTTGACGAAGGAGAATTAATTGAAGGATATTCTGAGATTGGCTCCAGGAGAACATTCTCAAGAACCATGTCTTCTCCACGAGGGGAAGAAGAAGGACATACAGAACGGGAAAAACCTATTATTTCTGAAACTGAGTTTTTGGAGGCTTTTATCAGCATGAAAGCCATGATGGAAATTCTTCTCAATGAGCGTGCAGAAAGGAAGAAGAAAGAAGAAGGATCTTCATCCAGAGATGCATAAGTGAAGAAGTAAGAAAAGGGTAAAGGAGTAGGAGGTGATGGTGATCCTCCTGATACTAATCAGACTTTCTCTTCTTCTCATACTTCTCATTCAAATAATGCAAGTCCTAATATGCCTTATTTCAAATTGGATGTTAAATTCAAATTGCCAATTTATAATGGAGATTTAGATGCTGAAAAGTTAGACAATTGGATCAAGCAGCTTGAAGTATATTGCAGGGTGCAGGGCATTAATGACGACCCTTCCAGGATTCAATTGGCCACTTTGAGGATGAGTGGGATGGCTCTTACTTGGTGGGAGAGCAATATCCAACAAGATCTTCGAAAGAATGGTAAAATTATTTCAGTTTGGAATGAATTCATTTAAGCATTAAGGAAGCAATTTTATCCTTTAGGACATATTCAACAATTAACCATGAGTTGGCAAATGTTTAGACAAGCTAAAGGACAAAGCATTCAAGATTATACTCATGAATTTAGGAAGAGGGCTATTGCATTGAATGTTTCATTAGATACACAGGAAACTCTTCTTAAGTACATTGGTGGCATGCATTCTTATTTGCAACATACTTTGTTGATGTTTAACCCCAGTAATTTGGATGATGTATGTGTTCAAGCTACAAATTTAGAAGTCGGGGGTAAGCATGATAATGATTATTTTATGAAGAAGTCATCTAAATTTGACAACAAAGATAAAAGAAAAGATAGGGGAAAGAAAACAGCTACCATCACGAAAGAGGGTGAAAAACCCACATGTTCGCATTGTCAGAAGGGACATGATGTCTCTAAGTGTTGGAAACTTCATCCGGAGTTAAGGCCAAAGAAGTATGGAGGAAATAAAAACAAGGATAATCAAGCAGCTACTGCAGCCCTAATTCAAGACTTGGGATTTGATTTAGGTGATGAGACTAAGATCACAGCAATTGGGATCCGAGGTAAAGATAGAGCAACATGAAGTGCAGTTGCAGCAAAGCATGCCTTTCCCGAATTTTGGCATGAATCTGATGATTATTCAAAAGACTGTTTATGCTTATGTAAGGAATTGTGTGATCTGCAAATCTATTGATAAAGGGTTGGGATGGTACACACCTATTCATACTTCATCTCGTCCTCGTAAAAATGTTGTAAGGGACTTTGATGGGGGACGACCAATTAGAGCGTGCTTTTAGTATATTGGGGTTCATGTTGGGCTTCCTATGACTATTGTACGTTTGGCACTTTCGAATATTGGGGCAATTTTGGTCAGTTTTATGGAGTCTTAGGTGTTAACACATATATTTAGCACATGGATGAAAAAACCATGATGAAGGAGAAATAATAGTGGCTTGTCAAACTTTGGTTAAATGGTTTAGTATAAGAGTATGGTGAGGAGCGAGAACGATGAAGTTGTCAAAAGATCTAATGGTGCGAAGTGAAGAGTTGAAAATCAATGGCCTATACTATATTCGCTTTCTAAGAGGTGCAAGGAGGATAACGTATATCTGGGCATTTAATAAAATACACAGATCAACGACTGTTGATTCGGCTCGAAGAGATCCACGGTCCATGTAAACTCCGCCGTATGAAGTTGCATGTTTGTTAAAATAGTAGAGCCCAAAAGAAACAAGTATATGCCACTTGATCTGACGGTGACAAGATAAAGGCATATCGCATCAACGATCGTGGATTACTCCGGAGCCTAGACTTGCATGGTAGTTAAGACCCAAGCGCTCGGCGGAATTGAGTATATACTTCTTGATCTAACGGCGGAGGAGTAAAGTTAGGTCACATCAACGGTTGGGACTGATTCCGGAGCATAAACTTGCACAGGGGATAAGTCCAAGGCTCCCAGTGGAATTGGATACGTGCCACCAAATATGATGGCGTGGATATAAAGTAGATCACATCGATGGCTGTAGATGGTTCTGGAGCATAAAGTTGCATGAAGGATAAGACCAAGACATCCGACGGAATAAGTTACGTGGCGCAAGATCCGAGGGTTGAGAATTGAAGGCAAATAGATCAATGGTCATGAAGCGATCCGGAGTGTGAAAATGCGCAACAGTTAATAGTTAAGAGCGGTGGCAGAATATAAACCGTTGTCCACGTGTCTGATTGTGATCGACTCCGGAGGCAAAAGTAGTTTAAGGAAAACCGCCGAAAGGACGCTCCGAAGTGGGGTCCTATAAAAGGCAGTTGACTTGATCCATGGGTATTCTATTGGCGTCGGACAAATGAAATAGACCCGCAGCTTCGTCAACTTTCAACTGTCAGTTTCCAAAGCACACGCCACTACAGTTAACAGGTAAGCCTTGATACCCATAATTCGTCTGCCTGAATTGCCATTATCAATTGAATTATGGACAAGAAGGAGGAATTACAGAGTAGCCATGTTATAGATGATAGAGAGGAGTATTTGGTCGACAGAGACAGGGGCGTATGTGACCCCTTCCTATCTATAGGAAGCGTGTCCATTAGTAAATAAATATTATGGTATTACCACTCACAAGGAAATGATATATTGAATGTATGTAAATCCTTTCTGTATTACTTCGCCCTCGAACAAACCCTCCATTTCCTGGAATTTGCAGAATGGTGTGCTGTTAACTACTCCCCTTCTCAGAGAATTATCATGAGTCAATCCACATCCCGAACACTTTGTAAAGTAAATGCTACAGTCATCCGTGAGAACCTCAATTTTCCTAAAAATTACCCTGATAAACATGAGTCAGTGAATGAGTCAACCCTTGCTGAATTTTACAAGAAATGTGAAACTGAAACCCGTTGCCAATTCCTGTCTAGTATTCTGAAAGATGGTCAATCTTTAGATGGTTTTTTCTTACCTTACCTTGTGCACATTTTCAAAAATGAAGTCCAATTGGTAGTATCTCTAGTCTGTCAAATATTAGGTCTTGATAATGATTGTCACGTGGGTGAAGTTGTCCTTGGTTTTTTGTTGAGAATAAGTTCCTTAGGCTCTGAATCTCAGTCAATTCCTGTTTTTAGTCTAGATGAGTACCTGTCTGAATCAATGCATCTTCAGTTAAGTGAGTTTACAAAGGTTTGGTTCTTTAGATTTCAGACCTACTTGTTCAACATGCTGTTATGTTCCAGTGTCACTGAGCTCCAGTTTTTGAATACTGTCTGTTCTTCTGATTTGCCGAAGCAAATCAACATGTTCGAATATGCCAATTCAATTATGTCGAAAGTGTATAGAATGTTGTTTGATGAAGAATTGCCTCATGTTTTGGACGAGATGAAATGTTTGATGCAACCTTCACCCGAAGACCGAATTAGAGATTTGTTCCTGCATAAAGACTCCACTGTGTTAAGAGTATATGGATTTACCGGACAACCTTATAAGTTACTTGCATTCCTCACCCCGAGGATTTTTGCTTTATAATTCATGAGACAAAGGTTGCAGTCTGAAGAAGAACATTTTGGAGCTTTTAAAAAGTCTTCAAATATTAAATTCCCCCTGAAAGTCGGTTATTTCATTTTCAAAAGTAAAGGTGCTTTAGTGTTCATAGAGAAATTGCTGGAGAATATGGATTTCCAAAAGGAGCCAAAGATAACTTATGATCCCCACCATGTAATCTCCTTGAGGAAGCAAGCCAACAAGAACAAGCCGTTTGATCACCAATTTATTGAAGGTCTGGCTGAAACAGCCAATTTGTTGCAGTTTACTAAAATTTCAAAGTCTAATGAAGATACACAAACTATACCTGTCACAGCATCCCAAACAACAGAGGATACTAGTATTGTGATTAAGAGAAGTCTGTCTGAAATCGAAAGCATGGAAATTGACAAAGATGGATCGCATAAAAAGGCAAAGTTGTTTCAAGGTGGTGAAATTGTAAATGAAGAAATTTCTGATGGATTCAAAAAGGTTGCTCTAGTTCCAATGAAGGTTGTGCAAGTAAATCAGTTCTCTTTTAAAAGTGTGGATGGTTCAGAATTAAGCCCGGTATTTAAGTCAAAGGAGGAACTCAAAACCAGTTACATGGAAAAAAGAAAGCAGTCTTTGGAAGAGATGAGAAATCTGCTTCCATGGGTAAGAAATTTGTACAGTCCAAAAACTTCTCTGGTTTCTGCTAGAGATGCCGAAAGAAATACATTCAAGTTAACCATGGTAAACGACAAAAAGATGTCAGAGATGGAGATCCGGTTGGATAAGATCAATGTACCGGATAAGATACAACTTCATAAACAAACTAGTGATATCATTTATTCAGATTTGTTACAAGCTATGGTAAAGATAAATAAATTACAAATTTTGATAGATAAGTTATAAATTCAACTGAGACATGAAAGAGTCGAAAATAAGGCAAATGCCATCTAGATCAAGAAGCTTCAAACAGATATTGTCAGTTTAGATAACACCCAGGCAGTCAGGAGAATGCTAGAAGAAAAAGATAATGCTCTCTAGGTGTTGAAGAAAAAATTGAAAATCCCAGGTTCTGTGCATGTTCAGTCCTCTGAGTTATTGGCTCTGCAAGAAGAAAAAGACAAAATCCAGCAAGAAATGATGGAGTATAAAGGGAGAGATTTTGAGTTACAGGAAAAAAAGGACAAGTGGGAGGCCGAGCGAAATGAATTGTTATCTCAAATTTCCTTGATGAAAAAGGATCAAATTGATGAGAAGGAGATTATGGAGGAGTTAATGAGTTAGACCCCCACAGGTGAAGACTTGTCCATTGTGAATATCGATAAGCCATTGGATGATTTTTCTGCGGATGATCTGTTGGTGCCTATGTCCCAAGTTAGTTTAAAAGATGAAGAAATCAAGGAGCTAAAGACAGAGAATGCAAAGATCAAGTCTGAACTGGCCAAAATGAATGAAAGTAAAAACAAAATACTACAAGATAGAAACCAGTTGCAAAAGAAGTTCAATGAATTGAAGGAGAAAAGCATAGGTAAAGGTCCTCTGCAAGGAGCAAAACACATTATTTGGGACACGTTATCTATAGAAATTACCAAATTCAGGCATTATCTGAATTTCATTGATGATAAGAATATTTTGATCAATTTAGCCCACCAAAGATTAAAGCTAGTGAATGAACACATGGGAAAGAGACCTCTTACCACAGCTCAAAATGCACTGAACTTTTTAAACTCATTGACATATCAAAAATTACATGATATGGGGATAAAAGACAGGATATCCATAGTGCTGTGGGCTGAGAAATTTATCCACAAACATCATTTAATGAAGATGGTCCAAGACAGAACTGATGAAATGGTTACACAAGTCGATAACTTCAAGGAGGATCTCAAGGAGTTGTTCGAAGACGGCTTGCCTTCCTTTTGGGATGAGGAGGGACGGATGTTTTTGCAAGAGCACTATCATAGCTTGCTAGTTCATGTTGATGTATATGTAACTTCGGAATGTATTCTTATATGTATTTTATATATTGTAACCCGATGTTTATTCCGAGATGTTTCTATTATGTATTTGAGTCATGTGGTCATGCCCCGATGTTCCGATCAGGAGGATTAATAATGTAATCAAGTCATTTCAAGTCATTAGGTAAGTCCCCACAGTTATGGGGCACTTGAGTTATTATACACTAATTAAGGTGTAGGCTCAAGTAGTAATTATTAGGTCGAGCCTACGTGTGAAATGGTAATTCAAGTGAACAGACTAATATAAATAGAGAGGGTGAGTCTCTCTATTTATCACTTGTGACTTAGCTCTCTTGCTCTCTCAAGTGTGGTGCACTTTTGGAGAAGGAAATTCTTGGGCTTGACAGAAGACAGAAGGCTGCTGTTGTGAAGGGAGGTCATCTTACTGTTTTGGGATCACATCTTGTGGTGATACTATCTTAGAGGAAGTTGAGGGGTTTTCTCCATTTATGGTTTCCCCTCCTAAAATCTTTGTGTCTCTTGTCTCTTGTGATGTGCTTATGTGATTGCTGTGCTTGTTATTCTCTTAGTGAAAAGATCTTATCATAATGCTAGCTTAAATGTTGAAAAACTAACATGGTATCAGAGCTAACCTGAGAAGAAGAAATTGTGTGGCTACAGAAACTAGGGCTTCCTATTTTGTGGATCTTCCTCCACAGATTTTCAGCAAAAGTATGCTAGGATGACTCTCCATTGAAGGGTGCATCTTTCTGTCGATGCGAAATTCAATTTCAATCATTTTCAGTTTCGATGTGGAAATTAGGGCTTTCTACAGAAGAGGAATTTTTGGATAAGACCAGCACAGGATTTTTCTCCTCATAAAAACCGAAATTTAGAGACCTAGATCAAGAAACTTGGTTGGGTAAATCTCCAGGAAAGTCAAACCCTAGTTTGACCCCTAGCTAGGAGAAACCCTAAATACTAAAAATGCTAAGTTTTGGTACAGTCGATATATTCTGAGATTGGAGAAGTCTCAGAAGCTAAAATTTTCAAGGGCCAAAGATAAAATCCTGATGAACACGTTTTCCAAAGGGAATCCTCTGATTCGCTATATTCTGGGAGATATGATCTCTCCAAGTTAGGGTTCCATCCTCTTCCAGAAATCATCCATAAATAGGACACTTGGGGAGATCTGCAATATCTTGGGCTACAGAGGTCCAAATGGAATTCCTGAAGATGTTCCAGAAAGGGTACTGACTTTACTTTCTATGGTCTGAAGTTCAGACTCAGAAGATGAACCAGTGACACGTGGAATTCCGTACAACTTCACTGTTCTGAACAGTCCAGTAACAGGTCACCTTGGGAAAAGGATCATAAATCCCAAATGGTGAAACAAATTATGATGAAACCTATGGTGTTGGATCAAGGACATGGGAGGTTACCCCAGTAAGAAATTTTAGACATAGAGGATCAGTAATTTCGGATATATCACAGAAACAGTAACAGACATTTCTGTAGAATAAATCAGAAAATTAGGGCTTCCTGTTCTGGGAGTTTCCCTTCACTATTTTCAGAAAAGGAGTACATTGGACAGCTCCATTTGAAGAGATCTATCTGTTCATCCAATCAAATCTGAAAGATTCCAATTTTTTAAAATTAGGGTTTCTGCGACAAACCCTAGATCGGCGAACTCCGGGACAAGGACGGACACCTCAAATCGGTAAGATCTAATCCTTTGCTATTTCCATTTGAGGTTCTCATTTCAATATGATATATCACATCAGCTTGCTGACAAGATTTGGGAAGTTGACAACTTCCAAGACTGGAAGTATATGATCTCTCTGAAGAAAATGGATTGGACACCTACATGAGTATAGAGGTTCCAGTTTCAGAGGGAGACGAGGTTAGAAGCCTTTCACAAGAAGGACTTGGTCAAGGCCAAAGAAGACATCATGCTCATGCTACAAAGGATGATGAACCATTCAAAAGAGATCCATACATGAAAGTGAAGATTATTCAAGTGAGGATGAATATGTTTTGATATTAGCTCTCACAGGTAACATTATTCATGGAAGTGATGATTGGCTTATAGATAGTGGGGCTTCCAAACATATGACAGGATTCAAGGAATCCTTTACATGAATCACCTCACAAGGTGAAACTAGGAGATGACCACCAATGTCCACTAAAAGGTAGTGGG
>LPNX011032242.1:369678-403753 GCA_001517045.1 Pseudotsuga menziesii | reverse complement strand
AGATGTAAGTGCAGAAATCTCTCCTCGTTGGAGTTGAGAGTCTTCCATCATTGGATGGGATTGTGCCATTCTGATGAGCAGGTCAGATGTAAGGGCAGAGCCATTTTGTTCATGGCTAAAGAATTTAGTTCCTTCCATGTCAGATATAAGTGCTGGCCATTCTGTCGAGTAGGACAGATGTAAGGGAAATTGCCATTCTAGGAATGGAGGCACCTGGTCAGTTACCAGGAACACTCAGTCAGGTTATGCAGATGAGCATGTAATTCAGAGCCCTGGGAGATTTGCAGATGGTCTTTCGAGGTTTTGCCTATGGCATGTAATTCGGTGCCCTGGGACATCTGGCAAATGATCTTTCGAGGTTTTTCTCTGGGAGGACATGTAATTCGGAGCCCTGGGAGATTTGCAGATGGTCTTTCAAGGTTTTGCCTATGGCATGTAATTCGGTTCCCTGGGATATCTGGCAGATGCTCTTTTGAGGTTTTGTCCTATGGCATGTAATTCGGTTCCCTGGGAGATCCGTTAGGTTGGGCTGTGTGCCCGTAATCAGTCCTGGGATGCTCTTGCGAGGTTTTTCCATGACCACATGTAATTCGGAGCCCTGGGAGATCCTATAGGTAGAGCTGTGTGCTCACAACATCCTGGGATGCTCTTGCGAGGTTTTGTGGTGAGGTCACATGTAATTCGGAGCCCTGGGAGATCCTATAGGTAGAGCTATGTGCTCGTAATAGCCTGGGATGCTCTTTCGAGGTTTTGTGATGCACGTAATAAGTCCTGAGGATTCCACAGTATGGCCAGTGATGATGAAGACTTGCAGGTGGGGGGCCTACATCCAGCATGAAAAAGGGATGGCTCTGTAGAACTTCCTATGACGAGATAGTACACACATGATGATGACCAGAGGAGATCCAGATCGAGCTATGATCCAGATCCAGTTATGATGACTCCAAGAGATCCAGATCGAGTGATGATCCAGAACCAGCAGTGATGATCCAGATCGAGAGATGATCCAGATCCTATCCAGAGAGATGATCCAGATCGAGTGATGATCCAGATCCAGTCCAGTGATGTTGATCCAGATCGAGTGATGATCTAGATCCAGTGATGCCATTTTTTGATGATCCAGATCGAGAGATAATCCAGATCCAGATGACTTGAAGATGAAGATGACTTGAAGATGAAGATGACTCAGAAGATCCAGCTGATACAGAGAAGAAGACCAGTGCTGAAAAATTGTGTCGAAAGAATACCTTCCTAGTTAAGAGGGAGTGTTGATGTATATGTAAATTCGGAATGTATTCTTATATGTATTTTATATATTGTAACCTGATCTTTATTCCAGGATGTTTCTATTATGTATTTGAGTCATGTGGTCATGCCCCGATGTTCCGATCGGGAGGATTAATAATGTAATCAAGTCATTTCAAGTCATTAGGTAAGTCCCCACAGTTATGGGGCACTTGAGTTATTATACACTAATTAAGGTGTAGGCTCGAGTAGTAATTATTAGGTCGAGCCTACATGTGAAATGGTAATTCAAGTGAACGGACTAATATAAATAGAGAGGGTGAGTCTCTCTATTTATCACTTGTGACTTAGCTCTCTTGCTCTCTCAAGTGTGGCGCACTTTTGGAGAAGGAAATTCTTGGGCTTGACAGAAGACAGAAGGCTGCTGTTGTGAAGGGAGGTCATCTTACTGTTTTGGGATCACATCTTGTGGTGATACTATCTTAGAGGAAGTTGAGGGGTTTTCTCCATTTATGGTTTCCCCTCCTAAAATCTTTGTGTCTCTTGTCTCTTGTGATGTGCTTATGTGATTGCTGTGCTTGTTATTCTCTCAGTGAAATGATCTTATCATAATGCTAGCTTAAATGTTGAAAAACTAGCAGTTCAAAATCGCATGGACCACTCTAAATTCGATGACTTGGAAAAAATCCTAACAGGAAAAACTATTGTGGACAAATTGACAGAGGATTTCGAAGTTTTGCAAAAGTTCGCAATTATCAGAAGCAGATTGCCCAAGGTGTCATATGAAGCTTATATGGAACTTGAAGTGTCAATTCAGGAAATGATGGAATGTGATACCCTGACCACAGAATAGTGGAAAGCTGTGGAGAGATTCGGAAAGACCAAATATGTCTTGCATGCATAGAGACAGGTGTTATACAACATGGAGCTGACTGGATGAAGACATGGAGCTGACTCGACGAAGATGTTTTACCAAGCTGATTTTTACTTTATGATCTATTAGGATTGGAGCAGTAATTTATTCCTAGAAGTTAGGAATTTAGTTACAAGACTCTAAATTAAGCCGATCATTCAGTTGTGAATCTTCTTGGAAGATCTATTATTTTTTGTATATATTGGCATCTTTTTTATGAGATGGGGGTTGGAACCCATCGTGTTGTGGAATTATTTTTGGAGAACATATCTATTTTTGAATAACAAAGTGAATGCATGAAGGTTTATCAGAGATTCCTGTGTCATTGATATTACAGTCTATGCTTCTTTCTTTATGTGATCGTATCTCCTAGTGTAACACTTCATTTTGTTTCTTCTTCGTATCTAAAATACAACGTTGGGTGATTAGAATTCATATGTTTATTCTCTAGTCATCATTTCAGATATTTTATACATTTTCTGCTAAAGTTGATATAGAATTCATCTTTGATGCTCTATATTGATGGACTGTTTCCTCGTCTCTTCTGTTTCACCTGGATTAAATTGAACGACTGTGATGATGTGATTATCTTGCCTTTGATGAATCTCGTGTATATGTCTTTGTGATATCTTTATATGTATGTGACTCCATGCCCAATGGTTATGTGATTGTTTCAGCCATACATACAAATATTTAAATGTTGTTTTATAGCTGGTCCTGTTAAATCTGTATTGAGAGATCCCTCTCTGAAAGAAAACACAAGTTTCTTTCTAAAGTGGTTTTGCTGTTACCTTGGAGTTTACCTTTTACAACCTGGGTACATTCTGAGTGCTAACAAACTAGCGCCGTTGCAGGGGAACAAAAGTGCATATCTGCCCTGGGAGAACAACAAATTTTGAAGAAAGATTTCTGTGAGCAAACAGGAATTTTATTAGCATAAGAGGTTGTATATTTGCCCTGGCGACTCCATTGTGAAGCTTGTTCAAAGCTTAAGGAGTCATTCTGGCTTCGAGAAGACACACGCGAGGTAAATCTGATACCGAAGTCTTGAAAAGTTTTGAAGACCCAGAAAAGCTATTTAAAAGAACAAATAAAGAAAAGATAGATTTTCCTTTGTTTGGTGCATCATCATCTCGAGATCCTCATTTTGATCCAAAATGGGAAGTTAACGTTGGAAAAAGTCTATTGAAAACCAAATCTGAGTCTGACCTTAAGGATACTGAGTTTAATCCCCGTAGGTTAGAATCTTACTTGTTAGATTCCCTTTGGAGAGATTTGCAACAAACCACAAAGGCTGACACATTTACCTCTCAAAGTATTCAGACCTCTCAAAGTACTCAAAGTTCTTCACTTCCTATGAACCCACCCAGACCAATGGTCGCCAGATTTGCTCCCTTGCGTCTGCCTACTGTATTACATGATCTCCCTCAAAATTATTCTCAGAGAATTTATTTATTTGATGGAGAGGGTGATATAACCACAAAACAACATGTTGCCAAATTTGAAGATTTTATTGACTTAGAAGATGTTGATTATCCTGATGTTAAAATGCGGTTATTTGCCCAAAGTTTGTCAGGAGAGGAAAAGAAGTGGTTTAAAGACTTACCAAATGGGTCTATAGTAAATTTTCAGGCCTTCCAAAATGATTTCCTGGACAGGTGGGATGATAAATAGAATCCTTTGCAGCTTTTATCTCAGTATAACAGTCTCAAAAAAGGGAGTTTCGAATCTGTTCATGAATTTTCCAGCAGATTCATGAGGGCTTACAACTCTATTCCAGAAGATATAAAACCTTCTCCTGCAGCTGCCAAACTACATTATGCTGGGGCCTTTGATAATGATTTTGCATTCTCATTGCGAGAGAGGAAATAGGCAACTCTTGCTGCCATGTTTACTGATGCTCTAGAAGTGGAAGCTAACATGATGGCGAGTGGAAAAATGAAACATAGGGATTTGGATAGGAGGAGAAAAGAAGATAATTTGCCTTCTACTTCATCCTCTTCTGCTGATGCTAAATTTGAAATTATGTTGAAAACCATGGAAAAGTTGATGGATAGATTGACTATGGATACTAGGCCTTTCAACAGAGGGCAAGGGGATCCCCAAATCAAGAATCCAAATTTTAGAAGACCAAATCCCCCTGTTCCTCGCCAAAATAGACAGAGAGACCAGAGAAATCAATGAAACCAAGAAGAACAGCCCATCCATCCACCTTTCCCTGAAAATTATGTTGCCGATGAAGAAGATCCCCCTGAAAATGAGATTCATCTGTTTGGAGAACAGGATTCAGAGATATATCTTACTGAAGAGGAGCATAACATGTTTGAACAGGAGGGTGGAAATGAAGAAATTGAAAAGGAGAACGAGTTGTATCAAAGAGGATATTTACACGCTATGGATGATGTGTAGAGGAAAATCAGATTGAGGAACAGGGATGTCCTCATAAATAAACGGAAGGAAAACCCAAATCAGCCTTCCTCTAGTTCTTTGAATGTAGAAAAAGGAAAAGAACTACAAAAAGAACCTTTTGTAAATAAAGAGGTTGAAAATGATGTACAAAGGGATAAAACAATAAAGAAGGCGACTCCGGTTGATGTGGAAAGGATTAGTGCTGGTTTTAATTTACAGAACGAGCTTTCAAAGCTAAAAATATATGTTCTGTTTAATGAATTGTTGAGAAATATTGAATACAGGGATACCATCACAAAAATGGTCAAAAATCAAGGGGAATGGCAGTCTGACATTTTAGAACTAAATGATGATTATCCCGCTATTTCTTTTGGATCAAAAGTTGAGAATATGGAAGGTGAAGAAGTTCCTCCTTTCTATTTAAGCCTAAATGTGCATGACAAAGTGGTCCATAATGCTGTGTTGGATTTTGGGGCATCACACAATCTAATGCCCAAAGGAGTGGTAGAAAGTCTGGGATTGGAGGTAACAAGACCTTATAAATATCTGTATTCTTTTGATTCTAAAAGAGTAAAATGCCTTGGATTAATTAAAGACATGGTGGTAACCCTAAACAAATTGCCTTCTAAAACTATAGTTATGGATGTGGTAGTGGCGGATATCCCACCAAAGTTCGGGGTCCTGTTGTCAAGATCCTGGACTTCCAAATTGAAAGGCAGTTTGCAGATGGATATGTCGTATGCCACGATTCCTGTTCAAGATGGGAACAAAAGATTATATAGTGAAAAAAGAAATCCATATGTAGTAAGCAGTCAAGACAAACCTGAAATTCATCACATTTATGCTGTTGATACTGATTTAGGGTCCTCCATTTTCTTCAATGATTCTGTTCCCCATGATGTAGAGGAGGCTTTGCAGAAAAAATCTGAAGAGAATAAGGAAAAGGAAGTGAAAGAACAAGACGCTTTAGAAGCGAAACAAAAAAGAGAAGGCCAGTGGATTATGTATTTTGATGGGTTTGCTGCGAAAATAGGTGCTGGAGCAGGTGAAAATAGGGGGATTTCAAAGCACTATCATACAAGTTGACATTTGAGTGTACAAATAATGTGGCAGAATATGAAGCTCTATTATTGGGATTGCATGCTTTGAAAGATTTAGGAGCTCAAAAGATAAGGATCCTAGGAGATTCTGAGTTGGTAATAAACCAAATAAATGAAAGCTATCAAATCGGGCATCCTCGAATGAGGGCTTACAGAAATGAAGTGTGGGATATGCTTGGTAACTTCTTTACGAAGCATATAATTCAGGTGATTCCTAGACATGAAAATTTGGTAGCTGATTCTTTAGCTGTGGCTGCTGGAAAATTTGAAACACCTGTTGTTCGTCAGAGGGAATACCAGGTGGAAATTGTGAATAGACCATCTATTCCTGACAACCCTAAATATTGGCAAGTGTTTGAAGACGATATACAGATCCAAAGATTCCTGGAACTCTCAGAAGAATTTGTGAATACTCCTATTGAAACTGAGAATGACAATGACGAGAGTACTCAAGAGGATGAAGAGCTTGAAGAGGAAGGGAATAGCACTGAAAAATTGAAAGGGACCTTAGGAGGTAAGGATATCATCCAATTAAAAAACAATTTCATACCAAGAGGACTAATCCCTTTAGAAAATATTTTTGATCAAAATGATGTGGCTAAAAATCCGAAAGTGAAGCCCATTGATGATGCTATCGAAGACAAAAATATTTGTACTGCAGAAAATCCTAAGATTGTGAAGTTGTCCAAGAAATTACCTGAAAAAGAAAAAGAAGAGTATGTGAAATTAATGAAAAGATATACAGATGTCTTCGCTTGGAGTTATGAGGATCTCAAAGAGTATGATACTTCTAATATACAACATACTATTCCTATAAAGCCTGGGGAGAGGCCTTTTAAATAGAAATTCAGAAGAATAAATCCTAAGTTGCTGCCTATTATTGAGAAAAAAATCAAGAAGCTATTTGATGCTAAAATTATTGTAACACTAAGGTTTTCAAAATGGGTTGCAAACTTGGTTCCTGTCAGGAAAAAGAACGGAAAAATAAGATTGTGCATAGACTTACGCAACCTGAATAGAGTTTCCATGAAGGATAACTATCCTCTACCCAAGATGGATCATATACTGCAGCAAGTAGTGGGAGCTGAAAGAATTTCAATGCTGGATGGTTTTTCCGGGTATAATCAGATCAAGGTGTTACCAGAAGATCAAGAGAAGACTGCTTTTACTACACCTTGGGGAACCTTTATGTATGCAAAGATGCCTTTCGGTTTGATGAATGCAGGGGCCACTTTCCAGCGAGCTATGGACATCGCTTTTGTAGGGGAAATTGGAAATTTTGTAGTGATCTACATGGATGATATCACAGTCTACTCCAAGTCTGACAGGGAGCATCTGCATCATCTGGAGAAAGTGTTCATGAAATGCAGAAAGTTTGGTATATCGTTGAATCCAAAGAAATCCAACTTTGCATTAGAAGAGGGAAAATTGCTGGGACATATAATATCCAAAGATGGCATAAAGATTGATCCTGAGAGGGTGTGTGCCATTTTGAAAGTAGGTGAACCATGGAGCAAAAAGGAGATACAATCTTTCTTGGGGCAAGTGAATTTTCTAAGAAGGTTTGTGCCCAGTTTCGCTGAGATCCTAATGAACATCACCAATATGTTGAAAAAGAGGCATGAAATAAAATGGAATACTGAAGCTAGACAGTCCTTTTGGGAAATCAAGAAGGCAATTTCAGAGGCTCCTGTGTTAGTGAGTCCAGATTTTACTAAAGATTTCTCAGTATTTTCATATGCTTCAGAATATACTATAGCAGTTGTTTTACTGTAGAAAAATGATGAGAATATGGAACAACCCATAGCATTCTTCAGCAAAATGTTGAGGGATGGTGAATTGAAATATTATATTATGGAGAAACAAGCATATGCTTTAATTAAAGCATTGAAGGATTTCAGAATATATATCTTACATTCACATATAATTTCTCATGTTCCATCTACTACAGTAAAGGGAATCCTGACTCAACCAGATCCAGAAGGCAGGAGAGAAAAATGGATTGCTACATTATTGGAGTATGATATCGAAATAAAGCCTACCAAATTTATTAAAGGACAAGGATTAGCTAAAATGATGGCTAATTCTAATTGTGAAGCTTTGCAAATTAATTTCATTTCTCATCAAGCTAATCAGTTGGATACGGAGGTAGAAGTAATGATTGATTTTGTGGCATCTCCATGGTATTCTGATATCGTATATGTCCTCCGTAATTTTCAAGCACCAGAAGGATTAAGTAAATCAAGAGCGAGATCTATAAAGTTAAAATCTGCTAAATTCTGTATCATAAATCGATATCTTTATTGGAAAGACCCTGGAGGAGTGTTGCTAAATTGTCTTTTGGAAGATGAAGCCCAACAGATTGACAAAGAATTTCATCAGGGAGACTGTGGCGGACATCATTCTTGGAAAGTGACTGCGAACAAAATCCTAAGGGTCGGTTACTATTGGCCTACATTATTTTCAGATGTGTATAAAGAAATTAGTAAATGTCATCAATGCCAAATTTTTGACGGTAAGAGAAAAGTATTTCCTCTCCCTTTGAATCCAATAACAATTGAAGCTCCTTTCCAGCAGTGGGGTTTGGATTTTATTGGTGAAATAAACCCCAATTCATCAGGTCAGCACAAGTGGATTTTGACAGCCACATACTATTTTACTAAATGGATAGAAGCAATTCCTACCAGGAGAGCCACTGAAGATGTGATCATGTTTTTTCTTGAAGAAAACATATTGGCTCGATTCGGGTGTCCAAAAAGGATAGTAACAGACAATGCAGCTGCTTTCAAATCCAGGAAAATGATTAATTTTTGTCATAAGTATCACATAAGTCTCAATCATTCAACTGCCTATTATCCTCAAGGAAATGGGTTAGCTGAATCTTCAAATAAAAGCCTGGTAAGGATCATCAAGAAGCTGTTGGAAGATAATAAGAGGTCCTGGCACACCAAACTAAAATATGCTCTATGGGCTGACAGGATTAGCACTAAAAGAGAAATTGCCATGTCTCCCTTCCAGCTAGTGTATGGGGATGAAGTGGTTTTTCCAACATCATTAGGGGTTCCAGTTATGAGATATTTCCAATATCAGCAAGAAGAACCAAGTCACATACAGAGAAGGATAAATTAGATCATTGAACTGGAAGAACAGAGAAATAAAGCTTATGACAAAGTGCAGTCTCATCAGGAGAAAATGAAAAATACTTTTGACAGAAGAATCAAGGAAGAACAGTTTCAAATTGATGACCTGGTTTTGAAGTGGGATGCTCCTAATGAAGACAAGCATGGAAAATTCTATCCTATGTGGGTAGGACCTTACGTTGTTGCGGGATACATAGGGCAAAACACATTTTTGCTAGAATATACAAATGGGGTTCTTCTGGAGAGCAACCCTGTAAATGGACGATATCTGAAGCATTACCTATCCTGAGGAGGATGGTAAAATTATTATTATAGACTGTACCTACTTATTTTTCTTTAGAAGTCAATATGAGTGGTAAGCCGAGTGTATTTAAAGCTCGTAGTGAAAGCCCTAAGATTCAGGAAGCATACCATTCCTTTTCTAAAAATATATAAAAATGATATATTTACAAAAAGCAAAAGATGAGTTTTCTAGAAGTTATTATGAAAAATCGAAAGAAGGCACCTGGTCAACGAGTTCTTTGATACCTCACAGGGAGGATATCATCCCCAGATGGAGCCAGTTGTTAACACATATATTTAGCACAGGGATGAAAAAACCATGATGAAGGAGAAATAATAGTGGCTTGTCAAACTTTGGTTAAATGGTGTAGTATAAGAGTATGGTGAGGAGCGAGAACGATGAAGTTGTCAAAAGATCTAATGGTGCGAAGTGAAGAGTTGAAAATCAATGGCCTATACTATCTCCGCTTTCTAAGAATTGCAAGGAGGATAACGTATATCCGGGCATTTAATAAAATACACAGATCAACGATTGTTGATTCGGCTCGAAGAGATCCACGGTCTGTGTAAACTCTGTCGTATGAAGTTGCATGTTTGTTAAAATAGTAGAGCCCAGCGGAAACAAGTATATGCCACTCGATATGACGGTGACAAGATAAAGGCATATCGCATCAATGATCGTGGATTACTTTGGAGCCTATACTTGCATGGTAGTTAAGACCCAAGTGCTTGGCGGAATCGAGTATATACTTCTTGATCTAATGACGGAGGAGTAAAGTTAGGTCACATCAATGGTTGGGACTGATTACGGAGCATAAAATTGCACAGGGGATAAGTCCAAGGCTCCCAGCGGAATTGGATACGCACCACCAAATCTGACGGCGTGGATATAAAGTAGATCACATCGATGGCTGTAGATGGTTCCGGAGCATAAAGTTGCATGAAGGATAATACCAAGACACCTGGAAGAATGAGTTACGTGTCGCAAGATCCGAGGGTTGAGAATTGAAGGCAAATAGATCAATGGTCATGAAGCGATCTGGAGTGTGAAAATGTGCGACAGTTAAAAGTTAAGAGTGGTGGCGGGATATAAACCGTTGTCCACGTGTCTGATTGTGATCAACTCCGGAGGAAAAAGTAGTTTAAGGAAAACCTCCGAAAGGACGCTGCAGAGTGGGGTCCTATAAAAGGTAGTTGACTTGCTCTGTGGGTATTCTATTGGCACCGGATGAATGAAATAGACCCGCAGCTTCGTCAAGTTTCAACTGTCAGTTTCCAAAGCACACGCCGCTACAATTAACAGGTAAGCCTTGATACCCATAATTCGTCTGCCTGAATTGCCATTATCAATTGAATTATGGACAAGAAGGAGGAATTACAGAGTAGCGATGTTATAGATGACAGAGAGGAGTATTTGGTTGATATAGACAGGGGCGTATGTGACCCCTTCCTATCTGTAGGAAGCGTGTCCATTAGTAAAGAAACATTATGGTATTACCACTCACAAGGAAACGATATATTGAATGTATGTAAATCCTTTCTGTATTACTTCGCCCTCGAACAAACCCTCCATTTCCCGAAATTTGTAGAATGGTGTGCTGTTAACTACTACCCTTCACAGAGAATTATCATGAGTCAATCCACATCCTGAATACTTTGTAAATTCAATGCTACAGTCATCCGTGAGAACCTCAATTTGCCTGAAAATTACCCTGATAATCGTGAGTCAGTGAATGAGTCAACCCTTGCTGAATTTTACAAGAAATGTGAAACTGAAACCCGTTGCCAATTCCTGTCTAGTATTCTGAAAGATGGTCAATCTTTAGATGGTTTTTTCTTACCTTACCCTGTGCATATTTTCAAAATTGAAGTCCAATTGGTAGTATCTCTAGTCTGTCAAATATTACGTCTTGATGATGATTGTCGTGTGGGCGAAGTCGTCCTTGGTTTTTTGTTGAGAATAAGTTCCTTAGGCTCTGAATCTCAGTCAATTCCTATTTTTAGTCTAGATGAGTACTTGGCTGAATCAATCCATCTTCAGTTAAGTGAGTTTACAAAGTTTCGGTTCTTTAGATTTCAGACCTACTTGTTCAACATGCTGTTATGTTCCAATGTCACTGAGCTGCAATTTTTGAATACTTTCTGTTCTTCTGATTTGCCGAAGCAAATCAACATGTTCGAATATGCCAATTCGATTATGTCGAAAGTGTATAGAATGTTGTTTGATGAATAATTTCCTCGTGTTTTGGATGAGATGAAATGTTTGATGCAGCCTTCACCCGAAGACCGAATTGGAGATTGGATCCTGCATAAAGACTCCACTGTGTTAAGAGTATATGGATTTACCGGACAACCTTATAAGTTACCTGCATTCCCCACCCCAAGGATTTTTGCTTTAGAATTCATGAGACAAAGGTTGCAGTCTGAAGAAGAACATTTTGGAGCTTTTAAAAAGTCTTCAAATATTAAATTCCCCCTGAAAGTCGGTTCTTTCATTTTCAAAAGTAAAGGTGCTTTAGTGTTCATAGAGAAATTGCTGGAGAATATGGATTTCCAAAAGGAGCCAAAGATAAATTATGATCCCCACCATGTAATCTCCTTGAGGAAGCAAGCCAACAAGAAAAAGCCGTTTGATCACCAGTTTATTGAAGGTCTGGCTGAAACAACCAATTTGTTGCAGTTTACTGAAATTTCAAAGTCTAATGAAGATACACAAACTATACCTATCATAGCATCCCAAACAACAGAGGATACTAGTATTGTGATTAAGAGAAGTCTGTCTGAAATCGAAAGTATGGAAATTGACGAAGATGGATCGCATAAAAAGGCAAAGTTGTTTCAAGGTGGTGAAATTGTAAATGAAGAAATTTCTGATGGATTCAAAAAGGTTGCTCTAGTTCCAATGAAGGCTGTGCAAGTAAATCACTTCTCTTTTAAAAGTGTGGATGGTTCAGAATTAAGCCCGGTATTTAAGTCAAAGGAGGAACTCAAAACCAGTTACATGGAAAAAAGAAAGCAGTCTCTGGAAGAGACGAGAAATCTGCTTCCACGGGTAAGCAATTTGTACAGTCCAAAAACTTCTCTGGTTTCTACTAGAGATGCCGAAAGAAATACATTCAAGTTAGCCATGGTAAACGACAAAAAGATGTCAGAGATGGAGATCCGGTTGGATAAGATCAGTGTACCGGATAAGATACAACTTCATAAACAAACTAGTGATATCATTTATTCAGATTTGTTACAAGCTATGGTAAAGATAAACAAATTACAAATTTTGACAGATAAGTTATAAATTCAACTGAGACATGAAAGAGTCGAAAATAAGGCAAATGCCATCCAGATCAAGAAGCTTCAAACAGATATTGTCAGTTCAGATAACACCCAGGCAGTCAGGAGAATGCTAGAAGAAAAAGATAATTCTCTCTAGGTGTTGAAGAAAAAATTGAAAATCCCAGGTTCTGAGCATGTTCAGTCCTCTGAGTTATTGGCTCTGCAAGAAGAAAAAGACAAAATCCATCAAGAAATGATGGAGTATAAAGGGAGAGATTTTGAGTTACAGGAAAAAAAGGACAAGTGGGAGGCCGAGCGAAATGAACTGTTATCTCAAATTTCCTTGATGAAAAAGGATCAAATTGATGAGAAGGAGATTATGGAGGAGTTAATGAGTAAGACCCCCACAGGTGAAGACTTGTCCATTGTGAATATCGATAAGCCATTGGATAATTTTTCTGCAGATGATCTGTTGGTGCCTATGTCCCAAGTTAGTCTAAAAGATGAAGAAATCAAGGAGCTAAAGACAGAGAATGCAAAGATCAAGTCTGAACTGGCCAAAATGAATGAAAGTAAAAACAAAATACTACAAGATAGAAACCAATTGCAAAAGAAGTTCAATGAATTGAAGGAGAAAAGCATAGGTAAAGGTCCCTTGCAAGGAGCAAAACACATTATTTGGGACACGTTATCTATAGAAATTACCAAATTCAGGCATTATCTGAATTTCATTGATGATAAGAATATTTTGATCAATTTAGCCCACCAAAGATTAAAGCTAGTGAATGAACACATGGGAAAGAGACCTCTTACCACAGCTCAAAATGCACTGAACTTTTTAAACTCATTGACATATCAAAAATTACATGATATGGGTATAAAAGACAGGATATCCATAGTGCTGTGGGCTGAGAAATTTATCCACAAACATCATTTAATGAAGACGGTCCAAGACAAAACTGATGAAATGGTTACACAAGTCGATAACTTCAAGGAGGATCTCAAGGAGCTGTTCGAAGACGGCTTGCCTTCCTTTTGGGATGAGGAGGGACGAATGTTTTTGCAAGAGCACTATCACAGCTTGCTAGTTCAAAATCGCATGGACCACTCTAAATTAGATGAATTGGAAAAAATTCTAACAGGAAAAACTATTGTGGACAAATTGACAGAGGATTTCGAAGTTTTGCAAAAGTTCGCAATTATCAGAAGCAGATTGCCCAAGGTGTCATATGAAGCTTATATGGAACTTGAAGTGTCAATTCGGGAAATGATGGAATGCGATACCCTGAGCGCAGAACAGTGGAAATCTATGGAGAGATTCGGAAAGACCAAATACGTCTTGCATGCATAGAGACAGGTGTTATACAACATGGAGCTGACTGGATGAAGACATGGAGCTGACTGGACGAAGATGTTTTACCAAGCTGATTTTTACTTTATGATCTATTAGGATTGGAGCAGTAATTTATTCCTAGAAGTTAGGAATTTAGTTACAAGACTCTAAATTAAGCCGATTATTCAGTTGTGAATCTTCTTGGAAGATCTATTATTTTTTGTATATATTGGCATCTTTTTTATGAGATGGGGGTTGGAACCCATCGTGTTGTGGAATTATTTTTGGAGAACATATCTATTTTTGAATAACAAAGTGAATGCATGAAGGTTTATCAGAGATTCCTGTGTCATTGATATTACAATCTGTGCTTCTTTCTTTATGTGATCGTATCTCCCAGTGTAACACTTCATTTTGTTTCTTCTTCGTATCTGAAATACAACGTTGGGTGATTAGAATTCATATGTTTATGCTCTAGTCATCATTTCAGATATTTTATACATTTTCTGTTAAAGTTGATATAGAATTCATCTTTGATGCTCTGTATTGATGGACTGTTTCCTCGTCTCTTCTGTTTCACCTGGATTAAATTGAACGACTGTGATGATGTGATTATCTTGCCTTTGATGAATCTCGTGTATATGTCTTTGTGATATCTTTATATATATGTGACTCCATGCGCAATGGTTATGTGATTGTTTCAGCCATACATACAAATATTTAAATGTTGTTTTATATCTGGTCCTGTTAAATCTGTATTGAGAGATCCCTCTCTGAAAGAAAACACCAGTTTCTTTCTAAAGTGGTTTTGCTGTTACGTTGGAGTTTACCTTTTACAACCTGGGTACATTCTGAGTGCTAACATTAGGGACACTAATTTTGAAAGGAGCATAATGTATTGTTCACATATTATTGGGAAAACATGGGTAATCAGTAGAATAGTCATTCAATTTCTCCATACTTATTGTGATGAACATCCTAAGGATTGTGATGAACAGTTGCAGCACATGCAGTGCATTAAATATCCTTTTGAGGCTTGTTTTTGTTATCTATTGAAGTCACATGTGGAATTTTCTTTCGGCAGAAAAGATGTGAGAGGTGGACATCATAATACCAAGAAAATAGTGCAGCAGATAGTGCAAGAACAGCAGGAGACGAGCCAGGCAATTTGCAAAGCCAGACATGAAAAACATCATCCTTTTGAAGTTGAAAAGAAAGTTTGGTTGCAGATCACCAAGGAAATATTGAAAGGATGTATGGAGATTGGAAAGGTGAGGAAGCTATATCCTCACTTATTTGCAGAATAACTCAGGCTTTTGGTGGTCCAAAAGCTCTCCAATGGGGAGGAATGATCCGATGGATTATTCATCTTCAAAAATTACACTGATCCAATATGGTACAATAGTTATTAATCTATGGTTCAAAGAACATAACATATGCTAAACATAGTGCGCGACTAGCCTTAAGGGCCACGCGGTGCGATAGAACATCGTGCTGCTTGCGCAGCTTGCATGGGTCGTGCAGCTTGTGCAGTGATAGTATGCCGTGCAGTTATAGCCCGCACAGTTACAGCCACGCAGTAATAGCATAGCCCGCGCAGCTTTCTCATGAGAATCCCGTGCAGTCATGTACGCTACGACGTTTGAGGATGCTGCGACGTTGTGGAGCTTAGTTATATGCTGTGACAGCGGATCAATTATATAGCGAAGTCCTTATATGCTACGACAGCGGATCAGTTATATAGCGAAGTCCTTATATGCTGCAACAACAGATCAGTTATATAACGAAGTCCTTATATGCTGTGATAGCGGATCAGTTATATAGCGAAGTCCTTATATGCTGCAACAGTGGATCAGTTATATAGCGAAGTCCTTATATGCTGCGACAGGGGATCAGTTATATGCTGCAACATTTGGTATAACAATGAATGCGACATTTTTGGAACAGTTTGGTGGATATTCATATGATATGGATATAATGTATGTTCCATTATTGGCATTTGGTTTAGTTTTGGCATTGGTAACGGCTCTATCACATAGATGAGTTGGAAGGTAGCATATGATGTAGAATAGTCTTGTTTGAAACATTTTGGCAAGATTTAAAACAAGTAACATATGGTTATCATAACCATAATGTATACCTTATATCTACAAAAATGAGTGGGGAACCCGTGATCTATGCTCCCACTGAACGCTATTATAGCACGATTCTAGCCATGTTTCAGGAATATGGAACGTCGTAGTAAGTAACGCTTGCGCGACGGTTTAGCAGGATTGCATGGTTCAATTTTAGTTTACGGTTGTAACGAAAATAAAGAAGATAATAGCTGTGATGAAAAAAGACGAATCAAAACCTATTACTTATCCTCGCACTGAACCATAAATAGAGGATTGATGGCCACATTAAGGGGGGAGCCCAGTGAAGGGAGATTCAGATCCCCGAGAGTTCAGCTGTAATTTATCCAGATTGCTGTCATATTTAGAAGTCGACCATACTCTGTTATAATTTGGCTCATTTGCTTCTGAAGACCAGATTGTAATTTCCAGAGAGGGGTCTTGAGGAATTTCTGTCCAGCATTCTGTTTGTACAATTGCTGCATTTGATTTTGCAGAGGCAGAGGAGAAGAGAGTTTTACTGTTAATTTTTAGATGCTGTTTGTATGCAAAGTTGACTATACTCTATTATGATTTGGCTTCTTTTCCTTTTGAAATCCATTTTGTAATTTGCAGAAGAGGTATTGAAGGATTAGTACAACATTCTGTTTTACAGTTGCTGAATTTGATTCCAGAACCATTTTTGTACCATTTTATAGAGATTAATTGGATCGGTACCCATTGGAGAGGGACCGGGAGATGTAGCCCAATGAAGGGGGTGAACTCCGTTATCAACCCCTGTTTTGTGGCTCATTGATTTTGTGTTTGTTTTTCCCACGTCTATTTATCAGTTTTTCTTTTCATTTCTGTTTTAAGCATTTAATTTCTATTAATGCTGGTTCATGAATTAAGCAAACTGGAAAACACATTGTTTACATAAACTTTTAATGCACTCAAGTTGAGGTCCGACGGATCATCTAACTACCTTGACATGCTTCATGCTCGACATACAACATCTTGACATGCCTTGTCGGCACCGACGGCTGTCGAACACTGACAAAAGATATCTGTCTTTCAGTCATTTGCAACGGTTGAAATTCTGAGCTGTTATAACTTCTTGTAACTGAACATAATGGGTAGTCACCCAAGTGTCTCAAAATCCTATATAAACATGTACATTATTGTAACATTCAACTAACCTTCATAGAGAGAAGAAATAATAATAGAAACTGGTTTGAATTCTTGCATATTGTCTATGCGCATGCTTTTTGTCGATATAGTGTGCTTCCTGCTTTACTTGTTCTTTTTCCTATGCTTCTGACATAACAGTGCTTGAATCACTCAGTTGACTGTTTTCCCCAGCATGCACCTGGGCACAACTTGGATAGTTGGTATAAGAGATTGATCTTGTTCAGGAGAATAAGTTACATCAACACTTCCATCAGAGTTATTTAACTTATGTCTGTTCAAACAAACTCACAAACTCAACAACACAAGAAGACACTTCCTTCAACTTCAGAAAAGATGGTAGAATAAGTAGACAATAGACATGCAACTGATGAGATAAAATGACTCATAGAAAAAGCATTGGCTCACCAGCGAACCGAAATTTTCACCTAGTTCAACGAGATTCTCATGTGAATCCTCGACGCGACCTCACTCTGATAAAATCAGCCCCTTCAAAGTGCAAATGAATCTGGACATATCAAATCTTGAAGGCAAGATTGATGTAGAATCCGTCGATAATTGGGTACAACAACTAGAATCTCACTACTATGTGAATGAAATCTATGAAGCAAAAAATATCACCATTGTGTCCTTGAAGATGTCAACCTCCATACATTGTTGGTGGGAAAATTTATCGACAAAGATGGAAAAAGAAGGTGACCCCATAGACACATGGGTAGAATTTGTCGAATACATTCGAAAGGAGTTCTACTTGCCCAAGTATCTTGAACAATAGTATAATAAGTGGAAACACCTAAGGCAATGTAAAGACCAGTCCATGCAGAGTTACACCAACAAGTTCTATCAACTCATGGCTAGACTTGGCATCCAAGAAGAAGAGAAATTGCTTGTCCAGAAGTAACTCAATGGTTTATCCATGTACATTCAGCAAGAGATGGAGTTTATGACTTTCAATATGCTTGCAGATGCATTTCATTGTGCCAACAAGCTTGAAGCTAAACAAAGAACAAGCTAATAGGTCAAACATCTGGTAGGAAGTCACTAGCCGAATCCGACAAGTTTAAGAACCCTTCTCATCCGACTCCGCTAAATCTCGATCATCATAAGAGGAACTTCTAGAAAGACAAGAAGGATTGCAACAAACAAGCTCCTATCGGGAAATGGAGCAATTATCACAATTCAGCATGGTGTGATATGTCAGAATGCAAAGCTCAAAAGACTTTTTTGGCAAAATTTTCAACATCCAACTTGTCCAACAGAACCCTGGTAGAATATGATCTAGATGCATAAATCCTCTTGGCTTCGACTTCGACTACTCCGACAGCCTCGACTATCGTCAATAAGGAGGAATGAGAGTGCCTATTCCATACACGAATATGGGTTTAGAAAAATTCGTTACATCAGATTATGGATAATGGTAGCAAGAAGAACTTTGTTTTTGAAGATCTTGTGAAGAAATTAGGTCTTATCACCACTCCACATCCTTAGCCTTACAATATTGGTTGGATGAAGGATGGACAAGAACTAGGAATCACATGCCAATGCAGACTCACCTACTTTATCAAGCCTTTTGAAGATGAAGTACTCTATGACATGACATTGCTTTCCATAACCGACACCTTGTTTGGGAAACCTTACCTATGGGATTGACACGATACATACCAGTCATGACCTCAAAAGGTGATTGTCAAAATTCAGAATCAATGGTATGACATACCAGAGCAACAGTCCACATCAACAGTTGTTATGTTATCTTCCAAACAAACAAAGAATCTTATCAATAATGCTTAGAAGTTCGCATTAATTATGATAAATCCTCAACATTCCAGGAAGACTGCAATAATAAGTCGACTCACCGACTAGCGCAGCTCCTGACAACAACAACAGATCGACCACATTCTTGGGGAATATTATAACGTATTTCAAGAGATGAATGGAGTACCTATGCATTATCAGGTAAAGCACTCCATTGAACTTGTTCCTGGTTCTTCATTACCTAATGCATCTATTTACAGAAGATCCAGTCTCAAGAGTGAAGAGATTCGCATGAAAATCCAGGATTTGATTAACAAGGGTCATATTTGCCCCAGCTCCTATCCTTGTGGATTTCCAGTCGTCTTAGTTCCAAAGAAATATAGGACTTGCCGCATGTGCATCGACTATCGGGCTCTCAACAAAATTTCAGTAAAGAACATATACCCTCTTCCACAGATAGATAAACTCATCGACAATATAGAAGGTGCCAAGTTCTTTACAAAGCTCAACCTCAAGTCGAGGTATCATCAAATTCTGATTGAGTCCACTGATGTATGGAAATGACTTTCAAGGCCAAGGAAGGATTGTTTGAATGGTTAGTCATGCCTTTCAGTTTAACCAATGCATCTGCAACCTTCATGAGATATATGGATGACCTTCTACGACCTTTCATCGGTAAGTGTGTCATTGTCTATCTCGACGATATCTTGATTTTAAGTCAATCATGGGAAGAACATTTCTGACAGCTTTGACAATTCTTCGACACTCTCTGGTGACATTGACTATATTTAAACATGGAAAAATGCTCATTTGCGATGATCAACATCAAATATTTGGGGTATGTTATTGAATCTACAGGCATTCATGTCGACCCAGAAAAAATACAGATCCTCAAAGATTGGGCCATTCATTAAAACATTCATGAAATGAGAAGTTTTCTTGGTTTGACGAATTTCTATCGACGGTTCACACTCGGCTTCAACCACATCGCATGGACTTTGAATCAATTAATGAAAGGAAATGGGAAAACTATCTTCAAATGAACATTGGCACAACAACAAGCTTTTGAACAAATAAAAAACAAGCTTTGTATTGCATGAGTACTTGTGTTACCTGATTTGCATCATCCCTTTGATATTGAGACGGATGCATCGAATTATTTCTCTCGGTGTAGTGATCACTTAGTTGGGTCACCCAGTTGCATTTCATTCTGAGACTTCCAACAAAATTGTTAGAAGGTATTCAACGTATGAAAAAAAACTGTATGCCATTATGCAAGCTCTTAAACAATGGAGACACTACATTCTTGGAAAGGAGACGGTCATCCTCATTGACCATAAACCTTTGGAGTTCGCTTCATCCTAGTCGAAATTACAGACAACTCGAAAAATCAAGTGGATTAATTACCTACAACAATTTTAGTTGGTAATTAAGTATCAGAAATTCAAATCCAATGCCATAGCCGATTGTCTCAGCCGACCACCCATTACTCTACTGTCTACAATGATGAGTATGCAAGGTTATGACACCACTACTTTGCCACAATTGTATTCAGTAGACTACAAGTTCTCTGCAGTTTATAGATAGATTTAGACCGAAACGCTCTCTACTACCGACCACTTGTTGAAGGACACATTGCTATACAAGCTTGGACAACTTTGTGTACCGACCAGTGAGCACCGACAAAAACTCATCTAGGATGCACACTACAGCAAGACTGCATGACATTTTGGAGTCACAAAAACACTTGTTATCCTCCAAAAGTATTTTTATTGGCATTCACTTAAATCCGACGCCAACAATTCCATCTGATCATGCATGGTTTGCGCCATTGCTAAACCGTCGAATCGACGATAAGGACTGTACACACCCCTACCAATTCCTAGTCGACCATGGGAATCTATTTCTATCGACTACTTGATGGGATATCCTACTACCAAACATCAGCATGAAACAATCTTAGTAGTAGTCGACATATTTTCCAAGATGGCTATACATATACCATGCAAGAAGACTACGCCATCATAGTAGAGTGTTCAATTCTTCTTCGAACATGTGGGGAAACATTATGGCCTCTCGACGACCATTATTTATAACAGAGATGCTAGATTTGTTAGCACCTTTTGGAAAACTCTCTGGCAATAGATCGACATGAGACTTTCTTCATCAAAAACCTTCCATCCACAAATAGACAGACAAATGGAATTTATAAATCCCTTGGTAGCACAACTGCTTCACAAGTACAAACACAAGCATCTTCAAACATGGGATGGAAACCTTCCATACATACAACACAACTACAATCGTGCTCAACATAGTTCTATGGGAAAGATTCCATTTGAGATCTCTTATGAATTTCAACCCTCAGCTCCTATCGACTTGATCAGTTCCTCAACACAGTTGAATGACACTGACTTCAAAGGATGAGAAGTGGAGAAAGCATTAAATTTCAGGGATCAAATCTACAACATCCAGAAGCAATGTAACACCCCAGTTTTGACCCCACTACATTAATGTATATGATGTAAATATTATATGGAATCATGACAAGGAGCTCAAGGCCAAGGCCTTGTCATTGATTAATGTTTGGTATATAGGCTATCATGGTTGATGCCTATGGTTTCTGTGCTAAGTCAAGCACATTTGTAAACATCATGTAAATATGAAAATTAATGAAAAACCCACAACCAACTATGTCAATGCAATGAATAATGAGATGGGGGTATGATTTTCCTAAGGATAAGGGGGTGGGAATATATTAACCTTGAGCCAGTTTTGGGGAAAAGTCACGTGTCATGGGGAGAACCCATAAGAACTTTCAACTACCCTCTTTCTTGTATTCTCTTCCCAACCATTTATTCTGCTAGAAGGTCGTTGAGGTAGTTATTGCTTGGAAGAGTAGGAGTATGGGAAAATTCGAATTGGGCAGAGCACCCAGTTTTGGAATGTCATTTTTTACTTGCATGGACAAGAAAACACATAACCGTATGCCAGTGTTGATCCACGCGTTCACGTTTTGGATTTACTCTCACGTTTTGAGAGCTACGGGGACGTTTGGATTCATGCATTCACCACCATCTTTGTTTCCCTTAGGAGTGACATTGTGGTAGCAGCGGAGCTCTTCCTCTGTGTATCCTTCATGTTCTACAAGTGTTTTTCCCTTGGAAAGACTGTGATCATTGTGTTGCAGCGTTGTATTAAACTACAGAGTGTATGAGACCCTGTTACTCGTGTTCCAGAGTAAAGATGGTGTTGTGGAGTCTCACTGTGGTTGTTGTGTTGTGCACCCTGGTTTGGGTCTGAGATATGTACAAGACTTAGGAATGGGAGAGACGTAGAATGTGCTTGATAAACCCATCTCTTGTCTTGAATGGTCCTTAAGGTGAAGGTTGGATTGATTGTGAACATTCTGTGAAACCCAACTGTGAGATGGCCTGGCTGGTAGCCTGATAAACCCATATGTGTTGGCTTGGCTGAGTTGTATGGCACCCTTGGCTATGTATGCGTCTTCTAGTGTTCCCTTATTCTTGTAGGAAATCATGCCCAGCTCAGGGGTGGTAGTGTTGCTGAGAGACTAAGGAGCACACTGGCCTATGGTTGGGAGGAACATTGCAGTGACATAGCTAGTTGCGGGACAAATTCTATTCAAGATAAGTGTTTTTGTCTACATAATTCTCTGCAACTGTATTTCTTGCATTTTAATTGCTTGATGGAATGTGATGAAGATGTTGTTGTGTTGAATTGATGCATTGTTCTTTTGAATAACTGCAACTATAGGCATCTATGTATGTTTTCCCCTCAATGCGTTTTGAACTAAGTTGCAGGGTAGATTGGCCAAATTGGTAATGGCCAAAATGATCAGATCGATCCAAGACTTCAATAAAAAAGCTGAGTTTTCTACTAGAAATCCTCCTTTGCGCAAAGCTATAGGATTTCGGGATGCAAGATGCACAATGTCGTTTTGTAGATTTTGGTTTCCACAGATTTCCCTTCTGCAACTTTCTCTCCGCAACTTGCGGGATGCGGGATTGTGGTGTCACGATTTCTAATTCCCAATCCCGTAAGTCAAAGTTTCTGCGCCATTGATCTTCGTAGGATGATTCTTCACCATTGATATATTTCCAATGCGGGATGCAGAAAGTGAGATTGCAATTTTTGTAACTTTTTGACCCTGCAACTCAGGATTTCCGCACCGTTGATTTTTGTGGGTGAATTCTGATCCGTTGATTTGGTTCCAACTGTGGGATTGTTTATGATCATTGATTTCTGTCGTGTCTTCTCTCCACCGTCCGATCTCCTTTGATATATTTCCTTGCAGATCATCGAATAGATCAATGGAAGATGGGAGGGAGTGTGACAGTGTTGGAAATTTTAAGATGTGGTCATGACCATGCCCTGTGTTTCGATGAACAGTAAAGGTTCTCGATGAAATTTTTAATTCCACATGATAATGGGGTATGGGTATGTGACATTGTGGTATCGGAGCTATGGGTTGCAGCCTTGGGCCTGGATTGGCCGAAAAACAGTCAAGAGTACCTTCTGATACCAACTTGTAGTACACTACATTGTGGTATCAGAGTTGCAGGTTGCAACATTGGGCCCAGATGGGCTGGGAATTAGTTAACCAAAGCTATCGGTTATAGCATTGGGCCTAGATAGTCCAGGTGACAGTAAGTAAATGGTTTTGATTTTGAACTGCTAGTAGATCATCTGGCTTAGAAGGAGAAAGTGGGGATTCAAGCTCTTCTTCTCACAAGGAAAAGAGAAAGAGGCATTATAGGGATCACTCTTGGGATGAATTTAAGAAGGCTAAACCTCCTACGTTTGATGGCGAGGTAAATACTGGACAAGAAGCTGAAGCTTGGATTCTTGGAATAAAGAATTACTTCCAAGTTCAGGATTATTTGGGAAACATGAAGGCAAGGGTTGCCATATTTAATTTGGATGGAAGGGCATCCATTTGGTGGGAGCACTGCAGCCAAGTGAAGAAGATTAATGAAAGGAAGATTGTGTGGAAACGGTTCCAGAAGTATTTCAAGCAGAAATACCTCTCTGAAAGGTACTATGATGACAAGATCAAGGAATTCCATGAGCTAATATTGGGACAAAAGACCATGGAAGAGTATGCAAATAAGTTCTTGGAAATGTTGAGGTATGTCAGGTACATCAAAGATGAAAACGTGAAAATCAAGCATTTTTTGAGTGGATTTCCTCAGTCTTACAAAGACAGAATCAAGTTTTATGAACCTAGAACTCTTGAAGAAACAATAAGGAAAGCTAAGTATTTCTATGAGCAAAGAAGAGGAAAACCTGACTATCAGAAGACTTGGAAGGACAAGAAGAATGAGAAGTACGACCAAATGAAGAAAGGTTTTAAACCTTCTAGCTTCAGAAATCAACAGAAGCAACCATCCCAAGCTGAAAAGCAGCCAGCTAGAGTGATGGGAGAAAATCCAAGAGATCCACAACAGATCAGAGAGCCACTCCAATGTTGGAGATGTGGAGGACCCCACATGCATAGAAATTTCCCACTCGAGAATGAGAGTGTAAGGCCATCTTACAACATTCAAGAAGTAGAAATAGTGGGTCAAGTAGCAAGGGTCATCCCTAGGATTTATGTAGCACTGGAGGACCGTCAGGAAGATCACCAGTCAACAGTGGTTGAAGTTGCAGGTAAGATTGTTGAGCAATTTGTTTCTATCTTGATTGACCCTAGTTCTACTCATAGTTACATTACTCCTAGAGTAGTGGAGATTTGTGTCTTTAAGAAAGTAAAGCATAGAAAATATTGGTTAGTTTAGCTAGCCACTGGAACTAAGAGAAACATTAGTGAAGTGGTTGAGAAGTGTCCATTAGTGATGAATGGATTGGTCACCTGTGTAGATCTAAATGTTCTACCCCTTGGTTCCTATGATGTTCTCATTGGAATGGATTGGTTAGAAGCTCAAAGAGGGAAGCTTGTCTGTTATTATATGGATTTTGAGTGCTTGGATGAAGAAGGTAACTCAAGGATTGTGAAAGGCATTCCAAAGGTGATTTCTGTGAGGCAGGTTTCAGCAATGTAGTTGAAGAAGTTATGTAGGAAAGGTTTGTAGTTATATGCAGCTCATAGTTTGGAGGCACCATAGAATGAAACTCCTAGGTTGGAGGACTTTCATGTGTTGCAGGAATTCAGGGATGTGTTTCCTGATGAGATTCTAGGGCTTCCTCCAAAGAGGGACATTGATTTCACAATTGAACTTGTGCCAGGAGAAGCACCAGTGTCCAAGACACCCTATAGAATGAGCACAACAGAAATTCTAGAGCTGAAGATGCAATTGCAAGAGTTGTTCGAAAAAGAAGTATATCAGACCCAGCGTGTCTCCTTGGGGAGCACTAGTTTTGTTTGTAAAGAAGAAAGATGGTACACTTAGAAAGTGTATTGATTACAGATAGCTGAACAAAGTCACGGTAAAGAACAAGTATGCTTTGCGTAGGATTGATGACCTCTTTGATCAAATGAGAGGAGCAAGGGTATTTTCCAAGATTGACTTGAGGTCAGGTTACCATCAGGTGAGAATCAAGGATGAGGACATTCATAAGACAACCTTCAGAACAAGGTATGGGCATTATGAGTTTGTAGTGGTACCATTTGGTGTCACAAATGCACTAGCTACATTTATGTGCCTTATGAATAGTGTCTTCAGCAGGTATTTGGACAAGTTTGTTCTTGTTTTCCTTGATGACATTCTTGTTTATTCTAAGAATGAGGAAGAACATGAAGAGCATTTGAGATTGACATTGCAACTGCTCAGGGAGCATCGGTTGTATGCAAAGATGAGAAACTGTGACTTCTATAAAGATATAATTCAATATTTGGGTCACATTATCTCAGAAGAGGGTATATCTATAGACCCTAAAAAGATTGAAGCCATTATGAATTGTCCTACTCCAAGAAATGTGGTAGATGTAAGATCTTTTATGGGACTTGCAAGATACTACAGGAGATTCATTGAAGGATTCTCCAAGGTTGTACGTGCCATCACTTCTTTGCAAAATAAGGGCATAAAGTTTGAATGGACAGTGAGGTGTGAAGAAAGCTTCCAGCAGTTGAAGAATCTTCTAACCAGTGCACCAGTATTGAAAGTTGCAGACCCAGAGAAATATTTTGTGGTGTGTACCAATGCATGCGGACAAGGGCTTGGAGGAGTTCTTATGTAAGACAACCACATTATATGTTATGAGTCAAGAAATTTGAAGGATCATCAGAAGAACTATTCTACTCATGATCTGGAACTTGCAGCCATAGTACATGCTCTCAAGATGCGGAGGCATTACTTGATGGGAAGAAGATTTGAGCTAAGGAGAGACCATTGTGGTTTGAAGTATTTATTCAATTAGCCTACTCTAAAAGCTAGGCAAGCTATATGGCTAACGTTTTTATGTGAGTTTGATTTTGAAATCAAACACATAAAATGAAAAGAGAATAAGGTAGTTGATGCACTCAACAGGAAGGTGCAGGAAATGCATGTGGCATCCATTAGTATTTTCTAGCTGGAGTTGAGGCAGCAGATTGTTAGTCATATTGCTGGAGATGAGTTGTATGAGCAGGTAAAAGACAAATTACATCATAAAAGTATTGAGAAGAGATATGAGGGATATAAATTGGAAGAAGATGGACTTCTTACTTATAAAGGCAGAGTCTACATTCCAAAGGTAGCATATTTGAGGAGAGTTGTTATGGACGAGATCCATCAAGCTCCATATTCTGTTCACCCAGGATATCAGAAGACAATTGCTATAGCTATAAAGCAATACTTTTGGCCAGGAATGAAAAAGGACATAGTTGAATACATTTCAAGGTGCATGAAATGTCAGCACGTAAAGGTTGAGCATCAACACCCAGGGTGTTTGTTGTAGCCTTTGCCAGTTCCAGAATGGAAATGGGAAATTATTTCCATGGATTTTATTACAATATTGCTAATGACTTGGAGACAACATGATTCCATCATGGTTGTGGTGGACAAGTTGACGAAGGCAGCACATTTCATACCAGTTAAGTCTACGCATAAGACTGATGACATTGCAAAGATCTTCATGAAGGATATTTTCAAATTGCATGGATTTCCAAAGGCAATAGTCCCTGACAGAGATGTCAAGTTCACTTCCAATTTTTGGAAGGGGTTGTTTGCGGATTTGGGTACAAAGTTGAATTTTAGGACTGCCTACCATCCTCAAACTGATGGGCAGATAAAGAGAGGTAACCAAGTGATGGAAGACATGCTTCGCATGTATGTGATGGAAAAACCAACCAAGTGGGAAGATTATTTACACCTGGTAGAGTTTGCTTATAACAATGGACAACAAGCATCCTTAGGGATGAGTCCATATGAATATTTGTATGGCAGGAGGTGTGGAACACCGGTGACTTGGGATAATCCAGTCAACAGGGTTGTACTTGGTCCAGAATTGCTCAAGGAGATGGAGCAAGAGGTTGTAAAGATCACGCAGAATATGAAAGCAGCCCAGGACAGACATAAAAGCTATGCTGATAAGCACAGGGTGAACAAAGAGTTCAGTATTGGGGATCATGTCTACATCTGAGTGAGGGCAAAGAAGAGTTCCTTGAGGCTTATGAGTTGTGCCAAGCTGTCACCAAGATATTGTGGGCCCTTTGAAGTGCTTGAAAGAATAGGGCCAATTGCATATAGACTTGCATTTCCTGCTAGCACTAGGGATCATACTGTTTTTCATGTTTCTTTGCTTAAGAAATATATACATGAACCTAAACATGTGATAAATTGGGATGTGATTCAGGTGGAACCCGAGGGAGAGTTTTGAATCGAGCCAATGCACATCTTCGATAGGAAGGACACCATGCTCTAGAACCGAGCCATATGACAGGTAAAGGTGCAGTGGAAGCACTACGGTCCTGAAGAGGCTACGTGGGAGCTAGAGGATGATATGCGATTGGCACATCCATTTTTGTTCAATTCTGTGGAGCACTGAGGCGATGCCAGTGTAGAATTTTGTTCAAATTTTGTAAGCACTGAGGACAGTTCTATTGAAGGGGGAAGGGAATGTAACACCTTGGTTTCGACCCTGTTGCATTAATGTATATGATGTCAATATTATATGGAATCATGACAAGGAGCTCAATGCCAAGGACCTGTCATTGATTAATGTTTGGTATATAGGCGATCATGGTTGATGCCTATGGTTTCTATGCTAATTCAAGCACATTTGTAAACATCATGTAAATATGCAAATTAATGAAAAACCCACAGCCATCTATGTCAATGCAACGAATAATGAGATGGGGGCATGATTTTCCTAAGGATAAGGGGGTGGGAATGTTAACATTGAGCCAGTTTTGGGGAAAATTCATGTGTCATGGGGAGAACCCATCAGAACTGTCAACTACCCTCTTTCTTATCTTCTCTTCTCAACCATTTATTCTGCCAGAAGGTGGTTGAGGTAGATATTGCTTGGAAGGGGAAGAGTATGGAAAAATTCGAATTGGGCAGAGCACCCAGTTTTGGAATGTCGTGTTTTACTTGCATGGATAAGAAAACACTAGAACTGTATGCCAATGTTGAACCACATTATTCATGTTTTGGATTTACTCTCATGTTTTGAGAGTTGCGGGGATGTTTGGATTCATTCATTCACCACCATCTTTGTTTCCCTTAGGAGTGACATTATGGTAGCAGTGGAGCTCTTCTTGTGTGTATCCTTCATGTTCTGTGAGTACTTTTCCCTTGGAAATATTGTGATTGCTGTGTTGCAGCGTTGTCTTAAACTACACAGTGCATGAGACCCTATCACTGATATTTAGAGTAAAGCCAGTGTTGTGGAGTCTCCCTGTGGTTGTTGTGTTGTGCACCCTGGTTCGGGTCTGAGCTATGTACAAGACTTAGGAATGGGAGAGACGTAGAATGTGCTTGATAAACCCATCTGTTGGCTTGACTGGCCCTTAAGGTGAAGGTTGGATTGAATGTGAACAGTCTGTGAAACCCAACTGTGAGATGGCTTGGATGGTATCTTGATAAACCCATCTATGTTGGCTTGGCTGAGTTGTATGGCACCCTTAGCTATGTATGAGTCTTCTAGTGTTCCCTTATTACTGTAGGAAATCATGCCCATCTTGGGGGTGGTAGTGTTGCTAAGAGACTAAGGAGCACACTGGCCTATGGTTGGGAGGAACCTTGCAGCGACATAGCTGGTTGCAAGACAAATTTTATTCAAGATAAGTGTTCTTATCTACATAATTCTTTGCAACTGTATTTCTTGCATTGTAATTGCTTGATGGAATGTAATGAACATGTTGCTGTAATGAATTGATGCATTATTCTTTTGAATAACTGCAATTATAGACATCTATGTTTGTTTTTCCCCCAATGCATTTTGAACTAAGTTGTAGGGTAAATTTGCCAGACTGGAAATGTCCAGAATGATCAGATCGATCCAAGATTTCAGTCAAAATGCTAAGTTTTCTGCTAGAAATCCTCCTTTGCGCAAAGTTGCAGGATTGCGGGATGCAGGATGTCGTTTCGTAGATTTTGGTTTCCGCAGATTTCCCTTCTGCAACTTGTGGGATGCAGGATCGCGGTGTTGCGATTTCCAATTCCCAATCCTGCAAGTCAAAGTTTTTGCTTCATCGATATTCGCAGGACGATTCTCTGTCATTGATCTGTTTCCGATGCAGGATGCGGGATGCAGAAAGTGAGATTGCAATTTTTGTAACTTTTCGACCCCGCAACTCGGGCTTTCTACACTGTTGATTTTTGCAGGTGAATTCTGAGCCGTTTATTTGGTTCTTGTTATGGGATCATTTCTTATCATTGATTTCCGTTGCGTCTTCTATCCGTCGTTCGATATCCTCTAAGATATTTCCTTGCAGATCATTGAATGGATCAATGGAAGACAGGAGGGAGCGTGATAGTGTTGGAAATGTCAAGATGTTGTCATGACCATGCCCTGTGTTTCGGTGAACAATAAAGCTTCTCGATGAAATTTTTAATTCCGCATGATAATGGGGTATGGGTACGTGATAAGAAAGCACATGAAATGTTGCAATGAGCTAATGCAAAATCTAAGGACCAATACAACAATCATCTTATTCCTCATTCATTCCAAATTGGGGATTAGGTCTGGTTATATATAAAGAAGGAGCAATTCACTGAACCATACAGAAAGATGAAAACTTTGAGATATAGTCCATACAGTATCCTTAAACAGATTGGAGAAATTTTTTTTCACCTCGACATTCCTGCATGCCTTGGCACACATACAGTATTCAATGTAGATCTACTTTAACCATACCATGCACCATTGTTGGAACATAACGACTTACAAATGACAGAACCCGAAGGCATACATCTAGATTATTAGGAACCTCTTCGTTGACACCATTGTGGGACGATGCATACACCATGCAAGGAGGAACTCCATTCCCTTGTTTCAAGTGGCTAAAGCTGGACAACTTCCCGCGCAAGGTAAATTGTAATCTGCTACTAAAATAACCAACAAGTTTCCTCACTTGAATGAATACACAATGGAGACCATTGTTTCTTAAGGAAGGAGGAATGATCCAACTAGTAGTTGGCATGTTGTTGAACTTCGAAAAATTCTATAACTTCACTGCTTCGACTACTATGACTATCTGGACAGGTTTCATGCTTCACATACAACATCTTGACATGCCTTGTTAGCACCGATGACTATCGAACATCGACAGAAGATCTCTGTCTTCCAGTCGTCTGCGATAGTTGAACTTCCAAACCGTTATAACTTCTTGTAACTGAGCGTAACGGGTAGTCAGCCAAGCGTCTCAACATCCTATATAAACATGTACATTATTGTAACAATCAACCGACCTTCATAGAGAGAATAAATAATAATAGAAATTGGTTCAAATTCTTTCATATTGTCTGTTTGCATGCTTTCTGTCGATATAGTGTGCTTTCTTCTTTACTTGTCCTTTTTCCAATGCTTCCACTATAATAGTGCTCAACTCATTCAGTCGACTATTGTCCCCAGCGTGCACCTGGGAATGACCTGGATCAATGTGAGATCATATAAATAGATCTCCTCACTTTCATTTTAAATAAGAATGTATGGAATAAATCACTATGCACTTGTTTTACACTTCATAGGGTTTCTCTGGATGAATGCGCTCCTGGTGAGGATGTTTCTGGTTAATGCAAGCTATTTTTATTGTAATTCTTTGGTGAATCTTTGCTTTGGTGATTCTTATATTTATTAGATGTACACAAGCACAAGGAGGTCAAGCTTCTTACCTTTTTGTTGGATGTTGCTGGATGTGCACGTCTGACTCTTAGTGGTGGCCTTAGAGCTACACTTTGGCCCTAGGATAGGCCTCCACCTTCCTCTTGTCACCTTAACAAACATAAACATATCTCTTTGTGAGAGTTCCCTAGGGTTTTTCCTTAGTTTTCCTAGGCTATTTACTTAACCTAGGATCCTTCCTCACTAGGCTAGACGTTCTCCCTGAGAAACCCTAGGTTAGGTAGGGCTTGTGCTAGGGTTTCCCTAGGTCCTCACACAACTTTCTCATGCAAACCTAGTTTAGGGTTAGATGTTAGAGTAATCTAGGTTAGTCTAGCTTAGTTTCTAGGTTAATTCCTTTTTAGGACCTAGGCTAGGATTATCCCTTCTTACCCCAGTGTCGCCCTAACAACCTGTAATTATCTTGCTCCCCCTTCTAAACCTCCCCCATAAACATCCTCACTAGGGCTCCTTTATTGGAAACATTCCCCCGCAAGTTCACCTTTATCCTTCACTACCTCTAGAAGCCTCCTCTTTCTATCCCTTGTCGCTGCAATATAGGGGCCAACCTTATTCACTTTTCTTCCCTTGACATCCCCCATGCTGACCTAACTCCCCTTTCCTCCATTGTGAGCACCTCTATAATGTCACTACCTTTCTATACAGTCCACGAACCCCACCTTTTCTTCCTTGTAGCCTTTTCCTTAGCTTGGATTCCCTTCGGAGCTCCCCCACTTTGCGCTTGCTTCTATAGAAGCAACCCTATCCCTCCAAGCCCATCACTTTTTTTCTACACCCATGCAGACTGGTGCAGAACTCCCTTCACGTCTTCGCTGGCTTATTCTCCCCAAAGGATACCTCTTCCTAGCTGCTCTCCACTTTTGCTACTGCGACTCCCTTTGCTCAAACACCCTCCTCTACATAGCTCCATTCCTCCATCCCTTATCGCTGCATTTTGGACGCCCGGTGCAGACCCATTTTTGCACACTCCACGTTTTGTTGATCTGACGAGGTATTTTCGTGGCTATTGGATCTTATGGTGATGCCAGTTGAAGCATGTCACATTGGTTTACAATAAATAAATACTTTGGTTTGCGTTAATGACTGTCGTAAATCCAATCACCACTACCGATGTAATGCGTGGATTGATACTACCGATGTCATACATCATTTGTTACTACATTATGCTTCATTTAACAGATTGATATACATTGTTTAATTTAAGCCGGTAACTATAGTGCACATTTTCCTTTATCATTAATTATGAAACATATCTCCCATGAGGATAATACTTATTGCTGCACTTAAGTTTTGCTCATGGTAACACAACACTATCATAGATGAAGTTGGTTTAATGGGTGACACACCAGTAGTGAATTTATGATGCTAACAAATGCATGTTTAGCTTTGGTTGATTAAATATACTTGGATGAATGCATAATTAAGCAAATAACTTGTTAGTATACATAATCCCAACTCCCACATATGGCATAATTCCCTTTTAGACTGCATTAGGCACTGGTCTTTAATAACCTTGGAGAGAGGTGTCTTTTGGTGTTTAAGTGTCCTTGCATGATCAAAATAGGGATCTCCCCTAGGAGGTTTTGACTTCTGAAGAAGTCCGGGACGACTGCCTAAGGTGACAGTGGTCACTCTTCCCTCATATGCTTACTGACGGCCTAGACTGCCATTTCAGCCGATAACATTTTGGCGCCATTGCTGGGGACCATTTCAAAATTTGAAGCGGTTGATCCAAATTCATTCACACCCTGGCAAGAATGACACCTTGTAAGAAAAATTTAGGTAAGTCTTTCTGGGTATTTTGAAAATATTATTGAAGACTAATCTTGCAGATCTTACCTGGCGAGTCCACAAAGAAAATCCCGCCATGGCCTAGCACTTTGGTAAGTCTTGAAGTACTGATTATATATGATTGCATACATTTTTTTGGACTGACCTGCAAGATTACCCGAAGAATCCATAAAGAGCTTAGCCCATCCCATCTATTAGGCACACCCTTGTTTTATTTAGGTGATATTTTCTTAACTGACTTGGTAGGTTTCTCCTAACGACTCCAATCAAAGAAAAATAAAATAAGTACTCACTCTATAAACACAAGGAAGCCTAACAAGATGACATCCAATTATGAATTTTGGATGGACATATTGGACTTCTCATGCACTCCATGTTTTCCACACAGGTATTCTATTCAAGATGGCGGGAAGGAATTGTTCCCATTGTTCCAACAATATTACCATGCAACATCCCTTGTGCAAGCATTCATTCCATTCATCCGAGAAAGTAACATCGTCCATGAAGACATCAAGATGAGGCTATTTCTGTTATCTCTTCACATAGAGGACAATTTGTCAGTCAAAAATTGATATGAGGGTTTTCCTCGCAAATTTTTTTCTTCACTCAGGAAGTTCATTAATGCATTCCCCATGGATTGGGATTACAGTGTCGATGAACAATAAAGAAAGGCCATGATCGAAAAAATATGGGAAGAAACCCTAGGAAGAAGCTGTTAAATTTGAGCATATATATTTGTAGACAAACACATAACTCACAAAGAAGATCTCACAATTTACTCAGCCATTGAAGAATGAAACAGTGCAAAAGGCTTGCAACTGTGAATGCTTTCATTAATCAAAAAAGTAATCCAGATGATAATTACAATAATGTAAAATGGCTTTAACAGCGACAAGCAATTCGAATCCACATGAGGAAGTTCGAATTGATGACTCTACTTGACTGTAGGTAACCAAGACATTGTCTAAATCACTATTGGAGGACCCAGTAGTTAACTGTCCTTGTCTAAATCATAACCGGAGTTCTAAAACACAACCAAATGTTACATTTAGTATTAAATAATGGTTAACTGACTGTGGTAGGTGAGAAAAACGCCCCACACGTGTGCAATTAATTAAACCATTATTTAACTGAATGTAGAGAGCTAGAACTGAATGTAACTGACTCCTAACTTGGCTTGACTAGTCATTAACTGAAGTGAACTGACCTTGGTTGGTTTCGGCACTCCCAGTTGCTTCCTAAATTATAGGGATTGATCTATGAGA
>LPNX011032242.1:352047-369394 GCA_001517045.1 Pseudotsuga menziesii | reverse complement strand
AATTCAGAGAATGTGAAGAACACTCAAGAAACTGATATGTTGCAGCCATGAACAGAAAACCATGAGTGGTAAGAACAGCCCCAAGTGTTAGGAGTAGGTGTCTAGGCGGATGCAGAAAATCTTCCTCTTTACTAGTTCTGTGAGAAGATGAGCATGTGATCAATGGTAGAGAAGCACTGGGACTATTGAGAGCGAATGCTGGAGCTCCATAGTCTGATATAGCTTCTGAAATAGATAATGAATCACATAATAAAATATCAACAACCTCATATGAGGAAACTAACACCAAATCCCCATCAGCGGTTTTGAAGAGAAAGTGCGGTACTTGATTTTTCACACCGGAATTGGTGAGAGCAGCTACAAGCATGACTGAATGCTTTTGAATTTTAAAATATGAACCAAATAATATCAGATCAGAAATTAAATCAGATCTAAACAGGTTCAAAATAGATCCAAAACTGTGAAATGGAATCAAATCCCCAGCAGTAGTTTTGTAGGAGACTTGCGGTACTTGTTTCTTCACACCGTTGATGAAAACAGCTACAAGCAGTACTGAAAGATTATGAATTTGATATATTAAACCAAGCAATATTAGATCATATCTAAATAAGATCATATCAGATCCAATAAGGTTAATATTAGATTCAAATAAATGGTTAACCGAGACGGTGGATGCAGGGCTTTCTTCTTCTTCAAAATTCTGAATTTTGGTGCATGCAATCCTGCAGGAATTTGCGGGAAAAACTAGATCATGGGGAGCGAATGGATCACTCTGGTAGTCTGATATTTCTTCCAAAATATCCAAGTTATCACATATTTGCACACTAGCAGCAACATTAGAGGAAGAAAAATCAAATTTCTCTTCACTTTCGGAAGCAATTACTGGTAAATTTTGCACAGAATTTAAAGGAAAATCACCGGTGAATGTTTGCATGGAAGTGTAGCAGAATTTTTCTTCAATATCAGAGATTCGAATGTCTTCTTCTGTTTCAGCAATATGAGAAGATGAGATATCATAGATCTCATGAACTTCCGGAGCATAAGGAGAAGGAGTCACTGCATGGAGACTGTCTTCAATTCGAATTGACTGTGTAGAAGTTTCTACTTCTTCTTCATCTTGAACAACTTCATCAGAGAGAGTGGAGGCCGAGATTTTTGGATCAAGGATGCTTGTGGTGCTGGATGTGCTCCATGTGCTTCCAAATCCAAAGGTTATGTCCAATCTTCTCCAGATTTCCTTTGGATCTTTAATAGATCTATTGAGGTAGTGCATGCTAGGAGAAAGAGCCAGTTCCATTATTTCAAAAGCTTTATCCTTTGCCTTTAGCCAGTCATTATCACTCTCAAAAGAATTTCTGTCGAATCCATTAGACACTGAAAAAGGTTTTTGTCTTCTTAGACATACAGTCATATTCACCCCCCATTCAAAATAGTCCGAGGATCGGGTGAGAAGAGGAACTGATGAATTCATTTCGAAGTTGTACCTGCAAAACAAAAAAATGATCCAGTAGGAGATCTGAGGAGGAGAAGAGCCTTGTCCGTCGAGGCTCTGATACCATGTTAAATTTGAGCATATAGATCTGTAGACAAACACACAACTCACAAAGAAGATCTCACAATTTACTCAGCCATTGAAGAATGAAACAGTGCAAAAGGCTTGCAGCTGTGAATGCTTTCATTAATCAAAAAAGTAATCCAGATGATAATTACAATAATGTAAAATGGCTTTAATAGCCACAAGCAATTCGAATCCACATGAGGAAGTTCGAATTGATGACTCTACTTGACTATAGGTAACCAAGACATTGTCTAAATCACTATTGGAGGACCCAGTAGTTAACTGTCCTTGTCTAAATCATAACCGGAGTTCTAAAACACAACCAAGTGTTACATTTAGTATTAAATAATGGTTAACTGACTGTGGTAGGTGAGAAAAACGCCCCACATGTGTGCAATTAATTAAACCATTATTTAACTGAATGTAGAGAGCTAGAACTGAATGTAACTAACTCCTAACTTGGCTTGACTAGTCATTAACTGAAGTGAACTGACCTTGGTTGGTTTCGGCACTCCCTGTTGCTTCCTAAATTATAGGGATTGATCTAGGAGACTCCTAAACTTATGCAATCAAGTGCAATAAATGGCAGTGAGCCTCAATTAGTGTTCCCCACACTTTGGTAACTGAAACATGTGCCCTAATTAGGTCAAGTTTAACCAATGGTACTAATGACTATAAATAGACTGGATGGACTCCCGATTTAGACATGACTCCCGATTTAGACATATGACCAAATTTGGATAAGGGAGGATTAATAATCCTAACAGAAGCGAGACTCAAGATGATGCAAGAGAAGGAACCAAAGATGATGTTCAATTCGAGTTTGAATATCCTGATAATGTGACTGCTACAGAAATGGAAATTGGTTTCACTCCTCTTGATCTATCAAATTTACCAGGATATTTAGATGAGTTACCCGAGGTATTCTGGCATGGCTTCAAGGGTGACCATGATAATGTTGCGTGCAATGTGGAATGGTTTATGATTATGGCTTCAAAATATGGTGTTAAAGAAGACGAATATGTTTACATGCGATCATTTGTTCTTCACATGGGAGGAAAGGTCCTGGCTTGGTTTGTGGGCCTAGATAAAGGAACGATATCAACATTTACAGATCTGGTGGAAAAATTCTCTAACTAATGGGATTCAGGGTGCCATGATGAATGGATACCTCATGTCAAGCATGCGAAAGACTTGTTCAGTAAGGAATCCCAATGCAAATATCAGGTCGAAGCATCCATTGTTCAAGGTCTAACTAATGATATATTAAGCATGATAGATAAATCTTCTCAAGCAGATGAATATGATGATGGTCCCATATACGACAATCCAGAAGTCCTAATTGAAGAAGCCAATGAACATAACGATAGGATGAGTCCTCCCTTCCAATTTACATAAACTCCTTATGATATACTAGATCTCTAGAACATAATGACAGGAATTTTGAGGAAGATGGTTATTGGACATTTATGGCTCCTCCTTTTTATGATTCCTCGAGACCAGGTAGCCATTAGAGGAAATTTCAACTCAAAATGGGCCTCCTAAAATGAACTAATAAAATAATAGTTAAAATAATAAAATAATATTTATTAATTTTGGAGGAAGAAAATAAAAAAAACTACTTTTTTGTTTGTATTTTTGACATATCTCCCTGTGTTTTTACTCAAATTTCGATCGGGAGAGCTCGTTGGATGCGGAATTAAATTCCGCATCCAATGAGTACCCACTCAGCATACTTTTGACGGACCCCGCTTCCTCAAAAACAAGAAATACCTGAAAAATGGAATGATGACATCATCATTCCGTTTTTTCAGGTATTTCTTGTTTTTGGGGTAGCGGGGTCCGTCAAAAGTATGCCGAGTGGGTACTCGTTGGATGTTGTCATCATTCTGTTTTTTCAGGTATTTCTTGTTTTTGGGGAAGCGGGGTCCGTCAAAAGTATGCCGAGTGGGTACTCGTTGGATGCGGAATTTAATTCCGCATCCAACGAGCTCTCCCGATCAAAATTTGAGTAAAAACACAGGGAGATATGTCAAAAATATACAAACAAAAAAAGTAGTTTTTTTTATGATACCTATCCCCAAATTTATATTAAAAAAGTGTTTAAGACCTATACGGTATTTCAAATTTAAAGCAATTTCATTGGCTAACACATGATGACATGGAATTTGAATAAAAGTTAAAAGGCCCATTTTGAGTTGAAATTTCCTCTAATGATTGTCTCCATACGTTGCAGTGAGGAAGAGTAGCTTGATGAAGTTACTTAGGAAGAGCCAGAACTTGACACTATTTGGGACAAGGAACTCTCAGTCACCTCCAATAGGGATGTTGAAGATATAAATTATGAAGACCCTTTTGAAATATATATGATCATTCCTTCCCCTTATGAGGCTAATGGAGAAGAATGGCTCAACCATTTTTCCACCATGATTGAAGATGGAACAACAACAAACTTTGCAAATAGTTGTAATATGCATATGGCCCATTATGATGAAAAGTTTGAAGATATGTAACTCCGTATCTTTGGTGATTCTTCCATGATGTCACCATCATACTCATCATGCAATAGGGAAGCTTGTCGCATAGAGGATTCTTTTGTAGCTATTCAGCATATGATGAGCCTAGGTTATCACTCTTAGTTGTTCCCCTCAAGAAGCGTAGAAGAAGTTGTTCAACCTGCTCTACCCTACATTGGAAAACCCTTAATGATACATCTCAATAAGACCGAGGAAGGTAGGTGGGAAGGTATGAATTTCATCCCTCACTCTCATAATATTTATTGTTTATCTTTGCATTTGAAGCATGCAGGTATGGATTATATTGTTGACAATTTCAAAAGTTCAAGTATTATTGGGGTTGCTAACATGATTGTGGAAAATATAAGAAATATACCTGCATGTACAAATAAAATCTTGAGTAAACGTAGGGACAAATTGTGGCTCACATGTAAATATTTGCAAATTCTAACTCCACGGATAGTCTCCCAAGTTTGGGATTCATGGGCGAGTTTCAGGAATTTTTTTTTCTGAAGATATGTATGATGGAGGTATCCCATACATAGGTCCACTAGAAGAATGGATCAACAAATCTTGTCAAAGTGATGCTTCTCCATGGCACTAGTTTAAATTTTTCCCAGTTCTTAAGAAGGTCCAGTTAACTGCACTCATCAAGATAAATATCTTGGTACAAACTCAACATATCATAAATGGGGTATTGTCTTGGATTACACTAAAGTACAAAGGTAAGATGACATGTATGTTTTGCTTACTTAAATGGTTACATTGGTGGCATGATTTCACTTAACCTGTGTTGGATATCGAGTTTAGGTTAGGTAAGTTGCACTAGGCATATCTCTGTGCATTGGATTTGACATCTTCTCATTATCTAGTTAGTTTTCATTGTTCTTAGTTTGTTTCCCTCATTTTGTGAACAAGGAAGGATGGAAGGGTATGCCTCTAGATTATTTTAATATCCCGGTAATTTGATATGTGTGTAGGTCTATAGGTACCAGCAGATTCATAGGTTCTTGGGCACTCCCAGGAAGAGACCTCATCCCGTAGTTGTAGCCAATGTTACGCTGCACCTGTACCAAACGCACCTTCAGGTGTACCCCATGGAGAGAGGGCAAACTTTTTCAACCAGGAGGGGTGTTATTGAGTGATGATGGTCATGGATGGACCCTCTGGTTCTCCTTTAAGGGTACTATGGCTTAATGGAATTGCTGACTACCCGTTAAAGAGGTTTATAACCTCAGGGTTGGTGTCCGAGGCCACTAAAGGTTGACTACTGGGTCTCATGGCTTAATTCCCTTCTTGTGCGCTCTGGTGGCTTCCGCTTCAGCCACGAGACACTAGTATTCAGTCATGCCACTTCATACATCCTCCTGGCCCTTCAGTCAGTGGGTCCTTGCTCTCCCTGGACTTCTTTCCTCATAGGAAGGAATCCTCCATGCTAGGTTGTTTCCGTGCTTTGAGGAGGTTGTTGAGGGATTTTACTATATTCTAGGGGTTAGATGGGGCATAACATCCTCCTTCTATCCCGCTTCGGCTTTTCTTTTGAAGCGATTCATTTATTTGAACATGTTTTGGCACCTGGGGATGCAAATACCCCAGGTAGCCTACCTTAGTCTATATTATTATTATTATTTTATTTTAATTTTAAGTTGACATTTAATAATTACAAATTTACTTATTTTAAGGCATGTTGGCCTGGATTTTATTTGTAAAAGTGAGCGTGAGATCATATAAATAGATCTCCTCACTTTCATTTAAAATCAAAACTTATGGGATTAATCACTATGCACTTGTTTTATCCTTCATAGGGTTTCTCTGGATGGATGCGCTCCTCGTGAGGATGTTTTCTGGTTAATGCAAGCTATTTTTATGGTAATTCTTTGGTGAATCTATGATTTGGTGACGCTTATATTTATTGGATGAACACAAGCACAAGGAGGTCAGGCTTCTTACCTTTTTGTTGGATGTTGGTGGATGTGCACGTCTGAGTTTTAGTGGTGGCCTTAGAGCTACACTTTGGCCCTAGGATAGGCCTTTACCTTCCTCTTGTCTCCTTAGAAAACATCAACACATCTCTTGTGAGGGTTCCCTCGGGTTTTTCCTTAGTTTTCCTAGGCTATTTTCTTAACCTAGGATCCTTCCTCACTAGGCTAGACATTCTCCCTGAGAAACCCTAGGTTAGGTAGGGCTTGTGCTAGGGTTTCCCTAGGTCCTCACACAACTTTCTCATGCAAACCTAGTTTAGGTTTAGATTTTAGAGTAATCTAGGTTAGTCTAACTTAGTTTCTAGGTTAGTTCATCGGTTAATTCCCTTTTGAGACCTAGGCTAGGGTTAGCGCTCCTTACGAGAGTGTTTCCCTAAAAACCTGTAATTATCTTGCTCCCCCTTCCAAACCTCCCCGAGGCTCCTTTCTTGGCAGCATTCCCTCGCAAGTTCACCTTTATCCTTCACTGCCTCTAGCATCCTCCTCTTTCTATCCCTCGTCGCTGCACGATAAGGGCCACCCTTATTCGCTTTTCTCCCCTCGACAGCCCCCATGCTGACCTAACTTCCCTTTCCTTCGTCGTAAGCACCTCTATACTCTCGCTGCCTTTCTATACAGTCCACGGCCCCCACATTTTCTTCCTCGCAACCTTTTCCTTAGCTTGTCTTCCCTCTGCAGCTCCCCCACTTCGCGCTTGCTGCTACAACAACAACCCTATCCTCACGAGCCCCTCGCTCTTTTTCTCCACAAGAACTCATGTAGACCTCCCTTCGCACCTTCGCAGGTGTATTCTCCGCGCGGGCTACCTCTTCCTAGTTTCCCTCCACATTTGCTGCGGCGACTCCCTTCACTCAGCCAAACGCCCTCCTCTACGTAGCTCCATTCCTCCATCCCTTAACGCTGCATTTTGGACGCCCGATGCAGACCCATTTTTGCACACCCATGTTTTGTTGATCTGACAAGGTATTTTCATGTCTAATGGCTCCTATGATAATTTCGGTTGAAGCATTTCACATTGGTTTATAGTAAATAAATCGTTTGCTTCACGTGAATGACTATCGTAATTGCACTCACCGCTTGCACATACTGCGTGAATTGATACTACTGCTTTCATACATCATTTGTTACTACATTATGCTCCATTTAACACATTGAAATACATTGTTTCGTTTAATCTGGTAACTATAGTACACATTTTCCTTTATCATTACTTATGAAACATATCTTCCATGAGGATAATACTTAGGATAATACTTATTGTTGCACTTAAGTCTTTCTCATGGTAACACAACACTATCGAAGATGCAGTTGGTTTGGTTTAATGGGTGACACATCGGTAGTGAATTTATGATTCTAACAAATGTATGTTTAGATTTGGTTGATTAAATATAATTGGATGAATGCATAATTAAGCAAAGACTTTGTTAGTATTCATAATCCCAACTCCCACATACCATAATTCCCTTTCAGACTCCATTAGGTACTGGTCTTTAATAACCTTAGAGAGAGGTATCTTTTGGTGTTCAAGTGTCCTTGCAGGATGAAAATAGGCCTCTCACCGAGGAGGTTTCGACTTCTGAAGAAGTTCAGGATGAGTGACTAAGGTGACAATGGTCACTCTTCCCTCATATGCTTACTGACGGCTCAGACTGCCATTTCAATCGGTAACAAGAAGTTTGTTGGGTATGGGTTTCCAAGTGGGATCATGTTAGATAGCAATGCTGGTTATATTTTAGTTAAATTGAGAAGACTCAACTAGCCAAGGGATTGGGGTTCACATTTGATTTGGATTATTTATAGCAATAGTGGTGGTTGGATCAACTTGTGGGTTAGATTAACTGAACTAGACGAGGATGAATTAGATATGATTTTTTTTTCAATATGATCAAATGATAACTCTAAAGAATAATACTAAGAAAAAAGTCACTTTAAAGAAAAATATGTCCTACTAAAACTACATGCATAGATGGTTCAACAAGTGGTTTGAGTGTTTTTTAATAAATAACAATGATGTATACGCTTAAATTAACAATTATCTCCTTAATGAAAAGAAAGTGATGCACTATCCTAAGGATTTTACCAATTGTACACTCAATTTATGTAAAAGCAAACATCCCTTATAAACATTTCTCAACAAATGGTGATGAGATCCACTATTAGAAAGTGAGTTTGCACCAAAATAAGACCCTTCCAAACACTCAAGGTGGATGGTAATGAAGTCCACCGAAGAGACAATTATAGTGAAGGGATTTGAGGGAAATAACTTCTAGTGGTTAACAACTATTTGCAGAAGGCGCTCCTTCACCTCTAAGGGATACGTGGGTAGGAAACTACTGATTGGTATTGCATCACCTTTTCATGTATATGTACAAAGGGTTACATTGCCTCAAACAATCGAAAGATATTCAACTTGAAAGACCTGAATACCTCTAACAAACCTTTGGTTTCAATCTTGTCACTAACACTAAAAATGACCACATCTTTTATCAAATGAATTTTGAAAATTATTTTAAGTACCCTAAGATTCAAAAACTATGTCTAAAATGTACGTGATTTTAATGAATTATTTGGGAACCTATCTCCACAACCATAACCTAATTAAAATATTATTTAGTTTGAAATTAATTGATAATATTTATGGTTGAATTTGGCATCATGAACCAAATATATCAAATAAGGTGTGAGAGGTATGCACTTGTGATGTGCACAAATAAATTTAAAATGTTGAAAATGAAACTTTATTATTATATTCTATTGTCAAAAATAAAAGTATATGAAATGAAAAAAAAAGACTTTAATAAGTATTAAGGTCTAAGGTTTTTATTTATTTATTTAACAATGATTTTTCTCTAAATTAATGAGCAATTCCAAATAAAAAACTAACAACTAAATTTCCAAATTTAAAAGTAGAAATGGATTAGCAAATTATGAAAATGAAATCGCAAAATAAAAAGTGAAAAAGTGCTTGGAAAGTACTAAAATCTAAGGATTTTTTTTCTTTATTAAGTTAACTTTTATATTCTATTAAAGCAAATTCATAAACCAACTAATAAAATATGGAATGAATGCTGAAAATGTACTGAAAAGTTAGTTAAAATCTAGTGAAATTTCAAGAAAAAGAAAGTAAATACAAGTGACGAGTACTCAAGCTCAAAAATATCATTTTTCTTTATCATGTTTCTTTAACCATAAAGCAACTCCAAATAACTTGAACAACCAAGCTATATATCTAATACTAGAAATTAAGAAAATCCTTTCATCACCTACAATGTCTCCCTAAAGACCTAGCAATAAAAGGAACAATTTCAAAGGAACAAACCAAATAAACTATGAAAACTCGGAATTGAAACTTAAAAAAAAAAATCAATATGATTGTCTAGTAAAATAACAACCACACACAATTTTCTTAAGGAAATCCACGTGTTGAACAAAAAATGGGATTGTAAACTACTCATGAGATGAGACTAAAACATAGGGTTTTTATCCTAAACATACTTGCTAAACAATAGTATTGTTACTGGAAAAAAAGATATTATGAATGAACTTCCACAATGGACTAACCATTCTATTGGTAGATTTTTTCTAAAGGGGTGTACCAAAAGTCCACATTAATATGTTGTGTTACGAGAAAATGAATAAACAAAATAGAAAGAAAGATTGGAACTAAAGGAAACTAATGCCAATGCAACTATAAACTTGCTAATTTTTGAAAAAAAAGAAAAAAGTACTTAACATAAATAACAGAGAGATAAAAAGTAAAGTTTTGTTCCTACCCAAATGGAAAGATAATAACTTTTAAGTACATTACAAAGAATTTTGATGAAACAAAGTGAGCCTCAAAGCTCCTCTCTCGCATGGGTCCTTTGCTTCCTTGTGTGCTTCAACTCAAAAGTTGGTAGACTAGAATGCTTAGAAACTCAAGTGGCTAAACAAAATAAAAGGGGTTTTAAGTCTTTCTAGATTTGGGCATTGTAACCTTACTTTTGGAATATGGATGAATGGTGTGTCCCTAAGAGCTTTATTTATATGTGAATGATGGAATTATCTTTGGATCTAGGTTCTATGTAAACCCTTCCATTAAATTAATGAAGGAACGTGATAATGGTGGTTAAAGAAGATTAAATCAAACACTTGGTGATGGATTGGCAAGGTCCACACATACCCACTATGCCATTTTAGAGTTTATAGGTGCATTAATATCACATAAATAATTGTTTTTTACTCTAAAAATGGTTGCACAATATCGAGGTATTTTGTGCGAAATAATGCAAAAAGGAGGGAAAATACATGTGATCAATAATTAGGTCAACTAATGATTTGACTCAACTTAACGAGGTACAAATGTGGTCACATGATGACGGAAGTGGTGCATAATGGAGGTTATGGCTGCAACAATGATGTTTCCGAGTACAACTACTCAAATTTACTTAGGTGAGAATATTAATTTGGGTGATAACAAACATGAGAATATATATGTGAAAGTGAAGGCAAATTGTAATGACACTTGCAATGATCTTAAATTCATTCAATATTAATTATGAAGATGGTAATAGAGGGAATTGGAATTATTATTTTTACTAGGATATTGCATGAACATAATTAGACCTGCATAAGACAATTTTGCAATTTTGCAATTACCAAGACCTTGAAAATGGTACTAGAGTCATCATCCGAGGAATAACTATAGTACCGTGGGAACTAGTCCTATTTTCGTTAATAAAAAACAAAGTACCATTCGCATTTGTACTGATTTTCGCGACTTGAATTTGGCATGACCCAATGAAAACTTCCCCACTCCATTCATTGACCAAATCATTGACGCCTGCGCCAGACATGAAGTCTTTTATTTCATGGATGGTTTCTCCGGTTATAACCAAATTTAGATCCGAAAAGAAGATCGGTACAAGACTGCTTTCACAACCCCCTGGGGCACGTTTGCATATCAAGTCATACCATTTGGCCTTAAAAATTCCAGAGCCACTTTTCAGCGAGCCATGACTTTTTGCTTCCATGAACTTATCCATATCATACTGGTCTACTTGGATGACCTCATGGCTCTCTCACGGAAGCATTCACAACATCTAGAGGACTTATGACAGGTCTTCTCATGGTGCCACAAATAAAATGTCCGCTTGAACCCTCTCAAGTGTGTGTTTTGTGTTCCAACTGGTCGTTTACTTGGGTTTATTGTCTCTCACAAAGGGATTGCAGTCGACCCTCTTAAGGTTCAAGCCATTATGAATCTTCCCTCACCACGTACTTTGTGCCAACTGCAGAGTCTCCAAGGCAAGGCCAACTTCCTTCCTCGTTTCATTCCGGATTATGCGACAAACGTTCATGGTTTCTTATGACTGCTCCATACCAACATTCCGTTTGTTTGGGATAAGCATGCACAAGATGCTTTTGATGCATTAAAACAAGCTCTAGCCTCTGCCTTGTTGTTGTCTGCACCTGACTTCGCCAAGGATTTCATTCTCTATGTATCGGCATCCAAAATGTCATCACTGGAGTTCTAGTCCAAGAAGACGATGCTCGTTAAGAGCATGCGATCTATTATGTCAGTCAAAAGTTGTTTGTTCCCCCTTTATGTTATTCGCATGAAGAGAAGATGGCCCTCACCATCGTATTTTCTGTTCAAAAGCTACGCTATTACATCCTTTTGAACCACACTAGAGTTTTGGTCGATTCCAACCCCATGAGGTACCTCTTGAGCCATCGCCTTCTACAAGGTTGCGCTGCCAAGTGGATTGTCATTCTTTAGGAGTTTGAATTCAATTTGTTTCACCCAAGAGCACTAAAGCTTTGGCATTAGCTACATTAATGATAGACCTTCCTCCGTTGTCTGCATCGCCACCGATCATGATCAACCTTCCTAATGAATTCATGTTTTTCATTTCTATAGAAGACCCACGGTATGGGGGCATCCTCTTGTATCTGCACACCCAAAAATTAGGGGCCCACATAAGCCGCGAAGATCGATGTCGCATCCGACACCAAGTTGCACACTATCTCCTTATCGGGGATGTCGTGTACCGTCATGGGATTGATACTATATTACGCCGTTGCCTCACCCATGATGAGGCTGAAAAAGTCCTTAATGACTGTCACAGTGGAGCCTGCAGTGGTCACCTCTCTGGTTTGGCTGTTGCCCAAAAGATTCTCTGTGATGATTGTTTTTGGCCTACCATTTTTTCTGATTGCATCCAAGTATTCAAACACTGCCATAGTTGTCAACTCTTCTCTCCAAAAGCAAGGACTCCTCCCGCTTCGTTACATCCTGTAGTCATAGTCGATACCTTCTGTAAATGGGAAATCGACTTCATGACATGTAATCCTACCTCGGCCGACGACTATAACTACATCATTGTGGCCATTAATTATTTCACTAAATGGGCTGAGGCCATGTATACATTCAATTATAAGGCTGACACCATGGCACGTTTATTTTTCAACCATGTTATCACATGCTTCAGTTTCCCCCAACAAATAGTCTCAGACCATGGTCGTCACTTTGAAGATGCGGTTTGGACTGAGATTTCGACCATGTTGAAGTTTGAACACTAGTACTCCTCTACTAACTACCCTCAGGGAAATGGAAAAGTTGAAGCTATCAACAAGATCATCAAAACCATGCTCCAGTAGATGGTAGGAAACCACAAAACCAACTTGCACCATATGCTCTTCTTAGCCCTTTGGGCCTACCGGACATCAACAAAAACTGCCACTAGATTTATCCCATTCCACTTAGTCCACGGTGTGGATTTGGTACTTCCCATTAAGTGCTAGATTCCATCACTCCACCTTGCCATTAGAAGAACACCTTATTCTTCTTGAGTAGACCAATGAGGACCGTCGTGCTGCCCTCCAAGCACGAGTCTTCTATTTTACACTGTTCTTAACACGAGTCTTACAATTTTTTTCCTTGGTTGCTCTAGATGGATCCTACCTCTCATCGCTACATTGGATTTGCTGACGAAGCAACTAGATGGTCTCCTAATCTTGCCTCAGATTTGTGGGTTATTTATTCCCCGTCACATGAGTTGATCCATATCGACGGAATGTGTGTTGGCATTGCTACCAAAAAACAGGTTGAGTACGATGGTGTCATTGGTCTCTTGGCCACTGCCCTCCAGTTGGGTATTCATCACCTTGATGTCTTCTTAGACTCCCAACTACTTGTCTCCCGGTTGAATAACTATTATCGGGTACGCGATCCTTGTCTCTTTAGAAAGTTTCCGTGCACTCGACATCCGATTAGAAATTTTTAATCCACCACATTCATACATGTTCCCAGAAATCTCAATAGTGTAGCAGACCAAATGGCTAATGGTGTTCTAGAGTGGCACATTCATCATCGCATATAGGAAATAAAACTGCATCATGCATACATATGTCATAGACGTCATATAGTCATTCTCAACATAAGAAGACTCATATAAAAAACCATAAAAGTGCATCCACATGCATAAATATATATATATCGTGTCATAGTGTTCAGTACAAAATGAGAAGCTCCATAAACTTTCTCAGCTGAGCATACATATCATACAAAAATCCTAGTACACCACTGCACCAGGGGCAACTCCACTAGTTGCTAGTTAGAATCAGAGGCCTCCTCCTGGTACTCAGAATCTTAATCCTCCTTTGTTTCCTCCTCACTAGAGTCCTCCTCATCCTCCATTGGCACGTCACCCTATGCTGCTACTCATACGTACTCAACAACAACGATGATACTCTTCATTAAGGGGATCCACTCTGGAGGAGCGCGGTAATAGGCGACGATTAAATCGTCATCTAGGTGCTACTAGCCATCATCGGTGACTCCATCCAACAAACGCTCTATGTCATGATGAAGAGAGGTCAAGGTAATCTGGTGCCCATGAGCGAGTGGATCTATCCCCTCCACCCTGCCCCTCCGTCGCTCATAACCTGCGTGTGGGTGTGGTCCAACATCTGCACATACACACAGTACGTCATCAGTATCTGTCATACACATAAACTGGATACCACTAAGCTAGTGAACTATATATGAATGTAAGCACATAAAAAATCAGGTATATGTACCATCAGGACCCCAGGTCTATCCTAAAGGTCAAGGCATCTCATCATCTTCCCTGTAGTCCATCCCTACGTATGGGTAGTCCTCTATGAGGACTAGTAGCTGCCTCCACTGTGCTAACAAATCATGAGTAAAGAATCAACCCACTAAGTCACCTTCCTCATGGATCATCATCTCGCTCCACCTCCTCATACGAGGCTCGCGAGGCCCTCCCTCCTGCAGTACCAAGTGTGGTGTCAAGGTTGGAAGTCGCTCAAAGAAAAATGAGCGCAAAAATGAAGGGAAACAGAAATCCCCTCCCATAGTAGGTGAACCACAGTCAAATACATCTGGGCCCACCCATAGCAAGTGCCCCCCCAACACATGCTCAACAATATGGAGCTGCCCCCCTGAGATCTTGTGCAGCCCAAATGACCCCAAAATCCACAAAACCATCGCTGCCACAACTCGAGTCACCAGGCTCTCAAGGTAGCACACCAGTATGTACGACCCACACACCATAGTCTAGGCATAGAAATGACTCTCACAAATATCATCCAATGACACACCAGTTGAGAGATTCGGTGTAGTATCCCTGATCACACTAAGCATCGGGTGTCCAGTCAAAAAGTAAAAATTGGGAAGCGTGATCTCTATCTGCTCCCCCTGGATGATGAATCACTCTGCATCCATTTCCCAGAAACTCATCAGTGTCTCCACCAGTAGTCGCACGGTTTGCATAAGTGGAATTCGAAAGTACTTCAACAGTCCACTTTGCGCAAGCATATCCACCACCCCCCCATCTTCTAATGCCTGCCCTCACAGTGTCCCAATATCCCGCTCTCGCCACACCTCCCTTAGCATCCCGCACATGCAAAACAATTAGTGTCAATATTAGTCTCACACAAAAAAACCCATCCCGGGATGAAGTCGCACATGTTTAGCCATTCTGTGCGACCCAAGTCGTGCATAACCACTGAATAGATGTGACTCAGTCGCTCTTTTTTGCTGAACTAATGCAACCTAGGCCGCGCTTGTCTCTTCGAAAGGTGAGACTGGGTTGCGCATTTCTTGCCCTTAAGAGCGACCCAGGTCGTGAATTTTCCCTCGAAAAGTGCGACCCGACCCTACGAACCCTTCCAGCATGATAGATGCCCCAGAATAAGTAAACCAGTGAAAATGATGGATTTGACGAGAGCTCTTACCTACAAGTAGTGGATCTGAAAACCACTGGTCGAAATGAAAGAAATCAGTAAAAGAGCTCTGGGGTCCTCCACTCCAACTCAACAATGAACAGTAACAATGACACATGGCATGTGGTCCCCACGGGGTCTTCACTTAGTGAAACCATGCCATAGCACGTTCGTTCGTGGCATATGAAACAATACCCCTATTTTCAAAAAATATTGGAAAATACCTCCCAAAATCTTTTTTTTAACCCCCTCCCAATATGCCTTGCCGATTTTAAAAAACCCCTATTTTCCCTATATATTGCATGTATCCATTTTTTCATTTACATTTTTTATACCTCTTTATATTTCTACCCAAGGAAAAAAAAACTAAACACAAGAAAGGGCCAGATTACTGGAGACACACCTTGATGTTTGTATAGATTGTGAAATTACTACAATAAAGCGAATGTTGTTGGGAACATATATAAGACGACAAAAAAAACATATAGAAAATAATCATGTATGTCTCAATATTCTAGGAGTAACCTGAGGGTTAGATCTTTCGGCTGAACAATCTGTCAAAGGCATGTTGCTAATGAGGAGGGCCTAGGTCACAGGTCCAAATCCAATCTAATTCCTCAAGTTACCAGCCACATGGTTGATAACATCTTCCATTCAGATATTCTGGGGAAGAGAGTGGAATCCCATGAAGTGTTCTTTAAAAAACATAAATTTGGCAAAGAAAAATCTAAAGGTTTTTTGAGTTAAGGTGTTTGATTTGAATGTTCATAGAACAATTGTTAAACACAAAGCCAATTCTTGATATGTGTTCCATCAATATTAAATTTTAATGATGTATAACTGAAACCCTGAACTTAGTTCTTGATATGAAAGGCTTCTGCTTACCACATTTTTTCATGTCAAGCATGATTGCATCACTCATTTTGGCTCCTCAATATCGAAGTGTTATTGTCCTGCACTCCAATCATTATCATACTCTAGCTTCTCAAACTACACAATGTTTAGATTCAGAGTCAATAAATTATCACTATCATGTCAAGGCAATGGTTGGTGCTAATCTACCATGATGGCTAATAAGAAAACTTGAGGAAGTAAAATGAACACTTCCCAACTTGATGGTCTACATTTGGGGATCAGGCAAACCCAATCATCTACATTTTGTTTTCTTTCAGAGGAAAAAATACCAGCCTTTGTTATTCATAGAATCAAAAGACATCGTTTACATAATTCTGACTTAACAGCAGAATACAAATATTAAACAATCAGCAATATACTATGATCATGCCAACCATATCCAGCCTAAAATTGAGAAACAAAGAAAGTCTGATCATTGCAGACTTTTGTCATCATCCCTGATAAATCAGGTCAGAAAATAGAGTGAACCGGAGGTGATCTCAAGAAAATATTCCTAAGCAGAGCTGGCTGACAGAAAGTCTCAATCGTGACAAAAAGAGAAAATACAATCAATGCTGATAAAAATCAATACTGATATATCAGGGCAAACAACATCTAAAAGAGCACAAAAAGATCCTATGCTATTACCAAACCATCCAATGTTTCAGTGAATTTTCCGTATCCCATATCCAAATTCAGAGCTGATTTAGAGAGACCGTCTGCCAGCGAGTTGTGCTCCCAGTATATGTGCTTGAAACTCATCGAAGGGACATGATGAAGCATATCTCTAATATCTGCGCACCAGTGCCTCAAAATAGGAATATCAAGGGCAGAAAGTCTGTTGATCCATGAGATGACAACCAAAGAGTCACCAAGTATCAAGTGAATGGGCAGTCCCATAATTAAGCTGACTCTTAGAGCATCCCATAGAGCTAATAACTCAACTCTAGTATTCGTACTGCAACCACAGCCCATAGAGAAACTATAAAAATGGTTATCATTTAGATAAATCACAAAACCTGCACCTCCCGCGTTATTTGCAGCAGCCCCATCATCTACATTACCATACTATGGCTTCCTTGAATACAAGATGTCTACATTCAAAGTCAAGAACTTACACTTGATATATCTATATGCAACGGTTGGTGCTCGTCTACAATGACCCT
>LPNX011032242.1:204713-351598 GCA_001517045.1 Pseudotsuga menziesii | reverse complement strand
TCTAACCAGAACAAGGAAGCATTGGCTTGCTACATCAGACTTAAGTCAAAACTTGTGAAACTTGACAATCTATGCAAACATGACAAGCTGTAACCAGGTCCGCTCACCCGCATGCCTATGTAAACCAAGAAATCTCCAATCTTACCCATTTTTTGCACATCTTGCAGCAAATTTTTAGACCTTCATGTAGCATCAATGGCACAGATTTTGTGTTCATCTTCTAAGCATATTATCTGTAGGTTAGGGAATAGAAATTGTACTCATTTTCTAACCAATATTCAAGCATATGGGCACAAATTTCCACCAGAGATTTTTCATAATACAATTTTCTATATATTGTGCTCAGTTTCTACACAAATTTTTGATACCTTGGGCACAGATTTTCACCAATATTGCAGATACGTTGTTTATAATGCAATTATGTTCTACCATACACCTATATAGTGCTCATTTTTTTAGTAAACTTTCTGGCACCACTGAACCAGGAAAGAGACAAAGATCAATAAATTCTATGATGAAAGCAATCACACTAGAGGAAGTTGAACCTAGAATACTTGTCTGAGTATGGACATGAACATTATAGCGGTAGCTTTAGAGTCCATTAGAGTGTCAAGTCAAGTTGTGCCATGGACACAGTGCACATGGTAGGGGTAACTTAGAGTCCATTAGTGTGACAAGTTCAGTTGTGCAAATTGCTTAGGTGCAAGTGCAACAAGAAGTCAAGTGCATCTAATGGCGTGGCATACTACAGTGGGGTGGATAGACGACTCAGCTTATGGTTTCAAGTGGAAGTTCAATGATCATACCAGATCGTCATATTTCCTCAAACTATATTGTTTATACCTATATTTAAAATTGCAATAGGCTTCATCAGTTCATGGTGTTAGTCATAGTCGGTTGATAGACGGATAGCTATGTTGCAAAGCTTCATAATGTTTGTATCTTTATTGCACAAACTTCTTAGTTAAATGAAATTACAGTACTATATTTTTGCCCAAATATTTGTGTTAATCATGTGTGCTCCTATATGTAATTATTTCTGATTATCTGATTTAGCTTCATAAATTGTCTTGCCTAATTAGTTCATTGTGCCTGATTACCCTGTGGTAAGCATACCATTTCCATATGTTACGATTTATGTCAAGGTTGGTCTTTGTAATGGCACATGTTGCTTCCTAGTTTTATATTGGACAAGCATCTCACTCTCAGTTGGTTCAGAGTCAAGATTTTGCACAGCAATGTCATCCTTCTTGTCCTTGCATTTTCACATATTCATCCATCATTGATGCGTTTTGCAAGCAAGGTAATGTGGAAGCTGCTGCGGCGCTACAGGGCTAGATGGTGAAGAAGGGTCTGGCATTCAATGTTGTGACCTGAGGCTTTGGCATTCTGGGAAGAACTGCAAAGATGTGGTGTTATGCCCAACATTTCTAATTATAATTCAGTTATCAATGCCTTTTGTAAGAAAGGTAGGATATCGGTTGCAAGCAACCTCCTTAAAGATGCATTGGACAAAGGTTTAATTCCAGATGTGATTACCTACAGGGATTTGATTAAGGCACATTCTGAGGCAGGAAATATACAGGAGGCCTCTGAACTTCTTGATAACATGATAGGTTGTGGAATTGTGCCAGATGACTCTCTCTATAACACTGTCATTGACAGACTTTGCAATCAATGGAAATTTGATACTGGTATGAAACTCTACAATGAAATAGAAAGGAAAGGCATGCTCCCAAGTATTAGCAGTTACATGTCACTTATCAGAGTACTCCTAAAAAATTGCAGAAAGGAGGAGTTTAATGAGATTCTGAACAATACCTATGTAAAAGAATTGGCTTCTGATGTCAGAACTTGCAATATGCTGATTGATTGTTTATGCATGGAAGATGCAGATTTTGTCATGAATTTGTATGACAGAATGGAGGTGAAAGGTGTTGCACCTAATGCTTCTACATACAATGCTGTCATTGGTGGACTTTGCAAAGTAGGAAAGGTAGATATGGCATTGAAGATGCATTTGAGAATGCAGAAAATGGGTTTTCTTCCTGTTATTGAAAGCTTCAGCACCCTTATGAATGGTCTTTGCAAGAAGGGCAGTTTGGAAGAGGCTAATAATATTCTTAAACTAATGCTAGAGAAAGTTTTGGTTCCTAATGTTTAGATTTACAGTAAGATGATAATTTCAAACTATGAAAGGGGATGCATAAAGGGAGCCTTAAAACTGCATTATGAAATGCAATATAAGGGGTTATTACCAGCGCTGGAAACTTATCACTCGCTTATTTATAGACTTTGCAAAGAAAGGGACACAGATGGAGCTCTAACGATTTACAATGAAATGGAGGCCAAATCTATGTTCCCATCCCTTCATCCCCACACCACCCCATCCTAGAAACTCAATGCAACATAGGTTAAAAGGCAGAAGTAAGAAAGCTACTTCAAAATGGTAGTGTAAGGACTCTACATTACATATAATACATGTTCAGGGTCGTGGGTTGTGCCTTGCAAATATGATATATCTGTTGATGGAATGTCAATTACTTGAAAAGTAAGGGTAGATATTTTTCTCAATCAGAACGAAAATATAATGTTACATATTCTTTACCATCAATGCATGCAATCACTAGTTGTGATTTGACCAAATCCTTTGCATCCACACCAACTGGCAGCTTGAGAGCCTTGTAATGTGCAATGTGAGGGAACTTTTCAATTACCTGAATAGTAATCAAAATTTCTAATTAAGCACGTTGAGACATCATGCAATTAATGGTTGTAAACGCACTAAAGACAATACTTCGAACAGAATACAAAACAAGATAATACATCACAGTGAATAAATAAGTGTAAGGGGGTTCACCTTTGTAGGAAGTCTTCCTTGCTACTCTTCTAGTTGAATTACGAAATCTTCCCCTGTAAATACAGGAATGGTACTTTATTAGAAAGCTGGCAAAAGTGAATAAAAATAGATCTATACCTGTATCAACAAAGGGCCTTGAGGCTTCCATCCTCCCTTCACCACCTTTAAGATTGGAATATGGACATTGAGGCAATATCAAGAAGTCACGAAACCTTCCCCACATGAGCAATAGATTCTATTGAGTCACTATCATCTTAGACGTTAGAGCTTTTTAACTCAATTGTTTAAAAAATGATGCTCTTGGAGAAAGTACAGTATTTTTAAACAACTTACATTCTAGCAATTATGCCATGAGTAAAATTTATATATTGTTGTCATGAAAGGGGGTTTGATTACAATGTTCCCCTTTTACTAAGGTTTCCTCAAGGGAGGGATCAAGTTGAGCATCCTACACCCCTTCCCAATAAAGGAGCTTCTCCATAAGCTTTTGAGATTGAGTGTTGTGTTATGTAGCCAGCCAATGATATCTTTGACTAAAATTTCTAGGGAGGCAACTATGATGTCCATCCATGGGGCCTTGATTTCAGACAAGTAGTCCTGAGCACGAAAAAGGGCTGCTAGAGTGTTATAACAATGCAATCAATGCCTCACAATAAGTCTTTTGAGACAAGCCACCAACAAGTGTATTGTCAGGTCCACTTAAAAATGGTTAATGAGAGTGGTACCATGGCAATCAGAGCTACACAAGGAATCTTTTGAGATAGGTCTCTTGCAAGGGTATTGTCATGACCCAAAAATCTTTATTCCTATAGGAATACTGCTCCTAGTTGAGCAATATTGCACTAATGGAACCCCCAAATTATTGATAGTTTATTTTAAGCAAGAATCTTGTGGCATGTGTTCCAAAGGCTAGAGTTTTCAAAGTCTAAGGACAAGAGTGTCAAGTGTTATAGCTCTCTAATATATGTGCAGGTTTCCACTATAATACTTCACCCAATCCCTTGAGGTACTCATTAACAAGGCTAGTCTATACCCTTAACTATACTACCCAATTCCCAAGTAATAGAGAGTGATCTCCCCAATGTTAATCTCACTGTACTATAGAAAAATATGGTCGAAAGGTAGGTTGGCCTTGCACATGGTTTAGGAACCAACCAACTGCAGATTTGTTTGTCAAATAACAGATCTTCATGTTATTTAAAGATGTCAAAACACATATCTAGCCTTTAAAAGTTCTAAAATCAAACACATGTTGGCGAAGGAAAGAGCTCTAATATCACTTGTAATGTACGTAATCAACAGAAATAGCAGAGCATGATCATTCAAAGAAATTAAATCCAGAAAATCAAATACAAGAGAAAAAAGGATTAAACCTACAAAATATATCCCTTATATTAAATATCTCCAAAATAGTGAACCTCCTATATAAGCTTCAAGGGGAAAACCTCCTATGAGAGCTCGAATTACAATGCCCATGACACCTGTGAATATCCCTACTACAAACAAGGGTTGTGATAGGAAACATTCAATCTTTCTTGATCTTGCTACAGTTAATAGGATAATGTCTGATCCAATGAAGCCAGAGCTATAATGTTTTATCAAGGAGGGCAGAAGCTATAACAAAATGAGTTTACAAATCAAGGTATAGGATAACACTGAAAGCAACTTGAGAATGCAACACATGGAATACATTAACTCGAAGAGGATTCCTCGAAGCATTGTACATTACCTCATCTTGGTACAATATTACGAATTGTTGAAAATAGATTCAATGATCAAGAGAACAATTGAATTAACATAAACCTTAGAAACCTTATGAATTTTCCGTAATTCCCCTGTCCAACACAAGATAATTAAGAAATTTAGTATTAGATTTACAAAAAGAAAAATACAGGTCGTAGAGGAAGTTGAAATATTGGGACTGGAGTAATGGCATTGGATAATCGTGGAGAAAGTTGAAATATTGGGACTCAAGGGCAATGGCATTGGAAAATCCAAGGCTTAGGTGATAGCATGACAAACCAATACAGATGGATGTGGATGTAAATGTCATTGTTTAATGCAAATGGCATTGATCACATTCGCAGATCTATTTTTAATTTATTACTATGGTAGCAAAAACGGCCATATAGTGACAATTGAGGTCTATTCCTAGCCACCTAAGAGCGACCATTTAACTTTTTATGAATCACAAGTAAAAAGTTCAGTGCATCCCATTAAATAATAGGTTCAAAAATTGGAGTAAATTGAGATATTTTAACACCGCTGAGAAAAATTCCTCTAAAGGTGGTTGCACTAGTTATTAAAAAATTTATTTGTGCTTTTGGCCTGCCATTAGGAGGCCATCAAGATGTCTCGCATACTTTAATTACAATTGGATTGCTTGACATATATTAGAACATGCTCTCCAAAATGTAGTTACTTGATGTGCACTATGTTCTCTTGTTCAGTACTCCATACTCAATGACCGGAGATTTACCAAAACATTTAATATCATTGAGCATAACAATCTAGACATTACAACTTGAAGCACCCACTTCAACTGTCGTTCATTGAAGAACAGGAAGGCTGTAATGAAACAAATTGTAGATTACCAGGAATGTAGGTACACCACATGCAAAAACATGAAGGAACTGGGATTGTTTAATGGATTGAAACAAGGAAATGTCACATCCACAAATGACTGCCATTTGTGCAGTGAAGAACTTCCCTGTCTGCATGTAATTTGCTTGAGCATCCACTGCTAGATGTCAGTAGCAATTGGCTTCTAAAATCCTTAAATAGCAAAGAAAGATAGTATCGAAGTGATTTTTTCCTGCAACAACTTTGAAGAATAAAAGGGAACAGAAAATCAAGCAGTAGGAGGAAAAATCCAAAGGAGAGAAGATCGATGGGGCAATCGAACAAAGATTTCTCATTAAAGAATGGACTTTTCTTGGAAAAATATCGATGTCCTCTGAAGATGGAACTCTAGAAATAAGATATGTTGAGAAAAAAAGAAACACCAAAGTCTATAAAGTATTTTCCTATGCCATAACAAGATTTTGCATCCAAGACTGCTGACTTGGTCTTTGCATTTATGCCCCTTTGCTCACTAAAACAACTTCAATAACAAAGTCAGCACCAAAATCTCGATTCCTTACTCTAGACTCAAGCTCTCATAACTTACTAAAACAACTTCAATAACAAAGTCAGTACCAAAATCTCGATTCCTTCCTCTAGAATCAAGCTCTCATATAAATCATTTTAGTAAGTGCCCAAATCAAACATTTGTTATTAAGACTCGTTGAATTTATGGAATACTTCAGAGATTATGAAAAAGACAAACTTACTTTAAGAAAATTTCAAGAAATAATTCTTAGGTACTGACAATTATAAAACTGAACTATGGATGTGAAATATACATAACTGTCATACTTGGTTGGCCTTGTAAATCAATTTTATAGAAGAGACTGAAATCAAGGTTTTCGAAAGAGAATGAAATCAAATATCAGTCCAATTAAAAATATACTGCATGTGCATGCCCACAAATACAACACTTCTTTGTGGACAAAAGATTTACCTCATCACACAATGAAAGGAAGGATAACAATACTTGTTTAGTTCACGATGCAAGCTGGCATTCATCTCCTTTAAGCTCTTTACACTATTCCCAGTTACTGCATATGGAGCATTTGGCCTGCCACTTGGCTGGGAAGATTCTGCTGTGGTCTTGAGATGACCAAGTTCCTGCTCTAGTCTTTCGATATCATCCTTATGTCGTTGAAAATTCATTTATGTTTTCCTATGCAATGCCTCCTCCCTTCGTCTCGCAGAAGCTTCAGCTGCATCCTTTGCTCTTCTTTCTTCCTCTGCTTGTGCAATTGCCACTTCTTTAGCTTTCTCTTCCTACTTCCATTTTTCATGTACATCACTCATTAAGCCACAAGTTACATTCTGTTCATACCAGTATATGCAACATATGTGCCACTGTTGTCAAATCGGTCGTGCTCAACAAGAAGAAAACACTAAACAGTTCAATGTGATATAATGCACTATTAATTTCACTGCAAATTTTTCAAATTCTTTAACAGAGTTTGGTGATATGCTGGACACACGAAACAGAGTTTTCAACATTCTCACACCATGATCTGGATGTGTTAAACCAAAAGATGAAAACATATTCAAGATGTTGGAATGGTCAACAAAAAGCTTGAGATTTGAAACATTTAGATGTGCTCTCACCTCCATTTCTTTCTGGAAATCCCGTATGAGAGACAATTCTTGTTGTAGTTGAGCAATATTCTGCTTTTCTTCACAAATTTCATCCTGGAGCCTGGACTCCTGTTTCTCCAAAGCCTGAATCCTCTTTAGACACTTTTTCTCCCTCTTTGCAATCTCTTGACATGTTGCAACAGATTCTGCTGCACTCAATTTGGATGCTTCCATCTCTGCCCTCACCTCTGCACTCTTAGTTTCAAGCCTTCTTACAGCTGAATTGGCTCGATCAACATCTCCACTTGCTTTCCATAAATCATTCTCCATTTCAGAAAGCCTTTTCATTGTGTTGTCTTCCCGAGCTTGTTTATCCTTTTTCAAGCGCAAAGTCTCATCTCTCTCCATCCTCAATGTTTTCAACTCAGTGAAATCTTTGCTCAATTTTCTAGCTGCTTGCATAGCTTTCTGATGAGCCCATTCAATCCGCTCTTTAAGTTGTATTTCTAAATCTCTTATTTGATGCATAAGTTTTAGCATAATTTCATTCCGTTGATCAATGCCATCAGACTTCTCTGTAATACCCATGTGATCCAAACTTCCTAGAATGGCTCCTACAATATCCTGACAATTTCCAGTCTCTCCTCTATATTGATTTTGTCCTACGTCCACGGTAGAAGCTATCCCCAAAGACAGTCCTGTACCTACAGTGCCTGCACTAGTTGCATGAGCTGCATTTTCGGTGTGAATAAGGTCTCCTGTTAAAACCCGATTCTTCTCAGAGAAATTCCCTGATCCACTTTGTATGTTTTGCACTCCACTTGTTGGAACCAAACATTCACTGTTGTTGTTAGCTGATTGCGAACATGAATCTTATTTGGATTTTCGATCAGACATAAACCGGGCAGAGAACAATGCAGCTGCATTCTTCTTCAACAGAGCTCGTTTCATAGAAGGAGAGAGACCAAAACTTGGGTTAAAGTGAGTCATGGTGGTGGAAGGTGCATGTGATGTCCCAGCATCAAAAGTGAAACCTTTCTGAGCTGAAGATGATGTATCAACAGCAGCTGTACCATCTTGTGCCAAATTCATACCAGAGGTTTTCTTTGTTTCAGCACACATCCTACAAGGCTCTGAAGTTGCAGTTACAGGCACAAAACTGGAAGATGAACAAGACGGTCTGATTGGTGATGGCATAGAAATCACTGTTGAAGGAGATGATCCATTCCCATTGGGTTTACTCATCGTTTTTTCATCGCCAGGTGGTAATACAGGTATTTCTAATGTGCTTTCCCGACCAACATTAATATCACTCATAAGGAGGCACCACATAGCATCCCTTTTACTCAATTGTGGTCGCACCTGGCGAAGCAATCACACCAGTCCTATCAACACATATTGTTCTAGATGTTTTAGCTCTCCAAAGGCAATATCAGATTCATCAAAGCAGTCACTGCAACTGCTATTCAAATAGGCCAATGAATTGTTAACAATGTTGGAAAGCACATCACTACTCCCATAGTAGTGACCATTTCGCAGCATACCCTTGAGAGCTTCCTCTGCAGTGTACCCGAGAGTTGTGATTTTACATACTGCTTCCTTGTAGACATACTCGAGATTCTTTAATAAAATTTCCTCTAATTGATCTTCTGTGCAATAACCCCAATCCACCTCTTTAGGTTGTTCCTCAGAATCCTTCTCCCTTTCTTTTGTTTTTTCTCTAGCAAACCCACCACCACCCTCTAGCAATCTTATAGGTTTAGAAGCAACAGAAGAAGGTTCTACAACTACACCATTTATTCTATCATCGCATAGGTTCTCTTCAATTTTAATAGGCATAGCAGGAGGAATTGAACGAAGCCTTCTCTTATTTCTTATAGATTTGTCTCTTGTTGTGCAACCCATTTTACACTGTGCAAAAATGTTTGCTGGTATGTGGTCTGTCTTCTAAACGAATCGAGGGAGAAAAAAAAAAGAATCAAACCCCAATTCTAGAAAACCCCAATTCAACACTTGTACAATAAAACCTCTTTGCAATCTTTTCTGCTCAGTCAGAAATCCTAATATCTCAACAATAAATACTTAACCGCATATTTTGATTCACAACTGCAGTCTTCAATATTCAATCAAACCATCAAAACCTGGCCAATGCAGAGGATACCCACAATAATCTATTAAAAAACTAGCAACGCTATCTACCTCATTACCAGTATGATTATGATTCAATTGAAAACAATCCCAAAACATTGGCAGATTGAAAAAAAAATGAAAAAATATCATTAGGAAAAGCAAGAAGATTATAGGCAGATTCAGCCACAGACTTACACAAGAAAGATAACAAAAAACTAGATTATATTCAGCAATACAATTCAATTAAAAATCATATTCATGTATCCCAAAACTACCTGTAAATCGAATCATTTGCCTGTATATTTCAGCTCAGCTGGCCGATCCTATTTCATCAATTCGAGTCTGCGTAGAAATATTGTCCCCAATCAGAAACCTTTGAGTGGATACAGAGTGACCTGTGGCTGTGGTTCCTTCATAAACCTCCCCAACCCTTTCTTCTTTATCCACCTTGCACTTCTATACACTATCGAAGAGCCCCGAACTGCTATGCTCCAGTCGATGAACCAGTTTAAGCTCCAGTACCAGAACTAGTTTTTGCACCAGTAATAGTAATAGCTTCCCTTCGCTTTGTTTTAATACCACCATTGGTAGCTTTGGTAGCAGATCTTAGATAATATAATACCATAGTCAGAGCAGCCATGCCAGAAAGCCCGCCATCTACTACATACTACCACACTGAGACACTAGCTATTACTACCTACCATAGATAGCCAACACCACCGGCATCACCAGTATAGGCAGGTTTTGATTAGCAACACTGAAAACCCTATGCAGCATAAGCAGGGTGCACACAGGCTTGGAGCTCTGGTGAAGGGCACGGGTAGAAAACCACAGGAAAACCTATGCAGCATATGCAGGGGTGCAGGCAGGCTTGGAGGACTGGCGAAGGGCGCGGGTAGGATTGTGGAATAAAATATCCCTCAACATATTGGATATTTATATAGTTAAAAAAAACCTTTTTACCCCTAATATACCACCAATATATTAACTTTTAATTTTTTAATTTTAACCCCCCCAATATGAACGGACGTGATATCATATTGGTCCCTAGGTGTCGCCCCCGTGGTGGTCCCCCCTTGTTTATAGGCCTCCATTGGGTCTATTTTTCTTTCATACGCCATAGGGTCATCCGGAGTCCGTTTGGGACGCCGTTTGCACGACCGGGTTCATTTTTTCGTCCTTTGTCTTTTGATGATACCCTTGTCTTGTGATCTTACTATGAATTTTTGGTCCATTTCCTGGAATTCACCTTGGTCTGTGTGCCATCACATGAACTTCCCCTTGTACGTATTGGCATGTTCACGAGCCATTCGCTCCATCCATACTACATAGTTGGCCATCCTTGACTACAATCCATCATCCCGCAAGGGGGGCCTGTCAGTGTTCTTCATTTATTCCCATCAACCATGTTCACAACATGACATCTTTCCATATATCGAACACTTCCCCCTTGCTTGATTGACCATTATGGATTTTTTGTTAAGCTCTTTTCTGACTCTTAAAAGAATGAAAAGATCGCTGACCATGCTTGCTTCCTTTTATGCTCGTTAAAGTATTTGAAAGGGCATCTATGTAGCCTCATTTATCTCCTTTTTCAAACTATGTAGACTATCATAATAAAAGGACCATCTTGGCACATTCAGGCTAGAAACGTTTCCCTTTACATCCTTTTATGCTTTCTCGGGCATTGGGACCAAACTATACAAAAAACATCATCAGGGGTTGTCTTTAAGCTCTTTTCCATCCTTCTCATCAAGAAAATATTGTCGAGCAAACTTGATTTTGTTCATGCTTGTAAAAGTATTTGAATGATCGTCTAGTTAGTATAGGTTTAACCTTTCCCGACCTGATTGAACTAAAAACGGTAAAGAAGTCTTCCTTCCCCAAAGGTTGAGGGAGCTCTCCTATGCACACTTTTATCCTTTTTCGGACTTAGGAGACTACATACAAAAAAGAGACCACACTGGAGTCTTCTTCCTATTTTCAGACTCTTTAAACATGAAAACACCATTGAGCATTTACTTTCTCGGGCTTGCTAAAAATCCACGAGATGGTGTCATAACGGTGTCTTTCGACACCACCCTATATATTATAGTTTGGAAACTTTCTCCCTTTGAGTCTTCTTTGTTCAAAGTATTCTGCGATGAGTCTTCCTTGGATCCCTTGTATATCAATACTCCAATTACCTCCCTCAGTATTTCCCATTTACAGTTATTTTCCTGGTATTACAACTATGATCCCTCTCCCATGAGTTAGTTTCATTTGCTGCCAGGTCAGCCCTACCATCATTACTCTGAATAAGGGAAGTTTGAGTCCCTCGTACTCCCCTGCCCTTGTTCCCCCATTCAGTGCGTCAGTCCCCAGATTGTCCCACATCTTTGGTTACCCACTTCATGCTTCTTGTCAAGGAAACATTATTGCCTTGATTAGTTGCAGGTCTCCCTCTGTCGACACCAACACATCTATTCCAGAGGATAGACCCAGAGGTCCTTGTATCCTGGTTTCATTCACCTTATTGATGAGTTCCTTGGACCACTAGAGAGGAGTCATTAGTGCCTCTCGGGGTGGTTGTGTCTCACGTGCTCGACTTCAGCTACATCATCGCACTGTTGAGACTCTTACATGGTACTGGTCTGTTTATTATTTCGAAGAAGACCTCGGTTGTCACCTGACTCTAACACAGTGGTGAGTCTACTATGGGACCCAAATTGTTTCATGTCCCTGGTGATTTTCATGTTGCGTTGGAAATAGTGTTCAGAAACCCCCAGTATAGTGCTTTTAGGTATCTCTAGTAATTTATGTGGCATATGGTACCACAAAGATTTTGACTCTCCATCATGGAATCCCTCTAGTTATGTACACTTCCAGGTTCAGCAAAGCACCAGTTGTGAAGATATTGCATTCCATGAGAATGCCATGGTTCCTATATGTCACTTCTTCAAATCAGCATTGTATTCAACCTCTCATTGAGGCCAACATTATGTAACATCAGTTGTATATATATAGATCAACTCCCATATTTGTGAGCCTTGATATCATTTTTTATTCTTTTGACATTGTTACAAGCATGGGTATGCCCGCCTCATCCATATACATGTCACATATTATATGTATCTCACCCATTGTTGGGAACAATTAATAAAAACCCAAAATCCACTGTGGTTCGAGCAAGGAAGCACCGCTTCTCCACAGGTCTCTCCAGTCTCTCCACTATTCCCATGATCCTATGATGTATGTTGGCCATACGATGAGCTCCTGCCCTCACACATCAAGGGACAATCTGTCAACGCAAAAAATTGCTCACCTAGCTCTGCATGATCTAATCCACATACATACATCATTTTCCTACCATATTTCCCTTACTTTTGACCTTCACAACTATGGTTTACCCTCATTCTCTCCCAAAAAGGGACAAAAAACCCACAAAAGGGATAAAAACCCAAAAAGGGCCAAAAAAACCCACAAAAGGGATTAAAAACCCCAAAAATGGTTAAAAACCCTAAATAGGGATTAAAACCCTAAATAGAGTTCCAAAACCCTAAACGAGAGAAATACCAAAAAACCTAAAAACATATTATAAAAGCAGTGTGAAGGTATCTATCAAAAGATTCTTATCCCTTTTTTCCATTATTTTATTCAGTGAGTATGGTGAGATACCTTTTTTCTCTCAAAGTATTCACACCCCACTTTTCTCCATCATCCCGTTGCCCTACCATTCCCACCCTAAATAGGGATTAAAAACCTAAATAGGGTTCCATAACCCTAAAAGAGAGAAATACCAAAAAACCTAAAAAAATATTATAAAAGCAGTGTGAAGGTATCTATCAAAAGATTCTTATCCCTTTTTCCCATTATTTTATTCAGTGAGTATGGTGAAACACCTTTTTTCTCTCAAAGTATTCACACCCCACTTTTCTCCATCATCCCATTGCCCTACCATTCCCACATAGTACATTGAGATATTCTCTGTACCCACCCGGAGAACCAGCTTGTGGAGAGGCAGACCATTTATGAGACCGACTCTGTGGCCCATTTTCATCAGAAAGAAGGTATAACTTTCATGTATTTGCTTTTATTTAGTTTAGCGGTAAATGTTTATTTGATTTGTTATTACTGATATCATTTGTTGTTTTAGCTATTTTTCATGAACTCTACCTTACTGTCCCATTGACGTAAGGCTAATGCTTTTGCATGTAGCATGGGTGAAAACCCCACCATAACAATAGACAAGTAAATACACCAATTTCTCATGTTGGGCTCTAGAAATAACATCAATCTGTTTATCTAATGAACCCAGAGTGATGAATTTTAGTATACATGGTTATTTGAAGCTAGAAATTGAAATGTGATGCTATATCCAAATGTGATAATAATTTCAGAAATACCTCGTTTAAGAACTGGTGAACTGATTATGTGGAGAACAAGGAAAGAACTTTTATGGCTATATCCTTTCCTTCTGGCAATTTACCAAAGAACATAGATCCACATCTAATCAAGAGGAGATGGAAATAAGTGTAGGCTAATCAAATAAGAACCATATGCTTCTTCAGTGGCATAATTTGTAAATGCATTTGATAGTTATATTTACAACATGGATTGAAATATATTTTATTTTTAATTGATGTTTTTTTCAGGATTTCCACAATGATTGTAGGTTTCTTTTTCTAGAAAGGGTGGTAGCTCAATGGAAGAGCGCTTGCTTTAGAAGCAGGAAGATAGTGGTTTGATTCCACTACACCTTGATATTGTAACACTATTACATAGAGGGGGTTATTAAGACAATATTTGTGTAAATTGTCTCAACTTAAGACAAAAAAAGTTCATGTGTCGTATTAAGTATTGTCTTTAAGTGGGTGCCTTAAATTATTGTCTTAAATTTAAGACAATAGTTTAAGACAATAATTTAAGACAATAGTGTAGGACAAGTATTTTTTTAAGTGCGTGCCTTAAATTATTGTCTTAAATTTAAGACAATAGTTTAAGACAATAATTTAAGACAATAGTGTAAGACACTCGCTTAAAGACAATACACAAACTTGTTTTTTGTCTTAAGTTGAGACATATTAAATATTGTCTTAATAACCTCCTCTATATAGTAGTGCATGAATATATAGTAATGCATGAATCCTATCACCATGGAATGAATTCCATAATATCTGCATAATTAATTTAAATAAATTTACATTTTGTAGAGTGTACAAATTCAATAGTTTATTTTAAACATATTATTTTTAGAAAACATTTTTTAAATGGACTATGAAAGAGACGTGTAATTTAGTGGTGAATCATAGTAACTATATGTGACACTTCACTAGAAATAATAAAATATTATGTAAACAAGGTTTTACATTTTTAATTTTAACCTAAACTTTTCGTGAAAAAAAACTCTAACGTGAATGTATTTCAATTAATTAAAACTAAAATATTTAATTAGAATAAATGTTTAGATATAAGTTATTTTTTATTTAATATATAACTTATATATAAGTTATTTGTTATGTATTATCTTATAGATGGGAGTTAACATGGATCTTTTCATACACAAAATTTAAATGTATTTAAATTAATTATTAGTCCGGGATCTACCAAGCCTTGATAGGGATCAAATCCTTTGATGTGTAAAAGTTTCTTAATGTTTTTCACTCTAAAAAAGGTTTGCACATTAGAAGATTTAATCCCTTTTAAAGCTTGGTGGATCTAGAGTTAAGATTGATCTATTGTTATAATAAAACTAAAAATTATGCTTTAATTTAAAAACAAACACTTACATAATATGATTATTGGCACCTTAAATAATTGAGTGGAGAGGTGCTTTTTAGGTCAAAGTGGATGAGACGATGATGTGGTGGAAGATGTCATCTACAAATTTAAATTGGCTAGATTGTAAAATACATTTATATAGATTTACATCTAATTTCAATTTCTTGATTTGATTTATAAGAGAAACATATATTTAGAACAAAATCATTACTTATTAATAATAACTATTTTACTTGATAATCAATGAATGAATGCAATTTTTGCCTATTTATAGGATTCCAAATTGCAATAGTTGGCATGTGGATGATTGTGATCTAAAATAAATATGATTATGTATTGTTAGTATAGATCCATCTAAAAGGAGATCTACCATGGGATCTACCAAGCATGGAGAGGGATCAAATCTTTCAACATGTAAACCCAAAATAAACATTAATCAAATCTTCTCAAGTAGTTTAGTTTAGAGAGCACCGCCTTACCTTGCAGATAAACATTAATCACTAATAACGTGACTGTTGCTGTGATCCGAATGGAACCTGCTAAAGTTGTCATCCCCATTGCAAGTCGACGGCCAGCCAACAAGTTGAAGAGTAGCCGAATACAATGGACTGCAATGATCTATAATTTTTAATGCCTGGATAGATTAACTGGCGACGTGAGTTTTATATATCTAGGGTAGCAAGTCATCCACTAACCGGAACTATCTCCGGATACTTGGTCGTAGCGTATGCAGCACGAAATTGATAACAAAAATCAATGTGATCCTTGTCGTGAAACGTGGAAATTGGAGAAGTCTATAATCAACATATCCTTATCCTGAAACGTGGAAATTGGAGGAGTCTAAATTCTTCCAGATGTTTTGGACTTTTAGCATGTACGTCTTTGACGAAGACTACCACATCCCAGCCGCCTCGCCGAGCTGATGATGACTGTACAGATGTTTCTCACTGTGAGACATTGAACGTGGGGAGTACTTCCAAATATGCAGATTTCCTCACGTCACCTACACCAATTGCTTTCTCCATCCATCATGCTTTCCGGAAAAGATACACATTCTTTGAACTTGGTTGTAATGAAGAACTGAAGAGGTGCATTCTACAACCCAGTAGAGAAGAGATGTGTAACTTTTTTCTTAGAGAAGAGATGTGTAACTTTTTTCTTGCTCATCTTGTATAGATGTTTCTGACTGTGAGACATTGAACGTGGGAGTACTTCCAAATATGTAGATTTCCTCACGTCACCTTCACTAAATGCTTTCTCCATCCATCAGGCTCTCCAAAAAAGACCTTCAAGTGAACTTTACACATTCTTTGAACTTTGTTGTAATGAAGAATTGTTTGAACTTTGTTGTAATGAGGAACTGAAGAGGTGCATTCTACAACTTAGTAGAGAAGAGATGTGTAACTTCTTCCGTGCTCATTTTGTAGAGTCCCGTCTTACAAATGACAAATGATCCGAGGCCAATTTTCAAGTAGACCTGACAAGCAATGCATCCATCCCACCATCCTTCACACGAAATGAAACTTCCATCGAGAGAGAAGTGCACGATAGGCAACAACGTAATAATTTAAAAGAGGGCAATATATCCGAGAGAAGACCGAAGATGGAAGCCCTCGTTCGAAGCCACCGCAAACTAGAAAACTCCATATTGAATGGAAACAGGTTTTGTTTTACCGGTGCCTCCGAAGATGAACATTTCCAACATTATGTCTTTTATAAAAATAATAAAAAATTATTAAAAATAACTTGTGAAGTTAAATTTAATTTAAATTATTTAGAATTACATATATAAAACAACATAAATTAAATAAACTAAAACCATAAAAATTACATTATACATTTCCACATGAGAAAAATTTGATCTTTTGAATAGTGAATACATTTTCTTTTAAATAAATTTATGCTTAATTTAATTACCACAAAAAAAAACCAAGTAAAATTTCTTTTAATAATCAACAATGTGCCAAATTTCTACTTATGACCAGAGACATACCTAAATACCACCACCACCTCTTATTCAAAGACCTTATAACAAAATATTCTTTGAACGGCTTGGATAGCACCAGCCTATATATTCTACACGTTCCACGACTCGACTTAAACTAGTCATCCGTCAGTGTTTACTTCTAAGCGAGTCATTTATTAAATATTTATAATATTTAGGTTATATACACAATAAATATTTTATAATACCAAATAATTTATTAGTTGTTTAGAAGGAAGTAAATTCCGTTGATGGTTAATAAAAATGCAGATTTTCACTTTTTCGAACTACCTTTCAAAAAAGTCATTATTCCTTGATATCATCGCTACAACAATATCACTGAGATAATGGAACATTTAACCTTAAATCTATATTTCCCCAAGCAATTTAATTTATATATATTTTTTAAAATTTAATATTATTATATATATAATATAATAATGATGATTAATATCTATTTAGACCAACTTTAATCTATAAAATTTTAAAACAGATAATACTTGGTTTACTTTAAAATCTTGTTCCCATATTTAAAAAGCTTGCCATAAAGCTTTGGAAGCTCACTATAGTTTTGGAAAGTTAGGAGGTTATAAAGGTTTGTATTGTAATAAATATTAAGAAACTAGGATCTAATGTGGGTGTAAGAAAGTGATTTTCATTCTCAATGCTCATTTACTCACATAAATCGCAAACCCTTTCCATCCATGGATTTTTAGGTATACACCAACGTCCTATTTCATTATGGAGTTCATGAGAGTTCATTCTAATCTTGACTATATTAATTTTCTTCTGTGAGCTAGTTAATACCGATCTTCCAAGTTAGGATTAATGACTTCCTTATAGTATCTTAATTTTCTCTTAACCACTAAATTTTCCTCACACCAGAATTTCTCTTTAAACTTAGAAGTAATAATATTTTTTACATTATCAATAATGTGCAAAATGTTGTTTTCATCAATGCCCAATGGTTTAACCAAGCCATGGTATCTTTACACCAACATCGCTTGAGGCATAGTTGGTTTTGACTTGAGTTTAAAGCAATTTTAGGAAGTCTATGGTTTCCCATGTTATTTATCTTATGCTTGTACATTAGGTATGTAGTAATAGACATGATCTCGATGAGGGAAAGATCCACTTCTATGAGGAGGATATGATAATGCGTATTGCTTTTAATTTTGAGGTAAAGTTATAAACAGATTCTGTGTTTACTCAATCTTCCTCCAAAATTCTCTAGAAATGTTGCACCCTCATACTTCACAACCATACAAAATAAGAGGGATGACAAGAGTTTCAAAGAGGAATTTTTTTTTATCCCACATGACCAGATTGGTTGATTTGTAGTTATTTTCAAGACCAAAATAAGCTTTACACCCTCCATTAATCATTTTCTCAATGTTATAGTTCCAATTGAGCTTTTGATGAATATCAATTCTGAGATACTTGTAAGAAGTCACTTCCTCTAGATTTCTATTATCATAAATAAAATTTGCATAGGTGTCTTTCTTAGATTTTGTAATCATGATTTTTGTCTTGCCTATCCCACCTAAGATTGCACCGGTACCAAGATTGTGCTGGTGCAACCTGTTTCTTCTAAACACTTTTATAGCTTATCAATGTAAATGCCAAAAAAGATAGGGGGAGGGGGAAACCTTTATTAACTCCAATATTACAATTTATATATGCTGTCCACCCCTCATTATTCTTAAATTTGGCAATGACCTTTTTGTATAACCTTATTACGNATATATATATATATATATAAGTTTTCTAAAACTCAAGTGAATGTAATATGTACATACAACAATAAGAAAATAAAAATTAATATTCAGGAATCTCTGGTATGGGGTATTTGTGACAGATTGTCTAAAGAATTGGTGCCTTAATATGCAAGTTAAGCATATTAGGTCACTGCCTATTATAGTTTTGTGGTTTATTTGGAAGGCACATAACCAAAGCTGTTTTGATAATCAATCTTTGAAGCCATCACAGGTATGCTCTTTCAGTATGGGTTTGCTGAGAACTTTCCCACGAGGGGACTCTGTTCTGAAAATAAGACCTGTTTTTGCAGAATCTATTGATAAATCTTACCCTTGGGGTTTTTTTTATGGATCATCAGCAGAGGATGCATCCGCCTGTGGAGCTGGAGCTTCTTCTCACTTTGGCCAGGATGAAGGATTATGCTAAAATACAGATTTTTGGCAACTCACAGCTTGCCATTAATTGGGCCAAGGTTTCAGCATATATATCGTGAAAGGAACAGTCTAGCTGACACTCTAGAAAAGGATGGAGTGAGGATTAGTGAGGGATACTGGCACATCAAAGAAGTTAGAGAAGATACATCTATTGAAACATACCAGATTTTCTGATATGTGAATTGGTTTTATAGGAATGACTGATTTTTATGTTGTTAATGCAGTTTCTGAATGCTGCTAGTTGTTTTAGTTTTGATGCTTTGAGTCTGATAGAGATTAAGTTTTTTTGAGATAATATGGAACTTTTTCTCATAGAAGATACTATGGAACCTGTTTGAACATATGTGGTTGATACTTTTGCCACTATATGTTTTTTTATGATCTTGATGGTGCATTATGCAAATATTTAAGGATTGGATATATGATCACATGATCTTATGTAAATATCATGATTTTGTACACTGGTTTACTTTTGTGGATAATGGATTTATTAGATCCATCCGAGGAATGTAAATAAATTTACGATTTTTTTCTATGAAAAAAAGAGAACATTTTGAAAGCCATGACTACTCCTTAAACATCGTGGGATGATTTACATCATCATTCCCACTTTTTTCCTTGAACATTCAAACATAATAAGGTTTGTAAGCAATACATTGTCGAAGCCAAGTATTTTATTCCTATTGACCACACTGATTGGTTCAAAAAATATATCCATGTCCTTGACACTTTAATAAAGACAACGTGGCCAACATTCACCTACCATCATTCATGTACCATCAAGGTGGAAATTTCTATCACAATTGGTGTCATTGTGAACATCTCACTTGGATCCTCTTGTTCCGAACAATAAGTCATTTCTTACAAAGTATTATTCCAAGAGTTTCAAGATATATTTTCCTGGTCATGTTCATAAATCCCATTTTTGAAATTGACACATGGCCTAATTCCTTTCCAATTCAATGTAAAAAATGGTTGATACACCCATCTAAATAAATTTGTTTCAAAGTAGAGAGAGAACTATTCATGAATGCATTGATTTTAGACACCTAAATCGAGCTTGTCCTAGAGGAAATTTCTCACCCCCCTTCATCAACCAAGTCATTGATGCTTGCACTAGACATGAAGTATTATATTTTGTGGATGGATTGTTTGGGTACAACCAAATACAAATACACCAATGAGATCGGTATAAAATGGATTTCGCTATTCCATAGGGAACCTTTTCCTATCACATTATTCCATTTGGACTCAAGAGTGTTGGAGCCACATTTCAGTGCACAATGTTCTAAGTGTTTAGTGATTCAACACACATCATCTTGGCCTACATTGATCACCTTATTTACAAGTATAAAAATAATTCGGACCATCTCATAAACCTTTGCACAATATTTTTGTAATGCCTATAATATAACATACGACTAAACCCCTTGAAGTGTGTGTTATATGTCACAACATGATGTTTTCTTGGGTTCATTATCTATAAGGTTGGGATAACTTTTTATCCCTTGAAATTTCAAGCCATACTCGAATTACCCCCACCAAAGACATGCCAACAATTGTGGAGCATCCAAGGAAAACAAAACATTTTTCATCGCTTTGTCCCTAATTAGACTACCCAAGCATAGGGATTCTTACATTTCCTAAAAAACGAAATTCCCTTTCGATGGGAAAATCAAGCACAAAAGCACCTCTAGGAATTAAAAAAGGTACTCACCTAGGACCCTCTAATTTCCTTTCCTAACTTTGACAAGGAATTTACCCTTTACTTATCGACATAACCCTTCTCAGTTGTTCGAGTCTTAGTTCAAACAAGCCACAATGAGCATGTCAATTCCTACATCAATAAGACATGATTTGCAGCACCACTTAATTATATACATGATGAGAAATTGGACTTGGATGTAATCCTTTTAGTTAAAAAAATCCACTACTGCATTTTTCTACACAAAATGATGGTTGTCACAAACTCCAACCCAATGCGATACGTACTAAGATGACAACTTATCAATGATAAGTTTTCTCTATGGTTTGTTTCTATTTAGGAACTCAACCTATATTTTGTCACCCCCAAAAGAAACTTGTAGGGCCTTGGCCCTTTCCTGTAATACCCCCCAGTTTTGACCCCAATGCATTAAATGTACATGGTACATATGTTGTAAATAATCATGGCGAGGAGCTAAAGGCAAAGGCCCCACCATAGATTTGGTTATGTTATGTTTCGGATTGGAATTGTCACCGATGGTATATCGGGACATGCGACATACATATTAAGTTATGGCATCATGTAACTATGCATCTTTAATTAAATAACCCAACCAACTATGTTCACTACAACCAAATTGAGAAGGGGCATGATTCTTAAGGATAAGGAGGGGAAATACTGAACCTTGAGCCATGGGGGGGAAAAGCCATGTGTCACTACTCTCTTCACTCACCTTCCCTTGTCTCATCCAACCACCATCCTTAACTGTTCTGTTGTTGGTTGGAGCATCTATTTGCTGATAGAAAGACCACTTCACCACGTTGCCATTCTCCCCATGCCTACACTCTCTCCACGACGCGCCTTTTGGATCGTGGATGGCTTGTCCACTATCCTGATCGGGAGCTGTTCGTTTTCCCCAGGCTGAGCGGAGTTAAAAGGAGCTGCGATTCATTGTTTGGGGGTTTGGTTCTCCTTTTCCTCACCGATTGTTGGCCTATGAACATGTTTGTTCTCCTCTTCCTTACGGTTTGCTAGCTTGCGGCTGGTCCTTCCTTTATCACGGGATTGTTAGTCTGTGGTTGGGTTCATCCTCAGGTTCACGCAGAGAGTTCGTGTCTTTTACATCTTTGTCAGACTGTGTAACGTTCTGTTATTCCATCATTGAATCATGGCTGTGATTTTCATCTACAGTTTTGTGGGTTGTGTTTTTTTCCCTCATGTATAGATTGGGAGTTTGTTCCTTTAACATTTCGGTCGATGTAAGTTCTCCAGTGATTGCATTGGAGATTGTGTGCTGTGGGTTCATGGATGTTCGTAGGCTGTTGTTACCACGATTGCTTGGCTATGTTTTTCCCTTGTATTTTGGCTGCTGTAGGTTGCTATGGAATCGTTTTGGCCATAATAGGTCCAAGAATGATTCAGGGAGTTGTTTTCCCCTGTTAAAGCCTGAATAGCACTGGAAGGGAGATCAAGGTCTGAGGGATTGCGTTGCAGAGAAAGAACTGATTTCCTTGTGTTGGCTTGGCTGAACTATATACCCTTGTGGTGTTGTGATCATTGGCTATGTGTAAGCCTATTAGTTCCTTATTCCTTGGGGAATCATGCCCGAATCGGGGGTGGCAGCGTTGCTGAGAGATTTAGGAGCACGCGGGCCTATGGTTGGGTGGAACGTTGCAGCGACGTAGCTGGTTGCAGAACAAACTCCTATTAAAGATAAGTATCTTCTTGTGAATGAAATCCTTACAATTGTGTTCGTTTTATAAATCAATATGAACATGTTAAACTTTGTGAATGAATGAATGTGCTTCTATTGTTTGATAGTAATTATGCATCTGAGTATGTTAAGTTAAATGCACTTTATGTTTTGTTCATGGGGCTAGATGCCCGTATGTTTGTAGTGTGGTAGTGTCCTCTTTCCCGATCGGAGGGTCGAGGACGTTACAGTATGGTATCAGAGCTCTGGTTGCAACATGGGCCTGAATGGGCTATGAATATGCAGTGACATAACTTGTTTGGGCCTCAAAGGGCCATGAGGAACAGTTAATAGAGGCGGGGTGCCTACAGCCCAGAAGAAACCAGGAAAATTCACAAAAAATTTCTAAGTGCCAGAGTTGTCGGCTCATCAAAAAACTTAGTGTGAAGTTCTTTTGATGCAGCGGAATATTAGTCTGAAGCTCACCTGCAGCGGAGAGGAAATTTCAAAAATTTTACGAAGTAGTGAAATCATTGGCAATCGGCAATGATTAGTTGATCGCATCACCCATGCTTAGATGAGAAAGTTGCCGATGTGACGAAATGTTTGGCGACTACATCAGAAGAGGTTAGCTAATTATAAGCCGTTGCTGCGGATGGCTAGAGGACTATTCTTCCGATGGATAGAGTTCCTGATCGCCAATGCCGCAGAGGATAGTTTATCCGATGGCCGATGCGGTGGAAGACAGAGGAGGAAAGTCCGAAAATTTTTCTAAGGCACGAGATCATCGGCCACCGGAAAATGATAGTGGTATTCATCGCCAATGAATAGCGGAAGGAATTAGTGGCTCAAGTGCCACCGTTGCGTAAGCCTAGTGCACTAATTCTCCAACGGTTACAGGTTCCACTTATCGATGTCGTGATGGTTGAGTTTCAGTCACCGATCGAAAGTTGTCAGTTGAACGGTGACGAATAGGGGAAGATGGAGCCGATGGAGGCAGCGAAAGATAGAGGAAGCTCTCGTCGACAAATAGTCAAACGAATCAGCGAAAGAGATGGTTGAGCCAATGAACCGGAAAGGAAGACCAGGGATAAAATTTTGAAAATTTTTCTAAGTCGTAGAATCATTGGCCATCGACGAAGATTAGTTGATGACATCGTCGATGAACATCAGAAGGAGTTAATGGTTCATGCGCCGCCATTGTGGAATTTTAGAGCACTAAGCTTCCGACGGTTACAAGTTCTGACTGCCGATGTCGATTAAGTTGCGTTTCAAATCGTCGATTGAAAACCATTAGAGGTTTTAGTCGCCGAATGTTGAAATATTGTAACTTCAAAGAATATTCTATATGTATCTTTTTGTGGTCCCCGATGGTCCTACTGGGAGAACCACTTGTATTACATTGTACCCCGATGCTCCTAATCAGAAGAACTAATAAGAGTCATGAGGTAGTCCCCTCTAATTGTAAAGGTGGGTCATTAGCACCCCTATGTGGTTACTTGAGCCTACATGTGTAACTCAAGCCTACATGATTTAACTCGAGCCTACATATCAAATGAGTTAACTTAAGTGAACGGATGAATATAAATAGAGGTGTAGTGCTCCTCATTTGAGACACACACACTCACTTAAGTAGCGCACTTGTGGAGGAGAGAAGTAGCTGGAGAAGGAGGAGGATTAGGTTTTTGATCTCCTTATTGGCTTTACCTTTTTACCTTTTTTGGGGCATCTATATTGAGGAAGATTTTGCTGGGTTTTTCCCTTTAGGGTTTTCCCAGGATAAATCTGTGTTGTTCTTGTGATACTGTTTCTTTCAATGATCCTGTTTATATGGTTTTGTTATGGAAATGAAATGAAATACTGATCTTTTAGCTAAGCATATAAAAATTCAACATGGTATCAGAGCTAACCTGAATAGGACAGATTTCACAAGCTATAGAAGCTAGGGCTTCTTACTTTTTGTTTCTCTCTCCACAATCGATCAGCAAAAGAAGGCTAGGCTGACTCTCCATTGAAGGGTGCATCTTTCTGTCGAAGCAGAATTTGATTTTGAGCATTTTCAGTTTTCAGTGTGGGAAATTAGGGCTTCTTACTGAAGAGGAATTTTTGAGTGAGCCTGGCATAGGATTTCTCTCCTCATCAAAATCGAAGTTTAGAGACCTGGATCAAGATTTTTGGTTGGGTAAAACTCCGGGAAAGTCAAACCCTAGTTTGACCCTGAGCTAGAAAAACCCTAAATACTAAAAATGCTACGTTTTGGTACATTCGCTATATACCAATATTGGCAAAGGCTCAGGAGCTGAATATATCAAAGGCCAAAGATAAAATCCTGGTGTACACTGTGTCCAAAATTCAGCTTCCGATTCTCTATATTATGGGAGATATGATCTGTCAAAGTTAGGGTTCCAACCTCCTCCAGAATTCATCCCTAAACAAGACACTTGGGGAAAATTTCTATAGCGTGGGATACAAAGGTCCAAATTACATTCCTGAAGATTTTCCAGAAATATCATGGACTTCACTTTCTTTGGTCCTAATTTCAGAACCAGAAGATGAAACAATGACACGTGGCAGGCTGTACAACTTCGCTGTTCTGAACAGTCCTGTAACAGGTCACCTTGGGAAAATAATCATAAATCCCAATTGGTGAAACCAATTCTAATGAAACCTATGGTTTTGGATCAGGGACATGTGAGGTTACCTCAATGAAAAATTTCATACATAGGGGAGGTGTAATTTCGGAGATATAATAGAATCAGTGACAGACATTAATGCAGAATAAATTGGAAAACTAGGGCTTCTTATTCCAAGAGATTTCCTCCACTGTTTTTAGAAAATGAGTACATTGGACAGCTCCATTTGAAGAGATATATCTTTCTATCTAATCAGATCTGAAATATTCCAAGTTTTTAAAAATAGGGTTTCTCTGACAAACCCTAGATTAGCCAGCTCCGGAAGCACGACGAACACCTCAAATTGGTAAGATCTAATCTTTTGCTATTTGAATTTGAGGTTCTCATTTCAAAGTGATCTATTACATCAGCTTGTTGATAAGCTTGGTGAAGTTGACAACTTCCAAGCATGGAAGTATTTGATCTCTCTGAAGAAAATGAATTGGACACCTACATGAGTAGAGAGGTTCCAATTCCATATGGAGATGAGGCTCAAAGCCTTACACAAGAAGAACTTGATCAAGGCCAAGAAGATCATTGTTGATTCAATCACGGATCAACTTGTACCACAAGTGTCTTCCCTAAAGACAGCGAAGATGTTTGATTCCTTGATCAAACTATTTGAAGATAAGAACATAAATCAGAAGATGGTTTTAAGAAAACAGTTGAAGAATGTGAAGATCCAGAATGCAGAACATCTTGAAGTAGTAGAAGAAGAAGCGGAGAATGCAGAAGTGCTGATAGCCACCTTGAATGGTCTCCTAGGATCATGGAATTCATTCATGCGAAGAATGTATGCCAGAAGGAAGTGATCACTTTCAGTTGAATCTGGGAAGAAGAAGAAGCTCGACTCATAAGAAGAGAAGAAGAATATGGGAGCAATTGAAGATCAAGCTCTCACCATTCAAAGAAGATCCCTCAAACGATGATGAATGTGAAGAACTCAATTCTTGAAGAAACTCTTATCCATCTTATCATTTGAATAAGAAATGATGATGTCATGAAGAAGATGATGAAGCAGAATGATCAAGATGGAGTTTACCCATGAAACAAATAAAAGATAAGTATTCAATTGTCATTTCATGATATTGTTTTGTTATACATTTGATTATATTCAGTTGATGTGTTATGCATGATAGATTGTTTGCATTAATGACTATATACTACTGATATGCATGTGATGGGTAAGTAGCTCATGGTGCTCTCCATTGCTACTTATCTAGAATGAAACCGCCTTGATGACATGTTGGATTAGTGCACAATCTCAATAATGTCATGATAAAGATGGAAGGCATCTAGAAAGTTTTGGATGAATGTTGTATTGGATAAACAGTTGCATGATGCATAACAATTTCTCGTTATGCATATGTTTTACGAAATAGTTCTAACCATGCAGCTGGTGCATTTGAATTGTAGGGAAGGTCCTGTACAACCTCCTACAAGAAGAATGAGACTTGTTCTGAAGAACAAGTGATGACAATTCAAGATTCAATGCAATAAAATATGAAGCTCCCAGGGTCAGAGACACCATGACGGAAGAAAGAGCTTCAAAGAGCGGTAGATCCACCTTGAAGGATGAAGAACACCATGGGTACGAGAGATAACTCAAGATGAAGAAAAGAATGCTATGAAAGAAGCTATGATCAAAGAATAATAGTTGATCATGGGGAATGATGTATATGATATGATTTCGAGACATAAAGGGAAGTACATAGTATCCTCCATATGGATCGACAAGAACAAGTGTACAAAGCAAGGTTCGTGATTTGCCTCAGAAAGAATAGACATACTCTATTGACTAGTATATATCAAGCATAGAACCACCCGTACAGAATGAAGAGGGAAGATGATACTCCGCTTCAGGGGGGAGTGACTACAGAAGATATCTAAGTTCGACATGGTACGACATGATGGATAGCTTCATGATGGATTGAGACTTTACCAAGAGTAAAGTGGGCTCCAACCTTCAAGGTTGAATGCAGAAGACTAGGATATGTTGATGACCTGACAAGATGAACTAATGGAAGATGTTATGATGAAAGAATACTAGAATGATGTTTGGGATATAGTACTCAAACCAGAAAGCAAGAATGTGGTATCTTCCAAATGGATTTGCAAGATAAAATATGTTGATGATAGAAGTAAGGAAAGACTTGTGGCTAGAGGTTTCTATCAGAAAGAGGGAATTAATTTTGAAGAGACACTTACTCCAGGAAGTAAGGTACACTTCTTTTAGAACTATCATGGTAGTTTCTTCCATGATGAAGTAAAGACAAGCCTTCCTTAATGGAATGATTGAGGAAGAGTTTTACACCAAATAGTGACAAGGATTTGAAGTTGAAGACATATGGACTCACATATGCAAGTTGAAGAAGGCCCTCTATGGCCTGAAGCAAGCTCCCAGAGATTGGTATGGAAGAATAGATAGTTTCATGATGAGCATGGGCCTTGCCAAGAGTAAATTCGATCCTAACCTTTACTACAAGGTTGTAGAAGATGAACCTGTCTTCCTGTTATTATATGTGGATGACTTATTCTTGACACAGAATGAGAAATAGATCATGGAAAGCAAGAAGAAACTAGCAGAAGAATTTGAGATGAAAGACCTTGGGTTAATGCATTATTTCCTAGGTTTGGAAGTATGGCAAAGTTCAAAAGGAATCTTTCTCAACCAGGGAAAGTATGCGGTAGAGATATTGAAGAGATTCAATATGTTGGAATGCAAAGCCATGGCCACACACATGAACTCCAACCTGGAGCTATTAGCTGATGACTCATCAGAGTTAGTGGATGTGACTCATTACAGACAGATCATTGGGTCATTGATGTACTTATGAAATACCATACTAGACATTTGTTTTACTATGAACACCTTAAGTCAATATATTGTTCAACTAAGATGGGTTCACCTAGTAGCTGCAAAACATGTGATGAGATATCTGAAAGGGACTATAGAATTTGGTCTATACTATGATGGAAACCATGACTACAGATTGTATGGCTATACAGATGCAGATTGAGCTAGAAGTATCTCAGACAGGAAAAGCACATCAGGTAGATGTTTTTGGGTTTGTTATGAGTTCATGGTTTAATAGAAAATAGTCCAGTGTTTCTCTTAGCACGACTGAAGCAAAATACATAGCAGATTGCTCTACTAAGTTGTGAAGCCATATGGCTTCAGAAGCTGATATCAGGTCTCTTTGTCCTGAAGATGGATACTACAATGATTCTATGTGATAACCAGAGTTGTGATGACAAAGAACCCTGTGTTCCGATGTAGCAAATAGAAATCCGGTATTTCTACATATAAGATAAGATGCAGATGATGATACTGTAGATGCAGATGATGGTGATTCAGTATTTTTATACTAAATATAGAGATGATGATGTTTTAGTATTCCCATACTGAAGATACAGATGATGATGATTTCAGTATTCCCATACTGAATATATAGATGATATTTCAGTATTTACATACTGTAGATACAGATGATGGTGATTCCGTATTTATATACTGAATATAGAGATGATGATGCTCTCAGTATTTCTATACTAAAGATATAGATGATGATGCTTTCAGTATTCACATATTGGAGATACAGATGGTGATAGTTTAGTATTCACATACTGAAGATGTAGATGATGATGGTTTGGATGATGATGTACTGATGAAGCCTCTGCCTCGAGTAGAGTTCGAACACTTTCGAGACAAGCTTGGTGTTGTTCGAAAAGACCTTCCTCGAAAGGGGGAGTAGTGATGTTGCAGTGGGATTGTATCATCCCTGGGCACTTTCCCTAAAGTGATCCGGAGACCTCGGTCTTCAAGAATGAAGAGGGATTGTATCATCCTGGGACATCTGTCCATAATAGATTCGGTGACCGCGGTCCTGAAGAATGTCGTGGGATTGTATCATCCCAGGGCACTTTCCCTAAAGTGATCCGATGACCTCGGTCCTCGAGAATGTAGTGGGATTGTATCATCCCTGGGCACTTTCCCTAAAGTGATACGGAGACCTCGGTCTTTGACAATGAAGAGGGATTGTATCATCCCAGGACATTTGTCCATAATAGATCCGGTGACCTCGGTCCTTGAGAACGTGGTGGGATTGTGTCATCCCTGGGCACTTGCCCTAAAGTGATATGGTGACCTCGGTCCTTGAGAATGCAGTGGGATTGTATCATCCCTGGGAACTTTCCCTAATGTGATCTGGATACCTCAGTATTTGAGAATGAAGAGGGATTGTATCATCCTGGGAGATATGTCCAGAAGTGATCCGATGACTTCGATCATCGAGAATGTGGCAGGATTGTATCATCCTTGAACTTTGGTTCAGAACGGATCCGATGTAACTTCGGTCATCGAGAATGTGGTAGGATTGCATCATCCTTGGACATCGTACTAAAGTGATAGGGACTGATTCTCCCGTAATCAATCAAGTGGCTTCGGTCCTCGAGAATGTTGTAGGATTGCATCATCCTTGGACATAGTACTAAAGTGATAGGGACTGATTCTCTCGTAATCAATCCGGTGGCTTTGGTCCTCGAGAATGTGGTAGGATTGCATCATCCTTGGACATAGTCCTAAAGTGATAGGGACTGATTCTCCCGTAATCAATCCGGTGGCTTCGGTCCTCGAGAATGTGGTAGGATTGCATCGTCCTTGGACTTAGTCCTAAAGTGATAGGGACTGATTCTCCTGTAATCAATCTGGTAACTTCGGTTGTCGAGAATGTGGTGGGATTGTATCATCCCTGGACTTTAAGTCCAAAAGTGATCCAAAGACTTTTTGTCTTTGAGTTGTGGATTGCAGGTTGTTGCTGATGATGATGATGCCGTACTGATCAAAAGATCAGAGTATGATGATGACATACTGATCGAAAGATCAGAGTATGATGATGATGACATACCGATCGAAAGATCAGAGTATGATGATGATGACATACTGATCGAAAGATCAGAGTATGTTGATGATGTTTTTGATCGAAAGATCAGAGTATGATGATGATGTTTCTGATCGAAAGATCAGAATGTGATGATGATTATGATCGACAGATCAGAATATGATGATGATGATGTTGCTGTTGATCGAAAGGGCAAAGTGTTGATGATGATATTGCTGATCGAGAGGTCAAAGTATTGAAGATGTTTCTGCTGATCGAAAGGTCAAGGTGCTGAAGATGTTGTTGCTGATCGAAAAGTCAAAGTGCTGAAGATGTTGCTGATCGAAAGGTCAAAATGCTGAAGATGTTGTTGCTGATCGAAAAGTCAAAGTGCTGAAGATGTTGCTGATCGAAAGGTCAAAATGCTGAAGATGTTGTTGCTGATCAAATAGTTAAAGTGCTGAAGATGTTGCTGATCGAAAGGTCCAAGTGTTGAAGATGTCGTTGCTAATTGAAAGATCAAAATGCTGAAGATGTTGCTAATCAAAGACTGAAGATGTTGCTGATGATGAAGACTGAAGATTGAAGATGAAGACTACATGATGTTGAAAAGCTTCCAATGATTTATAGATGTGTTACCTTGCTGATGTTGATGATTTCCCCTATCTCTACTCTTTTTGTTGTTGATGTTGTTGTAGAATACCCTTCTCGTTAAGGGGGAGTTTTGAAATATTGTAACTTCAAAGAATATTCTATATGTATCTTTTTGTGGTCCTCGATGGTCCTACTGGGAGAACCACTTGTATTACATTGTACCCCGATGCTCCTAATCGGAATAACTAATAAGAGTCATAAGGTAGTCCCCTCTAATTGTAAAGGTTGGTCATTAGCACCCTAGTGTGGTTACTTGAGCCTACATGTCTAACTTGAGCCTACATGATTTAAATCGAGCCTACATGTCAAATGAGTTAACTTAAGTGAACTAATGAATATAAATAGAGGTGTAGTGATCCTCATTTGAGACACACACATTCACTTAAGTAGCGCACTTGTGGAGGAGAGAAGTAGCTAGAGAAGGAGGAGAATCAGGTTTTTGATCTCCTTGTTGGTTTTACCCTTTTACCTTTTTTGGGGCATCTATATTGAGGAAGCTTTTGCTGGGGTTTTCCCAGGATAAATTTGTGTTGTTCTTGTGATACTGTTTCTTTCAGTGATCCTGTTTATATGGTTTTGTTATGGAAATGAAATGAAATACTGATGTTTTAGCTAAGTATATAAAAATTCAACACCGAAACACCGGGAGAATTAGCGGGGAAGAGACCTGACTGGATGGAAAAAATTTTGAAGATTTTTCTTGAGCATAAGGTCGTCAGAAAATAGATGGAGTCTAAGTCGAAACGACAGCTCAGCTCAGCTGAGGGACGCCGAAACGGTGGTAGGAGATAGAAGATATGATCCTAGAGACTTTTGGCGGAGGATGGATAGTGAGGGCGCCGACGCATCGACGAATAATAGAAGGAGTTTGGGCCGATGCACCGGCAGGCGATAAAAAGGAATTTCTGAAAAATTGTCTAAGTACTGGAAATGTTGGCAAAAGATAGATGATGGAAACGACGATACGTCGGCGGAAAATAGATGATGCAAGTGCCGACGCAGCGGAGGAATTTTAGTTGATTTGATCAGCGGACTTTAGAGGATGGAAACGCCGATGCGACGGCTGACGTCGGAAGAAATTAGATTATGGTGGACCCGCCATTGCGGATGCTTAGAAGACTAACCGCCCAATGGTAGCGCACTCGAGTGCCGATACTGCAGAAGCTACAGTTGTTGGAACCGCCGATGCGGCGAACAAGGAAGGAAGATTTTCTGGGGAGAAAATTTTCTGAAAAATTTGTCTAAGTACCAGAGACGTCGACAAAACTTAGTTGTTTGGATCGCCGATGCAGTGGTCAAAATCAATGAAGTTTACAGGAGCAAACCGTCGGTCGAAGAATTATAGTTGAAGAGACCACCAATCGGAAGGGATTAATGGTCTGTGAACCGCCGTTGCGAAAACTAGAGAGCTAGCCGTTCGATGAACAGAGGGTCCGATCGTTGATGCCACAGTGGCCAGTGTACCCGATTTCCGATGCACCACAGTCCTCGACATCACTGATAAATGATAAAGGGATCGAAAGCCTAGATGGATGGGGATCCGAAACAGCAGAAGACGCTAGCTGTCTGATCACCGATGAACAGTCCTTGGCATCGCCGATGCAGTGCAAGGCTTAAGGGTTCTAATCATCGATAAAGTTCAAAATTTTAGATGACTATGAGCCCGATATAGCGGAAGGAAATAGATGAACAGACTGCCGATGAGTGTGGAGAAAACTAGAGCTTCTGACTGCCGAAACGTCGGAACATTAGTTGGGATGAGACCCGATCCTGTACAAGGAAATTTGGGTTCTTTGAAGTAGATTTTTCAAGCAGTTTTCAACTATTTTTCAGTGGATTTTTCAGTAGTTTCAGGGCTAAAAAGGAAGAAGAATTCTAGGTGGTTGAAGTTGGCAATTCAAACTAAAATACAGTTGTGTGTTTTGTCGAAATTTGATGAAAATCATCATGTTAGAAATGGTGTGGTTTTCACACCCAAGGTCAGAATGAAGCATGTGGATAGGCATTGGAAATCTTATCTAGTAGGGAACAAGGGGGAATTCCCAGAGTTCGAATGCAATGTTGCAAAGTACTAGTGGCTGTCAGCATGGACAAACCAACTGTTGTGTGGAAGAGGAGTTCCATGCAGAGATGAGGGATTTGAAAAGGGAAAATTCCTTAAACCCTGGCTTGCTAATTATAATTACATTTATAAGTTTCATACATGAAATGTATGAAGATATGCCTTGCATGCATAGGATATTATATGTTGGTAAGATTAGTGAGAATTATACATGTATAATGAACCACTAATGGTAATTATTGCATTGATGTTGGCATTAGTGGAAAAACCAATGACAACATGGACATGGCTGAATATGTTGCTAATGCTGACGAGTGTGACTAGCAACCCTATGAAGAAAGGGATAAGGAAACAAGTCCAAAATCAAAAGCTGGTGAGCAAATTCTGCAAACTCCTACAAAGGACCAACCAAACTGGTAATGTCAAGGGTGTAAGTAGGACCCATGAAGGTAAGAGTTTAATTATGAAAATTGCATGGAATGGTAAAAGCAAGAGGTCTCATACCATGTGGGTATTTGAATTTTATGCTGCATTCATATAGAAATATGTTATGCCTGTATTATGTGCATTGTGCTATGAGCTTAGTAGCTCGAAGAAAGTAAGCACTGATGATCTTGATTATAGTAATGCATCCTTTATGAAGTAGTCATGGTTAGGCCATGCATGGTATGTTTGAATGCATAGTATTCCTAAGTCAATGCAAGATAGCATTGAGTGTATATGCAATAAAATATTTCATAAATCTTGTAGTTATGCATTGAATGGATGCATATGAAGGGTGTGAGTAAATGATTACCTAAGTATGGGTGCAAAAGTTGTGATGCATTGCATGAATGCATTGAGATAGTGCATGTGATATTATGAATAACTAATGGCTGAAATGAGGAATTGATGACAACTCTGGAACCATTTCAAGAGCTATTATGAATGCAGGATAATAAGTGCATGAAGAGGGTAGTCAGGATCAATTGGCTGCCAGAAATGCTCTATGGAAGAGCAAGGTGGTACAAATGATACGCTTGTGAAGTAAGGAGTATCTAAACAATTCATTTAATTTGCATAAATGATGTGACTATACCTTGAAAATGTTAGTATGATAATGATTGCGTGAAGTAAATGAGTTTTGGTAATATTGATGTGATTAACAGCTGGAAGTATTTTTATCAATTCTGAAAATGTTTAAGTGATTGTTGCAGCAATGAAAAAGTTATATGCGTCAAGACTTACTATGTGTTTGGCTGACTAAGGTTCATGTTTCAAGTAGATTGTTTAGAGCATGGCAATGAGAGAAAGACCATGACAAAGACTGGAATCTACCGTGTGAAAGAGCCAAACCTCATGAGAAGAGTCTCATGGTTGTGAAAATAGTTTGTATGCTGAATGAATTGTCAATTTAAAATTGTAAATTCCAGATTTAAAGAATTGCTGATAACTACTAATCACTCAGTGGCTTGCATAGAAGTGTGTCAGGAGGACACATTGTAAGTGGGTGTTCATGTTATGCTAGTAAGCATAAAACCATAATGGGCATAGTGGTGCTGCTTGCAAGAGACCCACAAATGAGGATCACCTCATTGCCAAGCAAATCAATTTCTATAGTAGACAAAGCTGCGAATTCCTATTGAATCAAATTACTAGTGTCATTGCTTGGTTATAGAACAATAAATTTGGATTGTATGATCAGATAATGATTGACTGTTTGGCTATTTGATGAATGTGCCAAGGGTACACATTGCAGGAAGAACATGTGTGATGGCCTGCAAGAGCCAAACTTCATCGAAAGGTTTCCCCTTATCTTGGAAATGGGTTTCGGGTGAAACTCCATTGGACATTTTGAAAATGTCTCATCTGCACTCCATGTTTTGTAAGCAACATGATTGAGATGGTATGGGTTATGTCGGTAAGACATGTGTGGATACAAAATGTAAAGAGGAATTGGGATGGAAAACCGAGGGACTATCAACTCAGAGAAGGGAGCCCCCATTCCTACTTAACGAAGGAATACTGCCTCGACAAATGGATAAGTGTTCTATGACCCTAGCTAAGAATATGCATGTCAATTGTTAAATTCAATATGCAGAGCACGTTTTGATTTTATTTTCATTATGGCAGATTTCTTGAGTATGAATAGGGCCTACATGGCACACACCGAAAAAGGGTGCACACTCTTCCGATGTCGGATCATGGAAGGGTTTTCAATATTGATAACACCCTAGGGAGTGGACGCACTCTTGGTGTCTCAATACTTGATAGAGAATGATATGAAACATGATTACGGTTTTTCGAGCAATAATGATAATGAATATGCTTATATTGTTGTGTTGTCAGGCTAAACAGATGTAGTCTGATATTGTACACTGAATGGACAATGGCTTGAGCTCATCCTACCTTCTACTAAAGGGCACAGAGAAGGAGACATTCCTAAGGGACTATCAACTCATAGAAGGGAGTGGTCTCTTGTGTGATATGGGGTAGTGTAAAGAGCACAGAGAAAGAGACATTCCAGAGGGACTGCCAACTTAGAGAAGGGAGTGGTCTCTTGTGTGATATGGGGTAGTGGAATTAGAGCTTAGTACTGGAAATGGGACATTCCTAAGGGATTGTCAACTTAGAGAAGGGAGTGGTCTCTTGTGTTGATATAAGTGCATGTGTTATTGTTGATGGCCTAATAAACCCAACGGTGTTGGCTTGGCTGATGACTGGTTGTTGATATAAGTGCATTGTTAATATAAGTATAGGCGATTTGTTGACGTTCTGATAAACCGAACTAAAGGTTGGCTTGACTGTGCCTGATATATGTATAAAAGGATGTTGTGAAGCAGCCTGCATGTTGGCTTAATGTCCAAGTCCATAGGCGATCCCAAGGCTTGCAAAGCGAAGCAGGATCCTGTGGACCAATGAGGAAACACACAATACAGATAAGTATTGGATTATTTTGCAATTCTTGCTTATGAATATGCATGTGTATATGATTTGGTTATGATGTTTTAAGCTCTTGTTTAAGAGATAAAAACTGATGAGAATAAACTAAACATGTGAATTTATTCAATGTTTGAATATAGGTATCGCTGGAAGTGAGGACTATGAAATCATCCTAGGGGTGCATGTGGACATGTGACTGTCCTGAAGAGATCAGAATGAGCAGTAATGAAAAAGGTGCTAGTGAGACTGTGAAGTTCCTAGCAGCCGAGACAAACCATGTGGGGAAGCTCCAAGGTTGAGAGGTCTGAAATGGACCGGAGACACTAAGTGTCATGACCAAGAGGGATTGGTCCATCATTCACGGTGAAGTGAAAGAGGCTGAGAGCATGAAAAACCATAGTGGTGGTGTGGGTTCCAGGGTGGAACAAGACAAAGAGGGGAAAAACTCTTGCTACTCTCTCTTGCCTTTTAATTATATATATATACTTATGCATTGTGAAAACAGAAGATTGTTGAATGCATGTATGGCTGAAAATAGAATGTGTCTATTTGCTTAAAATAATTATGAATGCTGGAATAGTTAAATCCCTGCCCAAGAATGGACATCAATGAGCTCATGTGCTTGTTGGGAAGGCATGAAAAATATGAAAGTCTCATTGATGAGACTTGGAATGTCATGCCAATTGGGCAATAAATTGACTGATTTTAATGCCTATATTATGCTTAGTCTAACAAAATTTCAATGATGCATTTCACAGGTGAGAAAAGTGAAGCCCAGTGTACACATTGATCATGGCAGCAGACCAAAAGCTACTGGACTTGGCTGGAAGTCTTCTTCAAACAATTGCCAAGACCTAAGAAAATCTTGGAGAGATGCTCAAGATACAGAAAAGTCCCTAGACTTGGGGATGAGCTGAAAGCTAAGAACCAACAAGAGAAGCTCGTGGAAGCCGAGGGGCTTAGTCCTGAAAGTTCAAAGTAAATAATTGAACATGGGATAGATCTGCAAAATTCTGAAATTTTGAATGTGAAAATGGTTTATGCATTCCTATGTATTGGAACACCGAGTACGATGTTATTCCAAGGGGGAGGGGATTTTAATACCCCCCGTTTTTGACCCCGATGCATTAAATATACATGGTACATATGTTGTAAATAATCATGGTGAGGAGCTAAAGGCAAAGGCCCCACCATAGATTTGGTTATGTTATGTTTCAGATTGGAATTGTCACCGATGGTATATCTGGACATGCGACATACATATTAAGTTATGGCATCATGTAACTATGCATCTTTAATTAAATAACCCAACCAACTATGTTCACTGCAACCAAATTAAGAAGGGGCATAATTCCTAAGGATAAGGAGGGGAAATGCTGAACCTTGAGCCATGGGGGGAAAAATCCATGTGTCACCACTCTCTTCACTCACCTTCCCTTGTCTCATCCAAGCACCATCCTTAACTATTGTGTTGTTGGTTGGAGCATCTATTCGCTGACAGAAATACCATTATGCCACGTTTCCATTCTCCCCATGCCTACACTCTCTCCATGATGCACCTTTTGGATCGCGTATGGCCTGTACACTATCCCGATCGGGAGATGTCCATTTTCCCCAGGATGAGCAGAGTTAAAAGGAGCTACAATTCATTGTTTGGGGTTTCATTCTCCTTTTCCTCACCGTATGTTGGCCTGCGAACATGTTGCTAGCTTGCGGCTGGTCCTTCCTTTCTCATGGGATTGTTAGTTTGCGGTTGGGTTCATCCTTAGGTTCACCCAGAGAGTCTATGTCTTTTCCACCTTTGTCAGACTGTGTAACGTTCTGTTATTCCATCATTGAATCGTGGCCATGATTTTCATCTACAGTTATGTGGGTTGCGTCTTTTTCCCTCACATATATATTGGGATTCTATTCCTTTCCCATTTCGGTCGGTGTAAGTTCTCCAGCGATTACATTGGGGATTGTGTGCTATGGGTTCATGGATGTTCGTGGGCTGTTGTTGCCACGATTGCTTGGATGTGTTTTTCCCTTGTATTTTTGCTGCTGTAGGTTGCTGTGGAATTGTTTTGGCCACAATAGGGCCAAGAATGATTTAGGGATTTGTTTTCCCCTGTTAAATCCTGAATAGCACTGGAAGGGAGATCAGGGTCTGAGGGACTATGTTGTAGAGAAAGGATTGATTTCCTTGTGTTGGCTTGGCTGAACTATGTATCCTTGTAGTGTTGTTATCCTTGTCTATGTGTAAGTCTGTTAGTTCCTTATTCCTTGGGGAATCATGCTCGACTCGGGGGTGGCAGCGTTGTTGAGAGATTTAGGAGCACGTGAGCCTATGGTTGGGTGGAACGTTGTAGTGACATAGTTGGTTGCGGAACAAACTCCTATCAAAGATACGTATCTTCTTGTGATTGAAATCCTTGCAATTGTTTTCATTTTATAAATCAATATGGACATGTTAAATGCTGTGAATGAATGAATGTGCTTCCGCTGTTTGATAGTAATTATGCATCTGAGTATGTTAAGTTAAATGCACTTTATGTTTTGTTCATGGGGCTAGATGCTCGTATGTTTGGAGTGTGGTAGCATCCTCTTGCTCGGTCGGAGGGTCGGGGACGTTACATTTCCAAGCTCATTACTAATCTCAAAATTGTAGCTATGGGACCCTTGATAAATGATTAATTGCTTGATGAACATTTGTTCACATTTTTTGATGAAGTTCCCTGGCACACCAATCACCTCACATATCTTTGCACACAAAAAATCACCTCCCATCTCTCATGTGATGAATTTTGTCACATTAATCACCAAGCTCCTCATTACTTCCTCATTGGGGACATTCTCTATAGATGAGGATCAGACACCATCCTGTGATGGTGTTTATCTCATGATGAGGTAGAGTTAGTTCTCAATTATTTCCATGGTAATGCATGTAGTGGCCACTTCCCAAAAAATCCTATGCATCGACTACTTTTTTCCTTCGCTCTTCAAATCCTATATTCATGACAATAAAAGATGTGCAAATCGTCAAAATTTCTCTAGTAAAACATGAGCTCCTTTGGCTCATTTGCACCCCATTTTTACCACTAGGATATTCTATAAATTGTATTGAATTTATGAAATGTTTACTCTCATCTACCAATGGGCATAATTATATTGTCTTCACTATCGATTAATTTACCAAGTGGATTGAACCAATTCCCACCTTCAACAACACTATCACCATTGTTGCTAGGTTCTTTTTCAATCATATCATTATATCCTTTGATGTGCCAAAGCCATTTGTATCCATAAATGAAACTTGTTTCCAAAATGATATTTTGTAGGAGTCATTTTTCTTATTGGGATTCAACCATGATATTTCTAACCCCTATTGCAAGTAAACGCGCAGGTTGAGGTTTTCAACAAAGTTCTCAAAACAATGCTTTAGTGAGCTATCAACAAGAACAAAACCAACTTGCACCACATGTTTTTCTATGTACTTTGGGTGCACATAATCTCTATTAAGAATACCAAGGGTTTCACTCCCTTTCAAGTCATTTACGATGTTGAATAAATTTTATCCATAAGATGAAATATACCTACTTTTAAAATTGTTGTTGAATTACTACCTGACACTCTTGCGCTTGAGCAACACATGCTTAGTTTGGAACACCTTGATGAAGAACACCACGTCTTTCTTTAGGAAAATGAGGTCTTGGAAAAATGTTCCAAAGATCATTTTGATTGCTATTTTTTCCTTGCAAATTTTGTGAAGTCTACCTCCCTTGTTTTTAATGCTAAGAAGGATCGCAAAACATGACCCAATAAGTTTGTTCCCATTTGGAAAGTCCCATATTTTCTATGTTTACCATAAGGTATTCTCAATAACCTTGTCAATGTATTGTACTTGAAGAAATTATATTCCTAACCTACACAATCATTTTTCTAAATATTGTACATAAACCATTTATTTTTCTTTGTTTTATCTTTTATTTTATTTATAAAGATCGCCTTTTTGAGCTTGTAATTTCACAAACACCTTTTATTTTCCTTTGTAGATGGTTTCAAATACAGATTGTTATGTTGGATTTGTTGAATATGAAACTCATTGGTAAAAGAATCTTGCATCCATTGCTTGCGCCATTTATACCTCGATGCATATTTTTTCCACACTAGTGGCACATGTATTAGCCCAACTACTAAAAACCAAGCAGAGTACAATTCCATCATTGGATTATTGGTCAATGCAATTCATTTTTACATTCACCATATTCATCTATATCTAGGTTCTTAACTCCTTGTCACACAATTTAATAACGTCTTCCTCGTTCATGATCCATGGCTCTTATGAAAGTTCCTATGGGAGAAACTTTTGGCTTGATAGTTTGGAACCATTACATTCATCCATGCCTCTATAAATTCTAATGCATTTGTATATTGCATTGCAAAAAAATATTGGATTGACATTGATTACATTGACTATAACTCTACTCATTAAGAAAATAATGTTTACGTTTTAAAGTTTTTTATGTTATGATCATTACACATGTATAAATTAAATACATCCATGAAACTCATACATTTGAACACAAGTTAGGAAAACACAAGATTCCATGTGTGTGTGTGTACACACACACACAGACATATCACATGCCTCATTGCACACATCACACAATGAATTACTGGGGGTACATAGAAAACTGTCTCCCATAGGATATATCAACAAGTGTATAAAATATTATATCATATGCCCATACATCTTTACCTTCCTTTTCCTTAGGGAGGACGAATCAAAGAAAAATGTATCACCTCCCCTACATATGGTTGATGAATCAAAGAAAAAGGTATCACCTCCCCTACCTATGGTTCTACCGCCACTACTACCAGACCCAGTGGAACTATTGGTGGTGGTGGTGGTATTGTTAGTGTTGCTACTATTGGTGGAGTAGCTCTTGATTCCTTTTCCATACCCCTCAATTGCTCAATATGAACGACCACCACTACTTTCCCCAATATTATTTTCCACATTTGAACAATGCCATTTGGTATATGGATAAAAGTGTCCACTAGTCATTCATCCAAATAAATGAACCATTGGTCATCTAGTCCCTTTAGAAAAATCACAAATACACTCCCTTTAGAAAAATTGAAAAGTAGCTCTTGAGCTTTGTGAAATTGGCATTGGGGTCACCCCTACCAGGGAAGCCCCACCAACTTCACCTTCCCTCTTGAACCTCCCACCAATGTCATCATTCCTATAACCCCTTAGTTGCATCTACAATAGCTGGTGATAGTGCTTGCCCAATATTTACACGGTCCAACAAACAACATGGAATCCATTAGTATCTCATATATATCATAGTAAAATCATGCATATAAACACAAATAACATGAATATGGTATGATAGATATACTTAACCATAGGAACCTACTCATCACTAGGATGCTAAGGAATATTGAGGCCATCCCTAGAATCCATCCTCACTAGTGATATATATGAATAGGACCCACATGGTATCACCACACCACTAGGTAGTGGTACATAAAGATATCCCACCTCTTATCCTCCCATTTTTGGCATATACATGCCCCAAAACCTCATCTAGGGCTCTGTATCCCCCAGACTTGTAACATGATTGGCAATATTGAGGAGGAGAATTGGTAAAATAAGTAGGACCATAGGTGAAATATTGATGTACCTCCACACAACATTTGGCTAGCTAAGCACACATGTTGACCAACAACATGTGGGACGATGTGACCTCTAATCCTCCAAGAACCTTCTCCACCAAGAGATATTGACCCTAGATATCTGGAGGGTCACAATATTCCCCAATACAAAAATCACAATGGGCACCACTTCCTTGACCATAAGATCCAAAATCAAGGTAAGAATGACACCCCATCCTTATTCATTGAAGGGTTCCTCTCATAGTACTAGGAAATTATCTAGTCTACCATCCTTTAACCACTCAAGGATTGGTGACTCTCCTCTTGGATGCCCTAAATAAGCAATCTAATCAAGAAATAAATATTGTAGTGATTGAGAGTCACCCTCTCCTTCCTCTCCATGAAGTAATCCAACTAGTGTCTCTAGAAACCTATTAACTCTTGTAAGAGGTGATCACTAAACTACATCATGGGACAAACCCAAAAATTTAGTAACCCTACCTACGTAGATGCCACTGAATATCTTGGTGGCTTGCCACTCTCTTACATAAGGCATTGAAGTGACTATCTCACCACTCAATTGTTGTCATCACCATGGAACCCACAAAACAAACAATTCAAAGTATGTGTTATTCTATTAAGATAACCCATCAAAACTGAAAAAACTAAGCAAATGTAGGTCATGCATCTATTTTAAAATAGTTTCATAGTGACTTGAGTGAAACTGCATATAACTCGCATGGCCATTTCAAATGAGGAAAGAAACCATAAAACCACACCACTGTGTGGGGATATAGTGTCATGAGGAATGTGGGCATTTTGCATACCCATAGAACATCACAACCATGCAATGGTGCAACCTATTTCAAAAATACCCACATGGTTTAATTTCATGGAATAAATATCTCATCTCTTTTTTGTTAATGTGGTTGTCACATAGAAATTCACATTTATATATATATGAGTGGATCCTTGTTGAGCTACATGGTCATTTGATTATTTCCAAAAAATAATTGCATGGGTTTCCTATATGGTAATAGTTCCACATTTCCCACAATGCATGACTATTGAAAAAATAGACACATCACATAGTGTTGTTTTTCCTTTGATACCCATATGGCTAGCCGAAAAACCCTTATGTGCTTCCTTATGACCCATTAAAACCCATAAGCTAAAAATTAATCCACTAAAAATGTGAAAGAGGTTATGATGACTAACCTGGATTTCACAGAATCCAAGCCTGTTGGTCAAATCTACCAAAATTAGTAGACCTGTATCTAAGGCATCACTAAGCTCAACAATAGCTACACATTTTGAAATGTGAACCCCACTCTTATTTATAACCAATTGGCCCAAACTTGCATTCTCTCATTTAGGAGTTTTGTAGCTCCATTCAACATTCCATCAACATATTTCCATAAGAATTGTGATACCTTTCTCATGGTGCCCTCTATCCCCCCCCATAGAACTTCATTTAGACCCTATTTTTTTACCATTTACCCAAGTACGGTCACCCATTATTGATAATATTTTCACTATTGAATTTCTTGTCATGTGCATTATTAAACTATGGTATCTATTTCATGTGTGTAGAATTTTGGTCGAGCATCTTCCATTTTTCATGTGTTGGACCGTGACCACATTAACAAGGATTTGTATCCCTTCTATATTCATTGCACATATCCAATTATTTTTCTGATATCCTTAATGTTTCCATCTCCATGAAATTCACATCATAACCTTCATTTCACTATGCCTTTTCCAAGAACTAACACTCTACCACTATGGGTGTACACACCATTACAACCGCTTGTATAAAGGAACCCATGCTACTTCACCCTCACACTAGGGAAGAAAATATTTCACTATCACACCAAGAAATCCACATAATTCATTTGTGATACATTTTGTTGACCAGCCCATTTAGATTCCCTAGCACTTTATGGATGCAATTTGTCATAACCCCAAAATTTCATAAAAATTTAAAATTTTTAAACTGACATAAAATGTCTTAGATCGTAGTTTAGTAACTGCTAGCGGTTAGCGGAAAATGAAACAGTTTATTAAATTTTTAAGGATTTGTTTTAAATACAGAAACACTTAATACAACTTTAATTTTTATAAGTCATAGAAAGAGGACTTGCATTTCATTGCTGCTAGCTGTACTGATATTTTACTTTTGTCAAGTAGGTGAGAATCTATCTTTGAAATTCGGGGCTTACTTAACATTCTGCTAACTCAGATGGACTGCTGGTTCTTACAGGTTCAGCAGGTAAGCGAATGATCAAGTAGGAGTTTATTTTGTATGATAGCGAGAAGAATTTCTTTAGCATGATACGATGCTAGTAAATAAATTGATAATTATGATGCAAGACTCTGATGAGGTAAAGTAAATTCCTTAGTTGTTTTGGACCTATGACAGTTTTTACATTTAAGTCATTATGAATTTTAAGCTGAACATAATTATTGCTAATTACAAGAATGAGTTCTTCCAAGGTTTCTTACAGTGAGCATAGAGCTCATGATCTTGTCATAAAATTTCTTCTATTGTATCATAATATTACTGCTATTGTCATGTTTAAAGACTTCAAGTGCACTGCTCTTTATGTATGAACAAGATCCTATGTTTTTCAATGTAAAGTTTACAATGAAAGATTAGTCACTTAAGAGGAAATATTTCTAATGGTTAAGCATCAGTCTTCTGGAAGACTCCTTCCTTTATTGGCATCAAGTCTTTCGGTTGAGAAGTTTAGAGCTCTTCAGTTTGGAAATAAATCATAATTTTATTATTTTAATACTCTAACTATCCTTTACTAGCCATGTAACATTACCGATTTATTTGATTTGTTGCAATGATGATTATCATCTTACACAACTAGTTTACACTGTAATCTTAAACTTCAGGTTATAACCATGATACAAAAGTTATTGTAATAATACAATTAATATATAATATTACAACACACAAAACTACTTGTATCCTAAGGTAGTTTTATTACCTAGTAACTACTATGGCGTAGTTGAAACTATGGCAATAACATTATTAAGGTTTGCTTTTATATATACTAGTTCCAAAGTATAGTTTAATATAATCGATGGCAAGGTTTGTATGATGAGCAAACATAGATATGATAGACTATGGTCGAAAGCATAAACTTCATTATGAGCAAAGATAAGTACTATTACCATATAGTCGATTGCAATATTTTTATTATGGCAATGATATGAACTATTTAAAACATATCGTCGATAGCATGGGTTGCATTATTGGCAATGATAAGTTTTTACATACGAATGTGCAATGTTGACTATGGAATTTGACCCTCTCTTGGTTATATTTCTAGAAGGGCACGTGGATGAGTCTCCACCATGCACTGGTTGAATTATAATACAACGAAACCCTATGTTCTTGCATTTTTCATCGAGGGTTTTGCTCTGCGCTGTGAGAACTCTTCACGGCCATGAGAGGCCTGCTCTTCCGTAACCTTTGGTAATAAGTCTGCAATACTGTGCATTGTGGTTTAGGGTTTCGTAGTGGGTGTTTTCAGTTTTCTGCAGTGAGTTTAGAGAATATGGTGTGCGTGGTTTTGAAATCCTCTATTTAGCTCGAAACCTGGAACTGGTTTTTAACCTTATGTCTGCTCGTTCTTTGCTTCACCATCAAGAAGGTTGAGTGTTGTATCCTTGCTGCCTCTATCACAGGGTTGGCATGAGGATTTGCTTGTTTCTCTGTGTAGTTCACTCATTCTGGTGATTGTTCCTTCTTGGCTCTGCTCTCTTCTTGCTCATAGGTAAAAATTTAATCTTTAATCAAAATTTCTTTTTTGTCAATACTATTATTTAGGATAGGGTTTAAACTTATGAACATAGTCTTGACTTATCGTTGAGAACTGTGTTCTTGTAGGTACCTACAATGGCTCCAAGCTTTAAGTGAAAAAACAACCTCATGCTTCGGTGAACTTCATGGCTTCCAACCGGTAAGCCCCCGTCTCGATATGGGTTCTCCATACTTACGATAAGGATTGTTGGATGAATTTTACATTGGTTGGAAGCATGGCTTCACATTCTTTGTTGATTAAAATGTTTAGTTTGTTTATTACTCATATTTTAAGTGAAAAACCCTTGCGGTGCTCGCTAGGTGGCACAGGCTCTTGAGCCGTGATGTGTATTTGGTTTTGGTTAAACAAATCAGCCTTACGGATTGATAATGTAATACAGTTGATTTAAGAAATATAAGGAACTCCTTATGCTCTGATTTTTTAAAAGAGCTTTGTTTCGTTTGCTTCGGTTTTACTTTGATATATAGACTGTGAATTGTGTTTTGTTTAACCTGTCAGTAATGTATTTAGTTTACTGTTAATATAAAATATTTATATATATACTTGGTTTTAAAAAGGAAGACTATGGATTAGTCTAGTTATATAGTTCGCGGGATTTTTATTTTTACAGTTATCAATGTAACTGGTTATATTTTATTACAGGAATTTTTATGTGTTTGGTTTTAATAGTAGAAAGGGTTTCGACCCTTTGATTCTCACAGGCTATAAGCCTACCTGGATTTGGGATTTATAATTCACATAAATAATGATTCTTAGTTTATTTTATTTGTTATTTACATATACCTTTTAATTGTTGCTACTCTGTAAGTTATATTTAAGGGTTATATTTACATATACCTTTTAATTGTTGCTACTATGTAAGTTATATTTAAGGGTTTATTTTTAAGCTCTATAAAGAAGATAATGTTAACTTCTAGATCTCGTCTTTTAAGGGTTAAAAGAAATACTGTAAATCCTATAGTTTATGAAATTTTGTTTCTGCTTAAAGTATTCTTGACTCTGTTTGTAAGAAATGGGATAATAGAATATAATATGATTTACAATTGTACTTATAATGTTAACTCTGTAGGATAATGAAAATATTCTAGCAGTTTTACTCAAAAACTAGAATAATCTCGACTCTCAGTAATTTTGTAAATATGAAAGGATTATGAAAGAATCCCTAATCTGGTTTTATTAAGTTAATATTTAAAAACTGTTTTGTTATTATCTTTTTATATGCTTTCTCAAATATCAGTTATTTATTTTACTATAAGATTTTTATTTCTTATCAGTATGCTAATACTATAGTAATACTGTATTTACTATTTCTTATACCTGTGTTTTCATTTAGTTAGTTTAATTAAAACAATAAGTGTAAGCAAAACATAACACTTCTTTTTCATTGTATTCATAAACATTGAAATAAAATCTATTTCTATTTACATACATATACAAGAATCATATCTACTATTTTCATTCTAATAAAATAATTATTTCATTTACTTAAAACAATCTAACTATGCTGGAGTAGGACCTGGGTTCAGGTGTGGAAAAACACAGCTTGGAAATTTAATTTCTATCTGTTTCACTATTTACATAACCATTTCCATTTCTATAAATAATCTATAAATTTACTGAATCTAACATTTCACAGTTACCTTTCATTCATAAACCCTAAACATTTAACATGCATGTAGTAGATAAACTAAGATTTACTAAACTAAGACAGTAAAATAAAATAGAACCTGTTGAGGACAAGATGCCAACAGCTTAAGGAGGCCGTTCCTCCCTACCAATGTCCTGGAGAGCGCTCAAACAACGCTTCCTCAGGACCCCCGAGCCTATTCCTGGTCTTCTTGGCTAAGAATTGGGTGGAGAATGCAACTGTAAAAACCTCTGTCAACTATAATAACAATATTCTCTTAGCAGTATGATCTTCAACTTAAAAGCTGCAACTAGATCAATATCAACAATTATCCCCTCAAACACATTCTAGACTCCCCTCCATTGAATTTCTCTTGAGTAAATTCATTCACCTTGAATGATCACTTCTCTAGAATGAGCAGCCTCAGCTCTCTTCAATGGGAAATTTTATAGAAATGCCTAGGTCTTCTAGGTCAATTTTCATTAAATGAGCCACCTGCTCTGATTCCACTTTCTTGGGGAATCATGACTGCAAATATAGGGAGGTTGCCACCTGCAACAGTTGGAAGTGGTTTGAGGATGCTGCCACATGTCAGTTTTCTCTCCACCTAGTCTCCTCCACCAATTGACCAGTAAACACTCTTTTAACAACTCTCATAAGCTGTTGTCTCCTCATTTATTTATTTATAAATAAAATATTCTGAATTTACATTAAATATTCTTGACCCCACTGGGTCATCAATTACAACTTAGCATAAAATTTAACACAATGTTCCTGAAATAATATGAAATTGTTTTTTTTGCAAATTGGGGCATGTGACACAATTCATATTTGGCCTCTTATGCCCCACATGATTAGTAGACAATTTGTGTTCATCACCATCTCATGAAATCTTGAAGAGACTCATAATGGTGACCTACACTATGATTGCAACAACATAATTACCTAATCATCCCATTAGGATGCACTACATGATATTTACTCATTAGGGAACCCATGTTCTAGTCATTTTTAACATTTCCCTTTATTATTTTATTCATTTTATAAAATGGGGTTCCCCAACACGTCAAAAATCTGTGAACAATGTTAGTCACATTATTCTTTTGGAAGTTTCATCTTTGTATGGCCTTGATTAATGTATTTGCACCACATGAATCACCTACCAATGCCTTAATTATTATCAATCACTTGACCACATGAGTCTCCTACTCATCTAAATTTGACATTATCATCTAATCCCCAATTTATTGTTTGTCTAATCCATTAGACCCTCCCAACCTTGGTTAACCCTGTACCATTGGTTGAAGATTACTTCCTAGTGTCAATCACCCATTTTACTATAATCAAGGGAAGTAATGAGCCTCTTACTTAGTATAATGTCTTGTCTTATTTTATCACCATCACAATTAGTTATAGTATATTCTTGGTCCTTATCGGTGAGATCATTATCTCATTAGTAGCATTAACTCTCATTGACTTTAGTAAAATACATCACAAGAGTTATAGTGGCATTAATTGTACCTTGGTGACTCAACTACTTGATAAAGGGCTAACCTCGGATTGAATAGAGAGATTAATATGATCTCTCCACCTTAGTAGTCTCTTGTATGTTGAACATCAAATATTGTATTTCATAAGGGGGAGTTATATGTTTTGGAGGTTATATTTCTCCTAGTTGTGATTGAAGACATCCAAATTTAGTATTACATGTTTCCCTTCTAACACGTTTATCATTGTTAAGTTATAATCAGCTCTATTTGTTGTTTGAAATCATAAGAAATACACCCCCCCCCCTACTTGACTCATTTCAATCATATTAGTGCATTAATTATATATACTTAAGTCGAGATCGACGCCAACTTTAATCCTTGTCCAATATTTTACATATTTGACCCATCTATATTCTCTTATTGTAATTTAGCTTGCGATAATTTCATGAGCATAGGGATTCCTATATTTTTTGTAAAAAATCATTCTTTATGTGTTACCTATCAATTTATCACTTCAATGGTTATAAAAAACCTCCCCTATGGGATATATTTTAATTTCAACAATTGCTCTCTTACTATCATATATTTAAATATTAACATGAAGGAAAGAAACATTGAGGCATTTTGGCTATATAGATCCCTCCCAACCTCATACATCAAGGGGAATTTTTTATCACATAAATTTCACACACCTATGACATTTTGACATTTGTTATGGAAGGACATCATCAACATATAAATGAATCCCATAAATATTTATCTTCATAAAAAATCAACATGTGAAATGAACTAATGAACGAATAATTCAAACTAATTTGGTCCACCTACACATATTTGTAAAACATAAACCCCATGACATCACCCAAAAATCCCTTTGAAACCCACATGGATGTACTAGTACATGGAATCATAACTTCCGTGGTGCATTCAAAGCTTCAGAAGTGCATTTTGGCTCCAAGGAATTTGACTTAGCCTCCATAACATGCTTGGGCATTTAATAGTCCCAATATTGTAACTTGAGGTCCCTTCATTACAGGAGCATGCATATCATGAACCAATTGTTTTAAGGCCTCTATTTGACCTATAAAAGGAAGCCATGAACATGCATTTCATAAGGATAAATTAAGAGAAAATTTATGCTTGAATAATTAGTTTGAAATACATATCTTTTGTCCTTGCTCTCTACATTCATTGGCATCTCAAGCTAACTTGAATTATTCCCCAAGAAAAAAGGTCTTTTCCTTCATCATTCCAAATTAGTTAGAAATAAATCTAAGAGAGATAAAATGACCCTCCAAAAGGGATTGTTGGATATCATTGCAAGAAACATTCTCTTAGGTAACAAAATTGTATTCAATCTTTTCCATTGTAGATATATACTATTTGGTTAAAGCTCATTTATTTTCTTTGTTTTCATGGTATATATCATTTATAGCTTACATATGTTACTTTTGTTTCTTTTTTTTTCAACAAGTTATTACTAGACATAACCCACATTATAATTATTTCCTTTGTTGAAACTTGGAAGGTAAGGAATAATTTCTCACCATTGAGCCATTTTTACAAAAACATCCTCCTTCATATTGAGATATCCTTTCGAAAGTTGATATGCTTTGAAATTGAATTCCTTGTAGACATGTGAAAATTAAATTTCTTTAAAAAGGGATTTCGTCTCTAATCATAGTTTCATTGTTAGACCTAAGACCATATTTGTAATTTGTTTTTTGTAGTTTCCAAACCCATCAATAACTTTCAGTCTCTTAATACCTACAACCTATGTACATTATTTTCGCTATCTACTTTCAACATATTTCAAAGAGAATACAACTATTATCTATTATTTGTTCCTTGTCTTGCTCCAAACTTTAAAGTCAAAAAATGTGTATTATTTAGAAACAAAGTAACACTTCATTGGAGATAACTACCCATGAATAAGTATTTATATTACTCTAGACCCCTTTTGTAGTAAGGGTTGTAGTTAACTTTCCAATATGTTTGATGCCCCATCCCCCATGATATTCTGAATTGGAAAGGTTTTTTCTTACTTTAATAGAAGCATTTTCAAGTTTTAATGGCTAGAAGTGATTTATTGAACCTAAACATATATAACTAAAAGAGAACTTCAAAAACAAGTTGTACCCACTCCCAATGATCTCAAGGCATCTAGTGGCACTCAAGGTATTTGTGATAGCTAGTGATAATTATGAACTCATGGAATCCATAATTTTGAGGAACAAAGGATGTTTGGATGACGAATAGAGCTATATGTTGAACCATACCATGGTACATGCCTATAAAATCCTTTTCATAGATNTATATATATATATATATATATATATATATATATATATATATATATTACTCGACATTCATGAACTATGTCTTAGCGGGATGCACTAAACCCAATAAATACATAAGGTATGCCTTGGTGTAGAATATTCGAGCCAAGAGGACATCAGTCGAAAGAATGCTTGTACTTATAGAACATTGTAAGTGTACCAGCTAGTTTATATTGTAAATTTTGTAAATCAGTAGGCCACGATGATAAGGACTACAAAGCCTTCCAGCTACTGTAAGACAAAACGGTCGACACTTATTTAATGAAAAATGAAGAGAAGATGCAAGCTGATCAGAATCATGCTCAATATCCAAAAGATCAGTATCCTTGGCTCCAATATCCACAAAATAAATACTTGCAACAACAATAGCCTCAACCTAGGGAGGGTGGAAATTTTTGAAGTCGAGGACAAGGAGGAGGATTTGGTCGTGGAAGAGGCAAAATCATATGTTATAATTGTGGACAACCATGACATTTCATGTAATAACCCAAAATTTCATAAAAAATAAATTTTTTTAAAGTGACATAAAATGTCTTAGATCGCAGTTTAGTAATTGCTAGTGGTTAGCAGAAAATGAAATAGTTTAACAAATTTTAAGGATTAGTTTCAAATACAGAAATACTAATACAACTTTAATTTTTATAAGTCATAGAAAGAGGACTTTCATTTAATTGCTGCTAGTTGTACTGATGATTTACTTTTGTCAAGTAGGTGAGAAACCATGTTTGAAATCGGGGTTTACCTAGCATTCAACTAACTCAAATGGATTACTGGTTCTTACAGGTTCAACAGGTAAGCGTATGATCAAGTAGAAGTTTATTTTGAATTATGTCAAGAAGTACTGCTTTAGCATGATAAGATGCTAGTATATAAATTGATTATTAAGATGCACGACTCCGATGAGGTAAAGTAAATTCCTTCGTTGTTTTGGATCTATGACAGTATTTAAATTCAAGCCCTAGTGACTTTTATCCTTAACATAAGTAATGGTATTTACAAGAATAAGTCCTTCCAAGGTTTCTTTCTGTCATAAAGATTATAGTACCTAGTCAATTATAGATTCTTACAGTGAGTATAGAGCTCATGATCTTGGCATATAATTACTTCTACTGTTTCATGATCTTACTACTAATGTCATGTTTAATAATCAAGTGTATTGCTTTTTATGTATGAACATAATCCTATGTTTTTCAAAGGTAAAGTTTACAATGCAAAAATTAGTTACTTAAGAGAAACTCTTTCCAAAGGTTAATCTTCAGTCTTCATGAAGACTCCTTCCTTTATCAGCATCAAGTCTTTCAGTGGAGAAGTTTAGAGCTCTTCAATTTATGAAATAAATCATAATATCATTATATTAATACTCTAATCATCCTTTACTAGTCATGTAATAATACCAACTTATTTGATTTGTTGCAATGACGATTATCTTCTTACATAGCTTGTAGACAAACTGTATTCTTAATCTCTAGATCATAACCATGATACAAATGTTATTGTAATATTACAATACTATATTGATTTATAATGTTACAACAAACAATGCTACTTGTATCCTAAGGTAGATTTACTACCTAGTAACTACTATGGTGTAGTCAAAACTATTGGCTATTATAAGTTTTTGTTCCTTATATAAAAACAATACTAGTTCCAAAGCATGGTTTAAACGATAGCATGATTTATATGCAATCATATGAACTATCCAAATGATCGATGGCAAAGTTGACATGATGAGCAATCATATGAAATGTGATATTATGGTCGATAACGTTATTTGTATTATTGGCAAATGATATACACTTTTATACTATAGTCAATAGTATGGTTTATATTATTGGCAATGACAAGATTTTAAATCTGTAATACAGTGCAGACATTAGAAATTGACCCATACTTGGTTATATTTCTAGAAGGGCACGTGGACACGCCTCCACCATGAATTGGTTGACTTATAACGAAGAAACCCTACTCCTTTTCATTTTTCTCTGAGGGTTTGTCTTCCTGTAGGCTGCGCTGTGAGATTCCTTGCGGCCATGAGAGGCCTGCAACTCCCTTATTTGTTGGCTCTGTAATTTGCATTACGTTGCAAATTCGTTTTTAGTATCATAAATTGTATTCTCGGTTTCTCTTATGAGTAAAGAATCACTGTGTGAATGGTTAAGACCTCTTTAAGTGGCTCGAAGCTCGTAACTAGTTTTACCCTGTGACCGCTCATTCCTTGCCTCGACATCATGGAACTTGAGACTATTTTCCTTGCTATCTCTATCACAGAGTTGGATTAAGGGTTTGCTTGTTTCTCGGTTTATTTCACTCGAGTTGGTGACTGTTTTTCTTCTCGGCTCCACTTTCTTTTTACACACAAGTATACATTTTTACCCTGCTCGCATTCCTTTTTACCATTGATTTACTAATTTAGGGTTTTCTTAAAATTTATGAACAGATTTTTATTTTATGTTTGGTTCTAAATTCTTGTAGAATCCTGTTGACAGCTCCAGAGTTTGAATGGAGTGCAAGCTCGTGCTTCAATGAACTTCGTGGGCTTCCAACTGGTAAGCCTCGGTCTCATCGTGGGTTCTCCCTGCTTGCGATAAGGGTCGTTGGATGAAGGTTCCTATGGTTGGAAGTATGGATTCGGATTCACCATTGGTTAAGATGTTTAGTTTGTTGTTTATTATCTATGTTTTAATGAAAAACCCCTTGCGATACTTCGTTGGTAGCAGAAGCTTTTGAAGCTGTGATGTATATAATGTTTTGGTGAAAATAGTTTCATCCTTACGGCTTAATGATCTAATACTGTTGATTTAAGATTATAAAGAAATACTCCTTTATGCTCAGATATTTTAAAAGACCTCTGTCTCGTTTACTTCAGTTTCTCTTTTACATTTGAACCTTAAGAAAAAAAGACTGTGAACTAGGTTTTGCTTAACCTGTCAGTAGTGTATTTAATTTACTGTTAATATAAAAGAATTATGTATATGTGATTTGTTTAGCAGGCTGGGGTTTACACCCATAGTTTCTACGGGCTAAATTCCTACCTTTGATTAAGGATTTATAAAGCGAATGGTTAATATTACTATTTTACAATGTTCATGATTTACACATGTATTGTATATATTAATACTCCATATTTATAATTATTTTTAAGATTTGTTTTGAAGATATTGTTAATTTCTAGAACTCGACTTTTAAGGGTTAAAAGAAATAATGTAAACCCTACAGTTTATGAAATTCTTATTTCTGCTTATAGCATTAATAACTCTGTTTTTCAAATAGAATATAGAAAGATTATATGATTTACAGATATAAATATGATGCTAACTCTGTAAGAAATGAAAATATTCTAAATAGTGTTGCTTATAGTTTTTAGTTAAGAAAATGCTTAGGTTTTTAATGCAGCATACTCGAAACTAGGGTAATATTGTCTCTTAGTAATTTTTGTAAAAAGGATTATAAAAGAAACCTTAGATCCTAGATAAGACACACTCTAAATTTGTAAAGTTAATATTTATCAATTGTTTTATTATTTTGTTTTTTACATGTTTTCTCAAATATTAATTCTTTACTTTACTATTGTTAACTATAATATCTTTATTTTCTATCTGTATACTAATACTGTAATATTAGTAATATTTACTATTTTCTTTATACCTGTGTTTCCATTTAGTTCTCTGAAGTAAAATAGGTGCAGACAAAAACATAGCACTGCTATTCAGTGAAATTCATAAAGATTGAAGTAAAATCTATTTCTATTTACATTCAAATAAAATAATCATATCTACTATTTACATTCCAATAAAAGAATCAGTTCATTTACCTAAGATGATCCAACTGTGCTAGAGTATGACCTAAGTTCAGGTGTGGAAAAACATAGCTTGGGAATTTATTTTCTATCTATTTCACTTATTTACATAATCATTTCCACTTCTACTATAATATATAATTTCACTGAACTTAACATTACACAGTTTACTTTTCATTCATAAACCCTAAACACTAACATGCCTGTAATAGATAAACTAAGAATTATTTAATTGAAGACAATAAAAATAAAATAGAACCTGTTGAGGACAAGACGACAACAGCTTAAGGAGGTTGTGCTTCCCTACCAAACTCTTGGAGAGCGCTCAAACAACGCTTCCTCAGGACCCCCAAGCTTGTTCCTGGTCTTCTTGGCTGAGAACTGAGTGGAGAATGCAACTGTAAAACCTCTGTCACCTGGCTGGTTCAATTACCTCAGTAATAAAAATATGCTCTCAGCAGTATGATCTTCAGCTTAAAAGATACAACTAGGTCAATCTCAGCAGTTATCCCCTCAAACACACTCCATAATCCCCTCTATTGAATTTCTCTTGAGTAAATTCATTCACATTAAATGATCACCTCTCTATAATGAGCAACCTCAGCTCTCTTCAATGGGAAATTTTATAGAGATGCCTAGGTCTTCTAGGTCTGTTTTCATTAAATGAGCCACCTACTCTGATTCCACTTTCTTAGGGAATCATGACCACAAATATAGGGAAGTTTCCACCTGCAATAGTTGGAAGTGGTTTGAGGATGCTGCCACATGTCAGTTTTCTCTCCACCCAGTCTCCTCCACCAATTTACCAGTAAACACTCTTTTAACATCTTCCCTAAGTTGTTGTCTCCTCATTTATTTATTTATAATAAAATATTCTGAATTTACAATAAATATTCTTAACCCCACTGGGTCATCAATTACAACTTAGCATAAAATTTAACACAATGTTCCTCAAATATTATAATTTTTTTTTTGCAAATTGGGGCATATGACATTTTTTTAGGGACTATGCGAGCCCTGCAAAGATATGTTCATATTGTAAAGATTTTTATCATATTGTCAAACTATGTACGCATTTGATTGCAAGGTGGAAGGCTATAAATGTGGGAAATCCAAACCCTATGCAAAATCCCAATCCGATTCTCAACCATAAATTCCAAATGATTTCTACTGATTTGAGGGAACCAAATAGTGTTATCGTAACAAGGGGAGGTGTTGTGACTGAAGTAGACCAAGATACATAGCATGACCAACTGGAGGTGCGACCAGCAACACAAAAGAAAGTATCGTTTGATTTCCAAAGAGAAAATGAAGTATTCTTGTATGCACAACCATAATTCATCGAAAAGAATCAAGTGTCAATGTCTTCTCAAGCATCAACGTCTTCTCCTACACTTCCAAAAATACCGATAAAGGTGATGCCTGAAAGAAGAAGTGTGACCAGACATAAGAGTAAACTAGGTGGAAAAATGATTAAAGACTGGTTGGGAGTTAAGAATGACTGCCCATATAAGAGATTATTATATGGATTACATTATCCTAGATTTGGGATTTGATGTTAACATTCTAACAAGAAAAACATGGGAAAGCATGGGGAAACCGACACTGGATTGGTATCCCATTTAGCTCAGATTAACAAATCAGTCGAAAGTGCTACCTATCGATTGAATGACTCAATTGTTTGTCAAGGTAGAAGGCCTACGAATGTATGTTGATTTTGAAGCATACGACATTGTCAATGACACAAACCTATATCCTAAACTTTTGGGTATCGACTAGGAAATTGATAATCAGACCATCATCAATTTTAAGAAAATAATGTTAACATTTGAATATTTAGAGATAAGGGTGGTTGCACTAAGCAGTCCTCTAGAAGGTCAAAGAAAATTCGAACCAGTAAATAGTGAAGGACATGGTGACTATATTGACCATATTTATAACATCATGTCTATAAGGGACGTTTATGTGAATCCAACAACAGATGGAAATCTTAGTTGGTGAAGTATTAGCTCCTATACATCAAATTCTGGAAAAGCATTGGAAAACTGGCAGAATTAGATGCATGAAGTATCCACAAGAAGTGCACAAAATTTACACAGTTTGTGCGATAGGTAGAAACTGAGACAAGTGAGCTACCTACCTATGAAATTTTACCTAACCTTGCATCTTTTTTGATGGAGTTTGAATAAAAAGTCACAGAACATCAGCGCTTTTCTGCAATGGAATTTGTGCCAAAAGCTACACCCACCGGATGGTGGGTCGCACATAAAGAATCTATCTCGAAATGGCCACAATGTCAAATATTGTTGGAGATAAGGTTTAGAGAAGAGATCAGTTATACTAGTTAAAAGTATATAGTATTGGCTAATCTTGTTGACCATATTGAGTATTGTTGTACGACATGGGAGGCATGTTTGCGACATGAGTGGGTTCATCAGTGCATACACATGTTAGACATGATATCAAGAGTTGTTATACATCAATTGAAGTAAGATGATGAACTATTGAGTGGGATGAATTAGCTACTAGCCTCATACACATTTGAATTTGTTGACGATCATCTATCGATTGATGCCACATTGCAAGTAATTAAGATAAAGATATTTGAATATATCCCTATCACAATGACAAACCAATCAACACAATGCAAAAATCCAACACTAGATGGCATGCTACAATGTGACAGGAGAACCTAACGATAGTGACCCACTCGATGTAAACATCCCTGAGTTTGAAGCTACGTGCACAATGGAAGGATTTAGTATTTCTAGCGACCAATTTCTGAATCCACTAAAAGTGAAGAAAGTAAATATTGGAACCCCAAAAAATCCATAATTTTCAAATATTGGAGATTACTGGTGTTATCTCTAGGGTTGTTTCACCTGTTAATTTTTTAGATTTTTGTTTATCGTTGGTTTTTATTGTTTTAATTTTGTTTTGTTTATATTTTATGTTTGATTGGTATTTATTAGGGTTGCCTTTGTGACCTAAAATCATCGAAAACTTCATTCATAAGCCATGAGCCCATAATGTCCAAATGGGTTTGGATTACAATATATATGCTTCCCTGCAGTTACAGATATTGGAGCTACTGGAACATAAAAGCAATATTTACTGCTGGTTACAAATTCTTCCAAAGATGAAAATTCCTCTTGAAGACTCTTTGACTTCATGCATGGGAGAAACAGATAGATCGTTTCACATTAGGGGAAGGGGTCATGCCTACTAGTTTCAAGATACTTCATGATCCAGTTCGTAATACTGATACGATGATTGCAGATTTTGGGGAGAGTGCAATAGGGGGAGTTGCTCCTGTTGATTCCGGATTTTGGTGGATCATCCTGTTACGTGCATACACAAAGTCTACTGGAGATCATTCACTCAAAGATATGCTTGACTGTCAATAAGGAATGAGGCTTATACTGACATTATGCCTGTCAGAGGGCTTTGATACATTTCCCACACTTCTTTGTGCTGATGGTTGCTCTATGATTGACCGCAGAATGGGCGTTTATGGTTATCCAATTGAAATTCGGGCATTATTTTACATGGCACTTAGATGTGCACGGCAGTTTCTTAAACCAGAAGCTGGAGGAAAAGAATTTATAGAGCGAATTGATAAACGTTTACATGCATTAAGTTATCACATGCAAAATTATTTCTGGCTCGACTTTCAGCAGCTTAATGACATCTATAGATATAAAACCAAGGAGTACTCTCACACTACTGTTAATAAATTTAATTTCATTCCTGATCCTCTTCTAGATTGGGTATTTGACTTCATGCCAATGAAAGGTGGTTATTTTATTGGAAATGTCAGTCCTGCAAGGATGGACTTCAGATGGTTTTGTCTAGGTAATTGTGTTGCAATTTTGTCATGTTTGGCAACCCCTGAGCAATCCATGGAAATCATGGATCTTATTGAAGAGAGATGGGATGAGCTGGTTGGAGAAATGCCTCTCAAGGTTGCTTCCCCTGCCATAGAAAATCATGAATGGCGAATTGTAACAGGCCGTGAATCCTGATGCAGAGGATGTTGGGAACATTTCTACCTCACATTTGACAGCGCTGCCAATGATGCCAAATTTTAAAGGAGTTGTTGTTGGAACCCCAGGTCGTGTGTTTGACATGTTGCGCAGGCACTCTCTTCGCCCTGATTACATAAAGATTTTTGTGTTAGATGAGGCTGATAAAATGCTTTCCAGGAGTTTCAAAGACCAGATCTATGATATTTTTCAGCTACTCCCTTCTAAGATCCAGGTGGGTGTTTTCTCTGCTACAATGCCTCTTGAAGCTCTTGAGATTACCAGGAAGTTTATGAGTAAGCCTGTGGGAATTCTAGTGAAAAGGGATGAGCTAACGCTTGAGGGTATCAAGCAGTTTAATGCAATATGTTGAAAGGAAAACACCAGTGTGCTGAAGCTCATTGCCAATTAGCTTCCAAGCGTTCAGCCTTGTGCTCAAATGCTCACTTTAAAGATTATGTTCAATTCCACTAAGTGGGTGAGAGTTCATACAATAGAATATATTATGATCCCCCTCCGAAGGATAAACATGAATTTAAGTATCCTCGACCAAAGCATCCCAAATCGTTACGAATATATGAGGCATATGTTGGCATGAGCAGCGTGGAACCCAAAATTAATACATATGTCGAGTTCAGGGATGATGTGCTTCCATGTGTGAAAGACCTTGGCTACAATGCTGTCCAACTCATGGCCATTCAATAACATGCTTACTATGCTAGACTTGGGTACCATGTCACAAATGTTTTGCTGTTAGTAGTCGCTGTGGGACCCCAGATGATCTAAAGTATCTCATTGACAGAGCCCATGAGTTGGGAATCATTGTCCTCATGGATATTGTACATATTCATGCTTCAAATAACGTCTTAGATGGACTGAATGTCGAATGCCCGATGGTGGTTGAAAGAGTATAAATTCGATGGGTTTGATGGTGTAACATCTATGATGTACACCCATCATGGATTACAACAATTGGATAAAATATAAGAAGGATCAGATTTCCAGATGGCAGACACCTAAAAACAAAGAATTATTTTTATATTTAATGACTGTTGGTTTCCAGATTTTCAGGCAGTGAATCATCATTTTAGCAACTAACTTGATAAGTGGCAGATCTCATTGAAGAGGTAGAGGAGAAAATAAGTTGAAGAATATATTCCAGATGTTAGAGAATTCGAAGGCCCAAAATCAGTAGTCGGTTAACATTTTAAGGGGCTGGAAATCTTCTAGATTCAAAAAGATTTAAGCCTTGAATTATGAATAGATGATTCCCATATATCCATTCTAGATATATTGCAAATCTAGGAACAGAATTCGATTCCTAAGAGGCTGATATCAGCTCTTATCTTGTAAATTGTTATAAATTGAATGATTTGGATGTAAAGAAACGAAGGGAGGTCCCAGCTAAGGTCTCGACTGAGCAGAGAAGAGAGAGTTCTTCATTTCGGGAGAACGCAGGGGACTGTGAGATTGGCAGTCTTGGGAGACATGTTGGAACTTTTGTAGATACATCTGTATATCATGAACCCTTTGCAACTTCAATGACAGGTTTTAGTTTTGAATGAATTTGATGTTGATTTATTTCTGTACTGCATGAATTATCTCTTTAATAAATATTTTGTGTAATTGGTCATTCACATTCCAATACATAATTCTTATTATAAGTTGACAGTTATCTTTCATTTATATAAACAGTAATAGTTTCACTTCACAATTCAGGATCATAAGACCTGGGTGTTGGACTTTGTCATTGTTTTCATGTTATACAGTGTTGGTTTGAATTTTCTTGCAGCCCTTAGTTATACCAGCCTTCATTTTAAATTCTTTGATATCCTGATACATACCTGTAATTATCCATTTGTTATTTACCAACTCTGTTCATTGTAAAGTGTGTGATGGTTTTGATTTCAGTCCTAAAACTGTGTAAACTGTACAAATAATTGATATTAGCTTAGTATCTGTAAGTTTCTATTTGCCCTGGTTCGATACCAGCCTTTATTTTTGATTTGATTTCATTTGGTTTGAACACCTTCAAACAAATATTTCCTTAAGCTTGGATCCTGTAGTCTAGGTCCAACTTTAGGGATAACATCTGGGATGACGAGACTATTGGGAAAATCACAGACCTGTTGCATGAGTTTTAAGATATGTTCCCTATGAAATTATTAGAGATGAAATGGATTGTCAGAAACCTTGGATAAATGAAGATACCTTTAAATCTTGACGCAAAACCTCTTAAGTAGCGACCATACCGACTGAATCCGCGGTATACAAAAAGATTCATTGTAGAGATGGATCAAATGCTGGATACATGTACCCTATAACATGTAGAAGAATCAAAATGTATCAGCCCGATAGTAGTGCAATATAAAAATACTATTGGGGAAGTGCGAATTTGTGTTGACCTAAGAAAATTGAACGATGCTTGTTTACATGAACCATTTCCAACTCCATATAGAGATGAGGTACTGGAGAGTTTCAGGTCGGGGGTCAAGAAATTTACTCATTCACTGATGGGTTCTCTGGCTACCATCAAATTAGAATCACAAAGGAAGACTAACATAAGACAACATTTGTGACGGAGGCGGGTTGTTTCTAATAAACGGTAATGCCCTTTGGAATCAAGAATGCTCCTACTATTTTTTCTAGGATATTATTGGATGGCTTAAAATATTTTATTCATAAATTTCTTGAGGTCTACTTTGATGATTGGACAATATTTGGGCTCATTAAGGATCATATATAGAGCCTCAAGATGATGTTGGAACCACTTGGAACATTGTCTCCATTATCAAATTTCATTGAACTTAAAGAAATTTATCTTTTGTACCTCGTTTGGAATTACGTTGGGCCATGTAGTTTTTCATGATGGAATATTGGTCAAACCTACCAAAATTGTGATTATCATCGACCTGCAACCACCTAACACAGTTAAACAATTAAGAGAAACTTTGGGACATACATTATACTACGGAAAATTTATCAAAGAATACGCGAATGTGATTGCTTAGATTGAGAAGTTATTGAAGAAAGATGTTAAGTTCCAGTGGATGGAAATTTTCCAAGAGAGTTTGGAAATTTTAAAGAACAATATGGTTACAGTGTTCATACTTGTACTTCTAGATTGGAAAAAGGAATTTCATGTACATGTCGATGCATCGTCTATTGCGCTTGGCGTGGTACTAGCGCAGCCTGTCGAAGGGTCGATTGATAATCATATTGCATTCACTAGCATAAAACTATAACTAATAGAGAAGAACTATACCATGACGGAAAGAGAAGGACTAGATATGGTATATGCTCTGTAGAAATTCAGACACCACTTGTTGGGTCTATATTTTAAAATGTACACAAATCATTCAATGTTGAAATACCTGATTAATGAGCCAATGTTGGGAGGAAATATTTACTGCTGTTCTCTCCTTTTCAGGAATTTGACTTTGAATTCATTGTTAAACTTGGTCTACTGAATTCAAGACTAGACCATCTGTCGAGGATCGAAAGTGGCGATGAACTTGGTAACCTCGACAGTAGTCTCCCTGATGTGAAACTATTTGTGATAGAAATGTTTGATGATCATTATAGACACATCATACAATTTTTGAGTATGGGTTATGCAACTACTAAATTTAATACTGCACGGAAGAAACAATTAGTTGTGTGAGATGTAGACTTCTAGTTGATCACTAGAGAGTTACATAAAATGGGCGCTGATGAAATTCTTCCTCGCCGAGTCTTGGAAAATGAACGATTGATGATACTAAATGAAGCGCATGTTAGTATTGCACGATGACACATTATTGGAAAAGGTACCATGCGAGATATATTGCAAGTAGGATTTTGGTGGCCCACCATGCATGTGGATGCTCAAGAATACTATCACAGCTGTGATGTCTATCAAAGAACTAGAAAGACATCGCGATGAGATGGAATTCCATTAGTGCCAAAATTAACTCTATAGGAATTCAATAAATGGGTCATTGATTTTGTGGGCCCTATTAGTCGAACAGGGAAGAACACAGGTGTTATCACTAAATTCAACTCTCAACTACAAGAGATCCATGCTTAGAGAAATCTTAATTATGTGGAAAAGTAGATATGTATGATATTTTATGAACAAGTAAACATTACAGAGATCAGGTAAATATGACATGGGAAATGACTGTAGCAGATGTATAAATGTAACATGCTGTAATAGAAATATTTGCAAGTGTGAACTTATAGAAAAGTAAGCTAATCCCATTCCAGATCCTTAATAAACATGTATATAACTCATAAGATTTATGGTATGGATGCATAAGGACCATACACAGAACAAAATCATGAAGAACACATAATTTATCAATTCATAGTAAAACAAAATAAGGCTCATCTTGACTATAATCAATCCAAAGCATCTCTTCCTATAAAGGAAATGAAAATTAGTATATGTCTACCTACAACCAACAATATCATCTCTTTCTATCCTTGCCTCATCCCTTGGCTGGAACTCCCCTCCCCTACTATGACAATGGCATGAACTAAATAGCAGAGTACATTCAATAGTCTCGTGCTATCTCCCCGAAAACCAAATTAAATCTAAAATTAATGACAAGAAAATATGATTGCTTCCTTAATATCTGCTAAGCACTATTGAATATAGAACTGATCAAATATTTCGACAATTGTCTTCCTAGAAGCTCGAATACTTCTTGTAGATTTTCATGACATACTTGAAATCTTCTAGAAATCTGGGATTGTTTGAAATTTGTTTCCTAGATTCTTAATTTTTGTTAAGCTAGCTTAATTGACATAATGCCTTCAATCTGGAGTTGATTTAATTGCTATCCCCATCTGATCTTCAAAATGTTGACTATGAGATATGATCTACATTTGCCATAATATTTGGAATGAAATTCTTTAACACTGCCATATGTTGAGAAAAATACTTTCCCTGTTGATCCTTTGCTGAAAATGTGGGAATGCTAGATCAATCCTCTGCTTGATAATATGTTCCTTAAAATTATTTGCCACTTATATTTGATTCGGAAACTACTTGATGAGAATATTTCTTGAAACATGGAACTGAATGCTTGAAGAAGTCATTCTAATCCTTTATCTCTCAATACTCTGCCGCTTCAAACTCAACGTGTGCCTGAAGTGTTTGATGTGGATGCATCAATATTTTCTGGTAGCATAATTGTAAATCTTCCCATATGCTTGCATCAATGCTGTCATAGGAATCTGGTCTACAAGCATACCATTGGCTTCGATCTCCTTAATTAATAATTCAACATCACTAACCATACCTGTTTTGCAGTAAACATTTATAATTGATCCATAAAGCTCAATATCAAACTCCATGGATGAGTCCTTCAGCTTAATAATTAATTATTTGGCCTTCTTTATCAATCCCTCATCTGTATATAAATTCAACATGTTAGTATTTGCAACTTTGTCTGAAAATACAGATGTGAAAATAGTCTAAAAGCTCATTTCAGTAGACTCCACACTTCTTTGCATAACATGACAGTAAAAAAAATAACTCAATGCAAATTTTGAAAACATAACATTGTTTTCCTGCATGTTCTCTAGAACATTCAGTGCTTTGTCATAAGATCCATCCTTCATATATACTCGTGCCATTGCAACATATGTTTTCTCTTGAGTGAGGTGCCCATTTTGTTCCATTTCTCTGAATTTTTTTCAGCAACTTCATAAAGTCCCAGCTTTGCATAAATGTTAATAAGAATCCTGTATACTACTTCATCTTCATCAAATTTATTCATGTGCATCTCATAAAAAATTGAAAAAGCATGCTGATATTCACTAGATTTGTAACAAAGATTAAGAAGCGTTTCACATGTATAATTGTTTGGCACAATACCCTATCAGACCTCATGCCATCACAAAGGCTTAGATCATCTTCCTACAAACCTTGCTAACCAATCATGTTGATGACAATCTTATACGTTGTTTCTTTAGGAACAAGACCTGTGCCCCTCATTTCCTGAAATTTTTTAAGGCTTCTTCTATTTTACCTTGTTTGTTGTATAAATTTATTACCAGTGTATAAGTGAAATGATTGGGATTCAGTCCTGCCACAATCATCTCTTCCCATAATTGCATTGCAACATCGTGCATGGAATCCTTGCGCAAATATGCAATCATATAATTATACATTATTAGAGATAGACAGATGCCTCATTTGCAAACAACAGAATAAAATAATAGCATGTAATCATTGTATCCCCATCTAGCATAATCAAAGATCATTGTGCAACAAGATACTTCATCTGGTTCACACCCTACCTCAAGCATATCCATGAAAGATTCTTCAACAAGAAGTTTTCCCGCTTCTCCATAAATGCCCAGAAGAATTGTGTATGCAATGACACTGGGTATATAACAAACCTGGAATACTCAACATATTTTTTCAACTCTCTATTATGCAATTCATTTTTTGGTTCAATACCTACTTGTACTGCTCCTGTATTGCTCTTTTCTTCTTCAGTATATCTTTAAAAATGATGACAAGCTTTTGATAATAAACTTATTTTTCCTCTGAGTCCTCTCGCAGTATTTTGTTTGGAATCATCAAGTTTTCATTTAAATCCTATAGATATTTATTTTTCTCTTTGTAAGACAAAATAAACTTCATTGTTTGAGCCAATTCTGGAATAATCTTTGCTTCATGTCGGTTCTAGCACTTGGTTCTTCCAAAGTTACCCTCACATGCATGTGGAACAAATGTGGTTGTAAGACAGATCTGGTGACAACATCTGGCTCTGGATGGGGATGGCATGTTCCCTGCGAGCTTCCAAGAACAAGCTGACCCGTGCGTTATCCGTTGGGTTGGAGTCTTCATGCTATTGCAAACCCACAAACTAAAAAGTGATTCAAACTCATAGTCTACAAAATGAAGATTGCAATCTGTTCTGTTGTATATCAAATTCTGAATGATCCTATTGTATATCAAATTCTAAAATAATCCTGTTCTGTACTAGTGCTCCATTGGAGTTAGTCAATATCTTTTCAAATCTGGCCCAAACTTCTGCAACTTATTTAAACTATAAAAAAAAGCCAAAAACAAACTTTTGTTGCAAACTAACAATATGAAAAGAATCTTCATACTCGATGGCGAGATTATTCTTCTATCTATTCCTAATTCTAACTAGTAAAATTGGCTCATCACGTGACATCATGTTTCCAATGAAACCATGATAACATTGAACCGATTACAAAAGCTTTTTGAGTGCAGATAGAAATCAAAGAGGCATTCATTGTGTAACAGAAATTTAATTTGTAACACATACTTATAACCATGATCTGATTTAATTCCAAAAGTAACAAGGCTGAAATATTCCTAGAAACATGATTCCATATAAAAATCTATCGGATCATAGAAAGAAGTAGATGGATAACCAAACATGATTACCTCTGCTAGTTGCTCAATGTTTTCTTCAACCTCATATGTTTGGATGTCATAAACTGGTTCTAACTGTGCATGACAAATGGGAAGAATGATGTGATAATTCTGTTGATCAAATATAACTTTGCCATATGCTGCCTCATACATCTGTTCTTAAAGAGAAACCTCTTGATTTTCCTCTTTAATCACAGATAACAACATATCATAGGAATCCTCTTGAAAGAGTTGAGGAAATACCTCTTTTTCAACTATTTCTTCGTTTAGATATAAGATACCAGGTGCATCAGAGACAAAATCAAATGCATCGAAAACTATGCAGTCATATTTCCTATCATCAATTAGATCTAGAAAATATTCCTTAATAACATGATTTTCATTCTTGCAATCAGAAGAAACATTTGCTTTCTGCTGAACATGCTCTTCAAATTCATCACAGTAATTTTCAAAAAGACTTTCAGCCGAATACTCTTCCTTACAAACAGTATTCACTGAGTCAGGAAAAACAGTTATCCTTTTACCATTAGAATGAGAATACAATAATTTAAACTCCTCACCGCATTCTGGGTAAAGGATTTCAGTAGAAAATATTTCTTGGTGAAAAGAATGAAACGCCACATGAAAATATTTTAGTGAAACAACACTAGTAGTAGGAAGAGATCTGCTCACTCTTGAGCTTGCTCTTCGAAAGAAAATATGAACATTTTAATAAGAACATCCTCGTGGTCAATATTTATCCTATGCATACACTCATGAAAATCCAATAGATCTTCACCAAGATGATCATAATATTTTCCTCTAAACCTTGGAAGGCAATGTTCCCATAGTTCTTTATCAGGTACGATATTCAGAAAACCATATATCTTTGAGAAATCACAAAATTCATACCTTGCATCCATTCGATCATTTGATGACATCCTAGATCTTGAACAAATGGAGTCTCCCAATGAATAAATAAGCAGTAATATAAGTGTCCACTTCTTGTTCACAGTCAAGAAAAAGATCTAATCGATATCAAACGTCAGGGAAGATGACTTCGTTCTTCCGTTCCCCGGCAAGGACGACAGAAGATGTTATCACTAAATTCAATTCTCAACTACAAGAGAGAAAGGATTAGAGAAATATTAATGATGTGGAAAAAGTAGATATCTATGAGATTTTATGAACAGGTAAACATTACAGAGGTCAGGTAAATATGACATGGGAAATGACTGCAGCAGATGTATAAATGTAACATGATGTAATAGAAAGATTTGCTAGTGTGAACTTAAAGAAAAAGTAATCTAATCCCATTCCAGATCCTTAATAAACATGTATATAACTCATAATAATTCTGCTATGGATGCATAAGGACCATACAAAGAACAAAATCATGAACAACACATAATTTATCAATTCATAGTAAAACAAAATAAGGCTCATCTTGACTATAATCACTCCAAAGAATCTCTTCCTATAAAGGAAATAAAAATAAGTATATATCTTCCTGCAACCAACAATAGCAGCTCTTTCTATCCCTGCCTTAGCCCTTGGTTGGAAGTCCCCTCCCCTACTATGACATTCATGAACTAAATAGCAGAGTACATTCAATAGTCTCATGATATCTTCCTGAAAAACAAATTAAATCTAAAATTAATGACAAGAAAATATGATTGCTTCCTTCATATCTACTAAGCACTATTGAATATAGAACTGATCAAATATTTTGACAATTGTCTTCCTGGAAGCTTGAATACTTCTTGTAGATACTCATGACATACTTGAATTCTTCTAGAAATATGGGATTGTTTGAAATGTGTTTCCTAGATTCTTAATTTTTGTTGAGCTGGCTTAACTGACATAATTCCTTCAATTTGGAGTTGATTTGATTGCTATCCCCATTCGATCTTCAAAATGCTGACTCTGAGATACGATCTACATTTTCCATAATATTTGGAATGAAATTATTTAACACTGCCATACGTTGAGAAAAATACTCTCCCTATTGATCCTTTGCTGAAAATGTGGGATTGCCAGCTCAATCCTCAGCTTGAAAATATGTTACTTAAAATGCTTTGCCACTTGTATTTGATTATGAAACTGCTTGATGAGAATATTACTTGAAACCTGGAACTGAATGATTGAAGAAGTCATTCTAATCCTTTATCTCTCAATACTCTGCCACTTCAAACTGAACATCTGGCTGAAGTGTTTTGATGTGGATGCACCAATCTTTTCTGGAAGCATAGTTATAAAGCTTCCCATATGCTTGCACCAATGTCATCATAGGAATCTGGTCTAAAAGCATACCATTGGCTTCCATATCCTTAATTAATAATTCAACAACACTATCCATACCTGTTTTGCAGTAAACATTTATAATTGATCCATAAAGCTCAATATCAAACTCCATGGAGGAGTCCTTTAGCTTAATAATTAATTCTTTGGCCCTCTCTATCAATCCCTCGTCTGTATATAAATTCAAAATGTTAGTATATGCAACTTTGTCTAAAAATGTAGATGTGAACATAGTCTAAAAGGTCATTTCAGCAGATTCCACACTTCTTTGCATAACATGACAGTAAAGCAAAGCACTCAATGAAAATTTTGAAAACATAACATTGTTTTCCTGCATGTTCTTGAGAACATTCAATGCTTTGTCATAAGATCCTACCTTCATATATACTCAAGCCATTGCAACATATGTTTTCTCTTGAGTGAGGTGCCCATTTTGTTCCATTTCTCTAAAAAAAAATTCAGCAACTTCATAAAGTCCCAGCTTTACGTAAATGCTAATAATAATTCTATATACTACTTCATCTGCATCTAATTTATTCGTGTGCATCTCAGAAAAAATGAAAAATCATGATAATAGTCACCATATTTGTAAAAAAGATTAAGAAGCGCTGCACATGTATAATTGTTTGGCACAATACCCTGTGACCTCATGTCATCAAAAAGGTTTAGAGCATCTTCCTACAAACCTTGTGGACCAATCATGTTGATGACAATGTCATACGTTGTTTCTTCAGGAACAAGACCTGTGCCCCTCATTTCCCTTAACATTTTTAAAGCTTCTTCTATTTTACCTTGTTTGCTGTATAAATTTATTACCAGTGTATAAGTTAAATTATTGGGCTTCAGTCCGTCCTGCCACAATCATCTCTTCCCATAATTGCAGTGCATCATCGTGCATGGAAGCCTTTTGAAAAGATGCAATCATATAATTATACATTTTTGGAGATAGAAGGATGCCTCGTTTGTGAACAACAGAATAAAATAATAGCATGTCATCATTGTATCTCCATCTAGCATAAGCACAGATCATTGTGCAACCACGGGGGTTTCACTCAGTGAACTTGTTACATAGCACGACCGTTCGCAGGATATTAAAGAATATCCCTAATTTCACTAAATAATGAAAAACCCCTTCTAAAACTGTATTGTTTAACCCCCCTCCCAATATACCTTTCCAATTAAGAAAACCCCTAGTTTCACTAGATATTGTAGGTATCAATTTTTATCAACTCATTTTTAATACCCCCTTTATATCATATTATCAAGTTGTAACAAACATGATCCCTAATGCATCTTAGTATAAGCAAACATGACGCTAAATAAAATAATAGTATAATGCCAATAATGATCCCATTGCGATTGTAGGGGTGACTAATCAATTTGTAGTGTTAGATAGTGGAAGACCCAACAAAATAGTAATGCAGATGAAAAAATGTGTAAAAGGAAACTCGTTCAAGATACCAATGTAAGAAATAATGTACAATATTGTCAGTTCAATAGTCAACGAAATGCTTAGAAAATATGAGAATTGCATATGTTTCACACCACAACCTACTAAACTACCAATTTTATATCATGTAAATACAAGTATATCCATAGAGAGCTCATGTTTTCTATAAGCTTAATATATTAAACTCCATAAAAATTAAAATTAAAACCCTTTGATGGATGGAATTTGCTACCTTCCTATCAAAACAAAAATCATTGATGGTTGAACCCAAATTAACATAGAAAAATTCTTCTTACTTTCCAATAACACCATATGATTATGTGCATATCTTGGATTTGGTCATTCACAAGATGCAATCAATTGTCTCCACTTCCTCTACATTTATTCTTGCAATCAAGGTAAATAACAACTTTTAGTTACCTTTTCTTGGGTTATATCTAGTTTTTTTTATCTTTACATGAGAGGAGAAAATATCCATTACTAAGTTTCAAGCATGCAATAATTATAAATATGCACAGACAATTAGCTTATATGATACCATTCCATTGTAATGATAACACATAGGGTATGTAAATAAGGATTTAGATTTTCACCTATGTTCATGTCAATTCCAATACAATATTAAGAGGGATGTCTTGCATATAAAAATTGAAATTACAATTATGAATGTGCCAAATATAACTCAATATCACAACTATTCCTAACTCGCAATGGTAATGATAACACATAGGGTATGTAAATAAGGATTTAGATTTTCACCTATGTTCATGTCAATTTCAATACAATATTAAGAGGGATGTCTTGCTTATAAGAATTGAAATTACAATTATGAATGTGCCAAATATAACTCAATATCACAACTATTCCTAGCTCGCAATGTGAAAACGTTAAAGAAGAATATAAAAAGTTGAAAGAAATAATTAGTGAAAAAAGATTGACCTAACTTTTCTTGTTTCCAGTGAGCCAAGAAATATTGATATCACTTTTCTTGGTCGTTGTGGAGAATGGTTTGATTCAATCTCAATAACCACCTTAACCCCAAACTAAAAAAATGAAGAGTTAGATATTTTACGAGAGTACCTACAAAATATACAATACAATTGTTCAACTCCAAAACTCCCAATTAGCTAAATCTCTTAAAGTTGAAGTTGAAAAGGAACCAAATGTGTATTCAAGCATATTGAACAATGTCATAGGATGCAATGTGAATTCTATATAAACACACTTAGAAATTGGCCTCATGTAGAACAACAAAAGGTATAATATTACAAGACTGCCTCAATTTTAATATCATCAAAATCAACCTCAATTACGGATAAAGTGTGAAATATTGCATACATATTCATACCAATTTGAAACACTAACCTTTTGGACATCAAGTCAATAACATTATGCATAAGAGAGCAAAATACTATCGCCTTGGTTATCTCAATCCCACAAAATTCTAATATTGCAGTGCTTGTTATTCCAAGAATCATACCTTATATCTAAATAACTTTGATGAGCAACAAAAAGAGTAACCCCACGAAAATGAAAACACATGGTAGAGTTAACAATACTAGTTGCAATATTATCAGAATTTCAAAAATCCAGATACAATTGCAGAAGTTGCTCTAAGATCTTTACAAAAAGATTCAAGTCTTTGCTGGAAGAAGAATGGATGAAAAAATTAACTTGCACATAAATCCATAAGGTTTAAACAAATTATATGCATTCACATATATTTTTATAAATAAAAATTAAAGATATGATAAGCCAAAATAATTGTTAAGTCAAGAGTACTAGTTTATCCTATAGCTATGATGCTATATATTATAGAAATTGTACTCAAAAGAGTTACTTTATCCACTTCCACTACTAAAAGTTTAAAGAGGGCATTGCCTTGAATTTTGAAAACATGTAAAGATAAAGTATTTGATCAATCTATCTTGACATCAGATCTAAATGACCACTAGTATAAAGAAAAACAAGTTTTACATCTTCCATGATGTCAATTTTCTTGATTGAAAACCTTTCAACACCTTTAGCCTTGATTTTAAAATCTCGTTGACATGAGGTTGACATAATGAATGACACATGAGATTGCATCAACCCATGTACTTGAAACAATTAGATCATCATGTGAAATCCAAATATGTATTGACATTCGATTTAACATCATAAGATGGGTGGTTACACTAGCATAGTATCTATCTTGAAATTTGAAATACAACTACAAAAGATGAATGGTCAAAGAAACTTACATGAAAAGCTAGGTGGAAAAAATTAGGTTGTTTTATCCCAAAATTCACCATTTGAACCATTCACTGCACTTGAGGCCAAAAAGTATAAAATCAAGATGACAATGCTACATGAAATCAACAAAAATACAACCAATAATTATTTATAAATGATCTATTAGATGTGAATGAATACGAAAAATGTGATTACAATATTATATAAATTCACTTTGTTGAGATTTCTGACAAAATCGAAAAATATTTTGTGATCACTTTCTTCTAATTTGTATGTGTCATTCTTATTGTTGTATGATAAGTTGGTCGTTTCTATAATAGATTCAAGTTGTACAAAAAGATGATCTGTCAAATCATACTTGTACAAGCATTTCCATTTTATTTTATTGTACCAACAAAATTGAAGCTTAACACCTTTTGGCCTATCCAAAAGATCAATTTCATTATGGTAATCAAACACCCTATTTCCATTCTTCTTTAGTATCCTTTGAACCCTTCCAATGTACCAAGTTCCACAAGAAACACCTTCTTTGGTACTTCGAGAAACACCTTTTCTTGTGGCACGTTCAACTACAGGTATTGAGTTGCTCTCAAACAACACACCACAATCCGATCCAATTCCAAAGCCGATTGAAGCACCCTTTTTTGAAGCCCTTTCATCTCGCCTAAAGTAGACCCCATTTCTCACTCTAGTCAACCTATATTTGGACAATGTTGGATTTCCATTTAACTGACTAACCAAACAAGATTTAAACATATCCTTACCATCAATTTCTACCACTGGTTTGGTAGTTTTGTTCACATTCTCATCGATGGTATCTAAAATTTCGTCCAACTCATGCCTCCACTCACTTTCCATTGTTTGAAATTCACTAACATTGAGAATAGATGAAGATGAAGATTGGAATATTGAGTTAGAGTGACTCGGTGGAGAATCATCAACTACATCATCCACTACTTTTAATGTTGGATAGTTTTGATCCTCTGTCCATGGTTTAAACCACCAAGAAGGTTGTGCGTGTACTTTTGGTTACATGCCAAGGCTTGATAAAATGTTTTGTGCATCATCCAATCCTACTTTAAGAGCTTATATAATTTTATCATCTGTAGATATTGAACCATATTGAGATAATACATCATGATTCTCTGTCATTTGTTGGTGCAATTTATTCCAGATGATTTCTTGTTTCTTATGAGATTTATTAAAGTGAAGCCCTTGGGGATTTTATTCTTCTCCGACAACTCTATTTAGAGTTCCAACAACATGAAGCAAGTCAGTGAAATCATAATCCCTCTCTGATCCAACCATCCCACCAACTTTTCTAAAGAAGTTCTCACACACATATGACCCATTCAAGTGCAACACACACGACAAGTTAGAGTAATTATCTCGGAACAATCTCATAAATAAAACTGCAAAGTGGCACGAAATTTTCACATCTTGATATGCCTCTCTACTAATGAAATTTATGTTGACATTAATATGAGATTTTTTTTGTGCCCAACATAACCATAACATGAAAAAATGTTGAACTCTTGAAGCATTTCGCACTCTTTCCCAAACAGTCAAATTATGAGACATAAAAATGTCAATGTAATCAACAACAATCATTAGATAAATCTTTGCAGCTAGTGTTCTCTCTACCCTACCACTTGTTTTACTTTTCATCTCTTTTAAACACATTTGAACATGTCTTGAAGCAATGCGTTGTGCTGAACCCCAATTTTGTTGATACATCCTCTCTATATCTTCAATTTTAAGCTTGTGATCATCCACTTTAAAAGTTTTATAAACCATTCTAACATGATTAAAACTTATAATTTCTTCTCCTAGAAGCAAATCTCGTCGACCACTAAACAAATGATTGATTAGCTTTTTTCCATTGTGTATGTAATCTTGGTCATGTAGTCCTGTTATGTTTTCATGATCATACAACCCATATAACCTCCACACTTCCCAAGGGATTTGATATCGAATACCTATTGTTAAAGAATAATCCTTCAACATAAGTTGTCTTCTTCTATTATCCTTATCAGATGAATGACCAATAATAGGTCCCAAACAATTTTCCACATGTTTCCTCCACATAACCTCTATTTGTTCCCATTGCTTGGAAACAAAATTTGCATCGAACTTGTTGCATGTTGGATGGACAACCACAACCAAATGGGGAAGATTTTCATGTAAGGGGTTTGCAATAATGACATGTGCATAATGGACAATTACACTGTTCTTAAAAGTGTCTGTAATAATTTCATAGCCTGTAGCTCCCTCGCCCACAGTCACCAAGAAATGTGATTGGCATTGATGATTTTCTTTATTACCACAAAAACCCACCAATGTATCAATTTTTGCTACCCACCTAACATATTTTTTCACAACGGTCTCATCTTCAGCCTTGCATACAGGAATTGGACCCTCTATACCATGTTTGGCTTTATAAGAAGCATAGACCTTTCCAACAGCCTAAAAAATGTACTCATGCTCCCCTGGGATATATGAAAGTGATTTTCTCACTTGTCTTAAAGTTGTAGATCTTAAAGGACCATCTAAATTCAATCTAATGAAGCTGTGTAATCTAGGACCACCCCATAACTTAATCATCTCATAAATGGACTTAGTGGATGCACCATACCTTCTCCCTACTTTTGGATGTGTCAGGTTGTGATAGCTATCTTGGACAAATTCCCAAACTGCATCTTTACCTTGTAATTTTCCTTGTTTGTGTGCCTCACACACATCCTTGCAAAACCTAAATACATCTTTCCTTTCTGTAGATTCAAACAACTTGGCCTTTAGGGACCTTATCCTAATACAGAGTATATCAACCTTTGTCCTCTCCCACCAAAGAGCCCACATTGTTGATCTATAGCTACTATTTGTAACCGTTGCAACATTTCTAAGCTCATTTTGAGTCAAAAAGTCTAATATTCTCCCTTTCCCTGTATCTCATCCATGTCTTTTAATGGGGCTTCTTGATTCACGATATAAACGCATCCTAAAGTCATCACAGTCTAGAATCAACTTACAAAACTTGCATGTTAATGATTTAAAAGGAGTCCCTGTTTTAGAAGCCCTCTGGCAATGAATATGCCTATATGTACCATCAATCTGATATTCAATACCATGATAACATAGCATCCTCTTGGTATGCTTCTCTATGGCCCATAATTTCCCACCCCTTTGATCATCCATTAGGATCTTTGTGTTTAATCTCTCCCCATTTCTATCAATATATGGATACCAATACCCCCAACATTGTAGTATCAAGGGAGATAAATGATCTACAACAAGACAATAAAAACAAACAAATTTGAAGATAACAAATAAAATTATTTTCGATGTTATATTCAATTTAAATTTAGTCTTTTGAAATTAACATACCTGAAGTAGAAGGATTTGCACTTGTAGAACCCCTATGTGATAGTGGTGTTGATGATGGGACCAAGAACCTAGTCAAACTTTGTTGGGACGTATCATTGGTAGGCTTCTTGGGTGTCCCAACTGTGCGAGTCCTCAGCCCAACTGGATTATGTGAAGCCTCATATGTAGTAGAAATGTGCTTCTTTGATTTCATGTGTTCATTTAGAGAACTAACAATATTACCACTTGCTGGTACTAAATAAAACCATTTCTTGCACTATGTACATTCCACTTTTACTTTTCTCTTGTCCTCGTATCCTACAAGTGTTTCTTCCACAACATTGAACAAATTTGGGTCTTGTGTGTTACTGAAATCATCTAGTAGTTTTATGGCTTGATCAATCTCAAATTGATCTCCAACCACTGATGTTTTTCTTTCTATGTTACATGAAGGAGTTTCACTGCTTCCCACCCTTGAAATGTTACGTTGATGGGCCCCTGCTTTCATGTGATTGTTTTTGAATTTGCAAAGTGTCCGTGCTGCCAAAGATATTTCCCCCATTCCATAATTAATACCACAACTTTCAAAACGGATCTTTATTTTAGGTGTTCCCTTTTCTGAATATACTTTAAGACTAATCTTCTCCCCAACAAACTCTTCCATTAAACTATTCACTTTTTGTTCCCAAGATGCCAATACAGTAGAATCAACACCTATGTTTTGTTCTACCAAATCACACTCAACTTCAATTCTCGCTTGTTTAGTCATAGGTTCCTCTACGTTCTCTTCAACTCTTTCAATATTTGGTGTTCTTTCCATTACATTTGATTGAAATGCTTCAATATCCAATGTGTCTAGTTCCCTCTTGATGCCTATCGGTGTTTTTGTAGCCTTCCATCTTTTCTCTTGTATTGCATTTATAGTATATCCTTGATTGTTGGTAAACTCAAAAGGATATCCAACAATACCATCAAGCATGATTTCTTGACAGATTTCTGCAAATGTAGCATTTGATTGACACCTAAATATGCCAAGGGTAGAACGTTCTTCACCAGTTACAATTACAAAGTCAAAATCATCTTCTGTATTCATCTGCATTCCCATCCACATGTACCTTAGATAAAAATGGATAAATATATAGAAACATTTTTCAAAATATTTGATATATCATACATTTTTAAAAGTGATGTCGAAACATTCAAACCACAATAGAATTTATATACAAGGAAATTCATTGAATTGGAAAAATTGAGAAATATTTGGTTTATTCAATAAACAACTAGCTCTTGTAGATATTAAATAACATTCCCAACAAATCCACTAGACATTCAACAAATGGGTTAGCCATAAGAGTTCCATTAATTTGATATGCATACCCTGCCATGCCATCACACAAGCCTTACATAAGGAATCTTTTCCCCACGGACATGATATGATTTCCATTCTGAGACTTGTAACACAAGGGACCATTTGCATGGTGTAAGCATTGGTATTGAGTTAAAATTAATGGTCCAAGGCCACTATAATTATGATAATGACTCGTAGTTTTGCGTTGGGTAAGTGCAACGAACCTAAAATGAGAAAAGCAAAATGTTGACCACATTGTTTAAAAAATAACAAAACATACAAAAAAAAACTTGAAATGGAAACAAGCATAAGGAGAGATGACAAGAAACACAATTTAAAAAAGAAAACATCATTAGTTATGTACAAAAAACCACACCAAACCCGTGTAATCCAAATAGGTGTAGCTAGAATAAAGAAAAATGTGTAGAATTATATTAGAGAGACAAAACAATTTCAAAGACGGGCATAACATGACTTGAAAAATCTATATAAAAAAACACAATATAGAGAGCATGCAAATTTGTATTGTTTATATGATGTTGATAAAAGAAAAAAATGGAGCAATGGGGAGGTGACTCATAAATGAAGGGTGGGGCTTTAGTGGAGAATGGGGATTCAATGAACCCATATTAGGCACTAGGGGAAGGACCTTTGAGGTGGGATGGGGGGGGGGGAGGAATTGTAGTAGTTCGAATGATAGTGTCTGTAATTTCTAGTTTTTCCTATAATAGTTTGCAATTATTAATAATAGAAGAAAGTAAAAGGAACTATCAATGCATGTCATACAACGACCCTTAGAAGCTAAACACATTGATAGAACCTAAAATCTTGGAGTGAGAATTCCTTTTATATATTAATTAAGGAATTATGATTATGTTGGCTTAGAAGTGGGAACGTATCTTTGGCGTCTAAAAATGGATTTTCAGAAATGATAATGTATTAATTTCAAATATCTAAACCCTATTCCAATAGAAACAAATAGTGGAATATATAACTATCATGCTATAATATCATTATAGATGACAAATACAAAGTAAGCAAGCTCTATATCAATATATATCCATTATTCATTATAAGACAATATTTAAATTATAAAAAAAAATTATATAAATTAAAATAGAATAAATATATATTATTTATATTTAAAAATAGTTTTATACCTCGTTTTAAATTGTTAAAACATAAATAATTTTATATTAACTTAATGATTATTTTGATCATTAATTTGTTAAATTGATCCTTTAAAGGAAGAAATTGATTTGATTATGTACGAACAAGAAGTCTTAAATATGAAAGCACATGCTTATTATGGACAACATGTTAAAAGTAAATTGTAGGGAGGTAAAAGTAAAACTAAAATTCCTAAAAATTCAAGTGGTAATGGTTTATGGACAAATTTATAATTTGTCTTAATCAAACAAATAGGGATCTCTATTTTAATTTTAAATTTATATAGAAAATTATAATAAATCAGATTGTTAACCTAACCTATAAATATATCACAATAAATTGATTGTTGTATATTAAATATTTTTAATTGATTTTAAGAATGATTTTATATTCTAAATTTATTAAAACTAATTTAAAATTCATTAAAAAGAATTTAAATCATGAAATTGTTAAAATATTCAATTTTATTTAATAATTTAATGGTTTAAAAAATTGAGAATATTTATTTATAATTTACTATCATAATAAAGTTTCAATAATAATGTTTTTAGCCATCCCATATGATCTCCTAAGAGAATCCTTTTAACTTTGATGGGAATATTAGTTTCATTAACATTTATTGTAAAATAAGTATGTGTCTTGCAGCCCTAAACATGGTTAATAGAGGAAACTTGGGTCTTAATCCCTATATAATTCTTGTGAGCATCCATGTCCAATAAGAATGTCAAAGCTATTATATGGTTTTGAGTAGTAATTAAGGGTTTTGAGGCTATATACTTGATAAATGAAGAAATCCTTCGCATTAGTCCCTTATGAGGAGGAGGTAGGCCATAGAACATAATAGTTCAGAATTTTGTAAGGATGTATAGTTTCATTTGATAAAAATGAAAGGCAGATTCACCTTCACACTGTGTGTATGTCTCTATGTACTTCTCTGTGATTTTAAAATGCATTGAGTTGGTGAATGAATAGTTAAATGTGTGTGAATAACTATTTCTGTATATGCATGACTCTCTTAATTGATGTATTCTCTGTGAATGGAAAATGGATCACTTCATAAAACTTATTACTGAAGTTCCAATCATGGTGGATTGTGGAAGTATGATATAATTCTAGAGTATCTCTGTATTTATCGTACCAGTATAAATGATATGCACTATATTGGCAAGTTGTATGGTATGACAAAAAGGATCAAGTCTCAACGTTCTATTGGTATTACTTGTATGCATCAAAAACCTCAAGTTCATCAGAGCACAATTAGGATATGGGCTTCACACTAGAGGAGAAACGTGGATGGAAACATGGATGGGACTTCTGCTCTTTAGGATTCAACTGCCTCCCTTATAGCCAACTACACCAGTACAAACACCGGGAGAGAAACTACACAATAGGGAGGGAATCCTTCCACAACAAGGATAGTTACCACGTGACAACCTACCACAGGTTCATGGACTGCTAGCAAGGACATCAATATAAAATTTTATTTAACAGTATCAAAGAAATTACTCCTTTGCACTCCTTGGGGACTTAACCTAAGAAGCCCTACCTTACATGGGAACTTCCTAAAACTACTACTTCTGGGGCTAACTAACTTATGGTATTTTATCCTTATTAGTCCCTTCCCTTGGCTAGTAGGGACTAAAGTATTCTACAGAATTTGAAACATTTAATTTTAAGTTTCAACTTCCACAGTTTTACTCAAAGAATCAGAGATTGACTACTATTTTTTTTTACCAATGAGCAATTTTTATTTAAATATTTACTTATGATATATATTTTTCTACCATTAATTAAAATTAATCCTAGGTTCTATTATTTCTATTACTTTTTAGGTTTTCAAAAAGTTTAGGTTTTCTTAGTGTTTTCCATTACAGGTTGCAATTTGTCGATGATAAAGTTACAGAGAGCATATTCTTGGTTTGGAATCTACTATATAAAGCCTATTTTCACATAAGTACAAAGTGACTTCATAGCACAATCACATTTTTTATTTTAATAAAACAGGGAAAATGTGCTGAAATAAGTATGGATTCCCACATTTATATTTCTGGACAATTTGAAAAAACTAAAATCGTTGCCTTTCCCAATATTACTTCTGTACAATTTTAGAAGTTTTATGGCGAATGCTAGGTCGAAATATGAAGGATTCTTTAGGGTACTATCTTCTGGACAAATTGAAAAAACTAAAATCGCTGGTTGTCCCAATATTACTTCTATATAATTTTAAGGCTTGGCGAATGCTAGGTTGAAATTTGAAGGCTTGTTTAGGCTACTATTATTTGAACAAATTGAACAAACTAAAATTGTTTCTTGTCCCAATATTACTTATATATAATTTTAAAAGTTTTATGGCGAATGCCTCGTTGAAATCTAAAGGCTTTTTTAGGCTACTATCTTCCAATATTACTTCTTTACAACTCTTAGAAGTTCTATGGTGAATACCAAATCTGAAGGCTTCTTTAGACAACTATATTCCAATGCAGATGGTATGTGAAATAGCTTATGATAATTTGATTTGGTATTCCTTTTAAACACCAAGAACTACATAAAGACAACCACTGACTAAGTTATCATGCCTTTGGCCTGTGATCGCATTGTTTATGATATAGGTTTTGAATATTTGATTGATGAAAAATGGTTTTGCCGATTCAATAGTAATGTTGATTTAATCGTATTGGAACTAAGAGTTGCAGATGATTTTGAGGGACTTAGTGTGACTGTTTAATTGTAGATCATGCATTTGAAGTTTTTTTTTATCGGCACTTGTGGAAATTTTGAGTCAAAACCATTTACAATAAAACTTCCCATCAAAACCAATCATACAATATAGCTGTCATAACTCTATAACCTCCAACCTAGAAACTAAAACCCATATTATACCCACGGACCTCAAACTCTACCTTGACCTCAATTACTACTACGGAACAAAATGTTCCTACATGGGTGCATGGGCTGTATTGCATGGTTTGTCTGCTCGGCTTGGATAAGTGGCTACTCTCCCCAACTGCTGAGTTGGGAAAAGGGGATGCACTAAAGATAGCAATAGTAGCACATATTACAAATTCTAAAGAGAGAGTGACTTGAGTGATCAGATTTCCCACATCTACTTAGCGAGGTGGTCCGGAGGACAACTACCATCTGCAAACACTCAATGCAGTCGATCTAGCTACTCAATACAAGAGGCAATGTCAGGTTTAGATCTAAGAATTCCCATAGATGCCAGTCGATGCTGCTAATTGATCCAATAGTTGATGCTAGATACACAATAAGTGTTTATCATCGACGCTTACCTATGGGTGCATTGTCTATCAAGCAAAGATCAAACAAAACAGATTGCAGGGGTAAATGTTTAGGGCTCTCAGTCAGGAGAGTTATGTTATATTTTAAGGGAATATAGACACCCTCCATGACACTATCCCATTTTTCATAAATATTCATTGGTTCCTCATATAGTAGTGATAGTCAGGTCAGTTTCACCCATGTCTAGTTGAAAATCTCAATTTATTAGGTTTGATACTCTCTATCTATTTTTATCTTCCCATTTGGTACTCAAGTAAGGGTAATTTGAACTGACATGGGCATTAACCCTGCAATATGAACACCAAGGTCTCCTAGGTAAGAGACATGTCTAGTAAGCGGATCCATTTGTGTGGTTAGTGGAGTGGAAATTTTGGTACGTCTTCATTTCAGTGTATAAAATTTGTGAAGCACATCTGAAATTGGTCCCATGCCCGCTTGATTAGGGAAAAAGTAGACTGGATCTGTGAGGTGGTACCTAAGTACTGGATTGGGAACAGGGATGGAGTAGCTGGAAGGTGACGGCTCACTGGGACCTTCACCATGGAACGATATGAGGCAGGAAAAATGACGTATACCATGCCACGAAAGAAGGGACTAGGAGAAAGAATTACCCTATTGCAAGCCCACTTCAATTGATCTCACACTAGCCCATAGTTGATCGCATATACCTTACATATTATCTCCTAAACATGTAACCAGGGAACATCAGAACTCGGAAATAACTGAGGAAAAACCAGGATTTATAAGTATTTTACAGAAATAGGGGCTCAACTTAGATAGTATCTTGCTAGCTTTGATGGGTCATTATAGGGCCGACACACTTCCTCATAGGCTATCGCACACACTCCCTTTAACTATATATCACACACCCATTTAAATTCCATCTTCTGCACACGTTTCAATATTATTTTAATATCATAATGAAGTGGGTATAGTTTAGAGTAAAAATAGTACATATATACAAGCATCAAGGCCATTGAACATTGACTTAAATAGACCAACCAGACTATCTAAAGGAAGCCAAGGCTGTTCCCTCAACGGCATCTGATCATTCATTCTAGCTCTAAACTTATATTAGAGGATGCGTAATCTATTCATTGTTGTGATTAATTCAACTATTGTGTTCTATCCTTCATTCACCGAGTATCTTTTCTTTCGCTTACCCCCAAGACGGATAGCTGCTTCAACTGTTCAACTGAGGTTGAAGGATGGGGCCCTAGCTGCTATCATATCTTCTTCATCCATTCCTAGTATCAACTAGAATTCCCTACGCCTGGTGGTCCCCTACAATGTTCTATCCTTACATAGGTGATATCGTTGGGATCATAGCTTTCTAATATAGCTCCGGAAGGCCCCCATCCAGATAGTTTAGGCATGTTAATATGGCTATCTGGTCAACAGAGGAGAACCGTGGATGTAGGTAGTTGAGTATAGGCTTAATCCTCAGGCAAGAAGAGGAGAGAATTATAGTTGTAGCTGAAGAATGAATACAAGGTCTCATTGTTGGAAGAGAAGGAACATCGAGAACTAATATAGATAGGTAAGGGATGCTTAGTCAGGTGGTAGGTCTAAAGTGAAATATGTTAGGTTGGGTGTGTTATTTTTTTGTGACAGCAGTATACTTATGTATGTATAATAAAGCAAATTGCAAATGCATTATAAGGGTAGCACCACATTTATTGAGAGTATTTTTGTGTCTTATTCATATTGCATTTTTCTTATACTAAAATCCATAGAACTATGGTATATTTCACAGAACAAAATATGAGAACGTTAGATGTTTTAATATTTTGATTTTTTTTATAATTTGGATGGGTAAAATCTTTATTTTTATGAAAAAATGGAATCAGTAGGTCGGAATATTCCTATATACAATTTGATTTTACAATATTAAAGATTGTTATATTAGCAGAGTTAGTTAACTTGTGGCTTGTGACTGCGATAGGTAACACTTTAATGTTACTAACAAGTTATTTATATTTAGTTATTTATATTATTCATTTTAGTGGAAACCTCCTAGATCCAAATCAATAATAAAATAACTAAATAATAATAAATCCACCCTTCTGAGAGGAGGTTTGCAAATGCCAATGGTCGCATGGAGGTATGGATATCACTAACTTTTTGTAGCAAACAGATCCAACTTGCACGATTTGGAGGAGATTTTGAAACCATTGCCAGATTTAGTAGAGCACGAGAATACATGGCATATACAAAGCCTTTGATTACTTGCTATAGCACTTAAAATATGCTACAGAGGGTAAGCAACCGAGGCCCGAATAGGCATAAGGAAATATATTAATGGTCTGTATTTGTAGGTACAATACTATCTGGTGAGCTAGAGAAAGAACAAAAAGGAGTAAGAAAATCCCGTCAAGTCTATCGTGGAGTTATCAAGTTGGAGTTGTTCAAGATACCGAGGGAGCAACATGACGACAATTTCGAAAGCTTCATATTCCAAAAATTCATTCCCATAGTTGGCCACATTGTAGCAGACCATAATCTTGGGATTGAAAATGAGACCACAAGAGAGCAGATCTAGGAAAATTGCATTTAATTTTGAGAACATCCAACTTTTATCATTCATTTGTATTGCTCTATATTAACATAATAAATCCAATGTGCTACAACTATTCACTTAGCATGTAATCATAAGATAAGTATAATGAAAACCAACTCTTACCACACATTTAAAGCAAGCCAATTTTTATGTCCCTTGGCAATCCGACCTTAGCAAGAGGGCTTATATTTCTTTGTTGTAGTGTGGGATTGGGTGGATATCTCTTCTCTTGTCATCCATTGGTAACATGGGGGCCTTATCTTCTCTCGAGTAAGTCTAAGAAAGAATAAATTTCTGGTTGCTGTGATGTTAATAGCACGTTAGTTACCCTCATTACCACCGGATGAAAGAGAGACAAGTTGTTAAAACTGTTATATATCTTTTATCTATTTTATGCCAGACAAGAGAAAATTTCCCCATCACTAGCCAAGAGGAAGGAGAAGGAATCACTAGCTGAGAGGAAGGAGAAGGAAGGACCCTAGTAGATAGAAGTTTATATCTAGTAAAAATAGATTTTAGAAGTTTTAGGATGAATAGAAGGAGCTCGATTAAGATTTCCCTACTTTAACCTTATTCTATATTCTCAGTTTTACTGGCCCTTATCTATGGTATTCCATATTATCAGTTTAACTAGATCTCTATGATAGAAGTGAATATGTATACACATATGAGAATAGGATATGGAGTTTATCTCAAGAATATTCAAATTCCATCCTTTGATTTTTGTCAATATAGTGAAATAAATCCAATTGCCTACAACTCTCCATTCTATATAATGTAATCTTAGTATAACTAGAATGAAAAATCGCCTCTACTTTACACTGATATGTAATATTCATATTCCCATTAACTTCCTAAACAATCTGAATCTGGAGCAGCTGAATACATATAGGAGGGTGTACTATTACAAAGAGTCTTTCTTAATTGAAGTGATTCCATGGAACAAAAAATATCAAGTTCTGCAGACAAACGGTGGATGCTTCATAGTTGGCTAGATAAATTTTATACAATTTTCATTTTCCAGGAAAGATTCCATGAAACAAATAAGATCGATTTTTGCATACAAACGGATTGGTTCATTGGTTCAATGCTGTGAAAATACTTAGGGACGATTTTAGAGTGTCCATACCTATGATTCCAAAAATCTACATAGAAATGATAGAGATGGTGGTTACATGGGATAACTACACTATAGGTGATGTATGTTTTATTTTGTTTATTTTACTGTCTTGAATATTCTCTTCTTTGTGTTAGGTTTAACCTGAATTTCTGTTACATGTAGGGAAAACCAGCAACTTAAAAATCTTCTTGGGGATGCACAGAGTCAACTAATTTCCATATTTAAAGAAATTAAACCAATTGTACAATCCAACCTTAAAATCCGCCCCTCTTTATTGCAAATCTACACAAAGCTGAACTACTACTCAAGGAACAAGGCTTGACAAGGCTTGAGCTCTCTACTATTACCTTTGGCCTAAGGCATAAGAGACTAAGCTAGTATTCTTTAGAGCTATCTCGGTAGGCTTCCAGGTCCATAGGGCTAATACTGAAGCTAGTCCAGTTCATAGGGCATACTTGTATGCTAAGAGTCTCTATACTGCATGCGGATGACAAGCAAGTAGACCTACTGGGTATTGAACCAAGGGCTTGTACAACATGGTGGAATTCTAGCATGGAATATTAATGAAACTAATAGACATGCAACCCATTGCCCACATATCTTAACCTTTCAAACTTAAGAGCTAACCCTATTACATTTGTCTTCATGAACTGTTTCATGATATTCAATCGAACCAGATTCTATAAGTAACACTTGATGGAACTTCTATATAGAGCTAGAATGAATTAGTTCTTCCATGTAGCTCAGGGATAAATTCATTGACTTGAATGATTGATAGAACAAATGTTTCCAACTGCAAACACATCAAGTACGCTAAGTACCTAAAGCACGGAGAAAAGTAAGGCATGAGAGAATGCTCTTTGTAGGGGTTCCTTTCGATAAACCAGGATTCCCCATGTATGCGTCTCAAACCTTGGACACCATCAAATAAAGAAATTAGGATCTATTGAGGATTCTATTTAAGAATTTAAAGTATTAGCCATAGCAAGAAGGAGCGTAGACTATAAACAGAAAGAAGACGCCTTTCACCATTCAACCTAACTAGGAAGAGATAAAAATGCGAAAAACTCTTAAATTGACTGTAAGAAGCATAAAAATCGCTTAAGAGAACTGTAAGAGTATGGGAAAGGTAGTTTGTATGCATCATTTACCCACCATCTTGTTCTAAATTCCAGAAATCTTATAGAGTATATTAATGAGTCAAAATAACTTTACTTGGAAAGTTTCTTGAATTACCTCAACTGGTAGAGCTCTTTTGTGGCTTCAAAGAACTCCCGAAATTCTCTTGTGGCTCCAAACACTTGAGCTCTGCCTAGTACCTAATCATAATACTGACCTTCTATCAGAGTTTAACCAGATATCAGTTAGGAATTTCTACTGAGGACAACTATTTATTTTTAACACAGAAATGAGAAAAAAATACATTTAAAAATTACATATATATATTTTACCTCAGTGTTGTTGCCTGAGCCTGAGAGTTTTAGCAAAACAGGCGGTATATAGGTTTGCATTTACGTAAGGAATGATCCGCATGGCCTCCTCTGAAGATCCTATACATACACAATAGCTGGAACGGGTACTCCTTAAGGAAATCCATTGAGAGTCACTGTAACAAGTTCTCCATAATTTAATCTCCAATGGCCTTAAATTAACAGAGCACTGCGTCCCTCTATCGAGCCTCTCTCGTTGGTCGAGTCATGACTCCGTACCTCGTCCCTTATTCTGCGGGTCTTTAGAGCGGGGTTCTTGATGACATGAAGGTGCGAAGCAATCTGAGTTATGGAGACAACGATGCCTTTTCCCATAGTGGAATAGGTACTAGTCTCGGATATAAATAGCTGCGGTCGTCGATTTTCCTTCTCATTTTTAATTGAGGAGAGGCCAATCTGAGTAAGGTAGGTATCGGTCCGATAGGGCCTATAGATAGGGATAACTAAAATTCTTATTCTTAATAAATTACATATATATATTTTACCTCAGTGTTGTTGCCTGAGTTGTTGAAACTCTATGGAGATGGTGAGTTGAAAATAGTAAATGCCACAGTAAATTCCACTTCAGAACCATAAAGGTAAAGGGTAGCCATGGTAGTCGAGAACACAAAGTGGAAAGGTAGGGTAGTTTATAACCAAGCAACACTGCAATACAGAGCACGATAGTTTACATCAAAGCATGTAATGGGGAGGGGCAGTCGAGAAAACACAACGCGGAAAAGTAGCTTAGCAATACAATGTAGAACAAGGTAGTTTATTGTGAGTTTATTAACATATGTAATCTCATTTATTAACAGGTTTAAATGGAGAGTCATGTCGAGATCTCCCTATCTCCTCTATTGAGATTGATTTATTAACAGGTTTAAATGGAGAATCATGTGGAGATCTCAGTATCTCCTTGATTGATGTGTTGATGAATCTTTGCATTAAGTATTATGTTGTGAACTCATGTGTCCGTGGTCGTGGTCGATAGGAGTTTTTCCCTTTTTCTTTCGGTTAAAAAATCATTAGATCTTACTCATATCTGGTTGCATGGTTGGATGATAAGGCATCCATGCCTTCACTCCACCGTGGCTTGGAATTAACAAGTTCAATGTAGATACATAACTCCATCTATTTAGTCCACTGTGGCTTGCACTTAACAAGTTCAACCTATATACATAACTCCATATATTTAAGTGATGTGTTATGTTTCCCATCCAATGTGGTGTGGTGGAACATCATACGCCTGGATACCAGAACATTTATGAAACTTATTAAACCTGCTTATTGAATGAGGGAGGCCATCACCTGAAGGGCTTTACTTTTTACCTTTTCCCTGTCCTTTTGGTTGACTTAGATGGCAAGTTGTTAGATTTGAAAGAGTGGGTCCTTTTTGTACTACCAAGTGGCCATTGTTCTCCTTTTTCTTTTAAGTAATAATTACAAAATAAGAATTCAACCAATAAATGGATTTTAATAAAAGTTAAAAAATATAAAAACAAATAAAAAAAATTACAATGTTATTAAATAAATGGATTTTAATAAAAGTTAAAACATACAAATAAAATAAAATAAATTATAATATTAACCTTTAGCGAATTCAAAAAATGAATTAATATATGGGCATGGAGAATAATAAATGGATTTTAATAAAAGTTGAAAAATACAAAATAAAATAAAATAAATTACAATGTTATTAAATAAATGCATTTTAATAAAAGTTAAAAAATATAAATAAAATAAAATAAATTACAATGTTAAACTTTAGTAAATTTAAAAAATAAAAAACATAAATAAATAAAATAAATTACAATGTTATTAAATAAAAGGATTTTAATAAAATTAAAAAATACAAATAAAATAAAATAAATTATAATGTTAACCTTAATGAATTCAAAAAAATGAATTAATACATGGGCATGGATAATAATAAATGGATTTCAATAAAAGCTAAAAAAAAATTACAATATTATTAAATAAATGCATTTTAATAAAAATTTAAAAATATAAAATAAATTACAATATTAAACTTTAGTGAATTCAAAAAATGCTTTGAGTCAAAATTGATTAATATATGGACATAGATAATAATAAGATCATATAAAAAATATTAAAATATTTTATAAGTATATAACCATATTTAATAAAATATTTAGAGTTTAATCCATTATATTAATTTGTTTAATTGAAATCTTTAATAAATAAATAAAATTTATAACCTATATAAAACCTGAAAATATTTTATAACTATATTCAATAAAACATTTGAGGTTTAATTCATTATATTAATTTGTCTAATATAAATCCTTAATAAATAGATAAAAGTTATAACCTATGTAAAACCCATAACTTATATGATAGTATAAATTTAAGCATATATTGAAAAATCATAGTAATTTTGGAATAAAAGTTAAAATTGTTCATTTAAGTCTAGAAGGGAAGGTGTAGTGTAACCAATCATCCTTCCTAAATGAATCCCTACAGGGAAAATTCTTCTACATGATTTTCCCTCTACCTCTCCCAATTGCTTCTCCACGAAATAGAATAAAATATACCCTAAATATTTGTATTTCCATATAACATACTTAAGTCGTCGCTTCTGCACGGAATGTGATAAAATATACCCTAAATATTTGTATTTCCATTAAACATAATTAAGTCCCCTTGGCCCCTCAATACAAGGAAATATATTTTCTCATTTCTGTATCATAGTTTATTCCCCAATATGAATGCACATGATAGAATATTGCCTACCAATTGACCCCCCGTGTGTGCAACAAGATACTTCATCTGGTTCACACCCTACCTCAAGCATATCCATGAAAGCTTCTTCAGCAAGATTAAGTTTTCTCGCTTCTCCATAAATTCCCAGAAGAATTGTGTATGCAATGACACTAGGTATATAACAAACTTGGAATACTCGACATATTTTTTCAACTCCCTATTCTGCAATTCCTTATTCTGGGTCAATACCTACTTGTACTGCTCTTGTATTTCTCTTTTCTTCTTCAGTATATCTTTAAAAATGATGACAAGCTTCTGATAAAGAACTTATTTTTCCTCTAAGTCCTCTCGTAGTCTTTTGTTTGCAATCATCAGCGTTTCATTTAAATCCTACAGATATTTATTTTTCTCTTTGTAAGACAAAATAAACTTCATTGTTTGAGCCAATTCTAGAATAATCTCTGCTTCATGTCCGTTCTAGCAGTTGGTTCTTCCAAAGTTTCCCTTACATGCATGTGGACCAAATTTGATTGTAAGATAGATCTGGTGACAACATCTAGCTCTGGTTGGGGATGGCATGCTCCCTACGAGCTGCCAAGAACAAACAGACCCATGCCTTATCCATTGGGCTGGAGTCTTCATGCTGTTGCAAACCCACAAAATAAAAAGTGATTCAAACTCATAGTCTAAAAAATGAATATTGCAATCCATTCTGTTGTATATCAAATTTTGAAATGATCCTAGTGTATATAAAATTCTAAAATGATCCTGTTCTATACCAGTGCTCCATTGGTTTATTGAGTCATTCAATATCTTTTCAAATCTAGACCAAACTTCTACAACTTATTTAAACTATAACAAAAAGATGAAAAGAAACTTTTGCTGCAAACAAACAATCTAAAAAGAATCTTCATGCTCGATGGCGAGCTTAATCTTCTATCTATTCCTACTTCTAACTAGTAAAACTGGCTCATCATGTGACATCATGTTTCCAATGAAACCATGATAACATTGAACAAATTACAAAAGATTTTTGAGTGTAGATATAAATAAGAGAGGAATTCATTATGTGTAATAGAAATTTAATTTGTAACACATACCTATAACCATGATATGATTTAATTCCAAAAGTAACAAGGCTGAAATCTTGTGAGAAACATGATTCCATATAAAAAGCTACTGGATCATAAAAAGAAGTAGATGGATAACCAAACATGATTACCTCTGCTAGCTGCTCAATTTTTTCTTCAACCTCCGATGTATGGTTGTCATAAACTGGTTCTAATTGTGCATGACAAATGGGTAAAATGTTTTCATAACTCTGTTGATCGAATCTAACTTTGCCATATGCTGCCTCATACATCTGTTCTTGATGAGCAACCTCTTGATTTTCCTCTTTAATCACAGATAACAACATATCATAGGAATCCTCTTGAAAGAGTTGAGGAAAGACCTCTTTTTAACCTATTTCTTCATTTAGATCTAAGACAGTAGGTGCATCAGAGAAAAAATCAAATGCATTGACAACTATGCAATCATCTCTCCTATGATCAATTAGATCTAGAAAATCTTCCTCAATAACATGCTTTTCATTCTTGGAATCAAAAGAAACATTTGCTTTCTACTGAACATGCTCTTCAAATTCATCATAGTAATTTTCAAAAAGACTTTCAGCTGAAAACTCTTCCTTACAAATAGTATTTGTTGAGTTAGGAAAAACAGTTAGCCTTTTACCATTGGAATGAGAAAACAATAATTTAAACTCTTCATAGCATTCTGGGTAAAGTATTTCAGTAGAAAATATTTCTTGGCAAAAAGAATGAAATGCCACATGAAAATATTTTGGTGAAACAACACTAGCAGCAGGAAGAGATCTGCACCACTCTCGAGCCTGCTCTTCCAAAGAAAATCTGAAAATTTTAATAATAACATCATCGTGGTCAATATTTAGCCTATGCATACACTCATGAAAATCCAATAGATGTTCACTAGGATGATCATAATATTTTCCTCTAAACCTTGGAAGGCAATGTTCCCATACTTCTTTATCAGGTACAATATTCAGAAAACCATATATCTTTGAGAAATCACAAAATTCATACCTTGCATCCATTCGATCATTTGATGACATCCTGTATCCTGAACAAATGGAGTCACCTCTAGATTCTTTGGAGTCACCTGAGGAAGATGACTTCGTTCCTCCGTTCCTCGGCAATGGCACCAGAAGATGTTATCACTAAAGTCAACTCTCAACTACAAGAGAGACAAGATTAGAGAAATCTTAATGATGTGGAAAAAGTAGATATGTATGAGAGTTTATGAACATGTAAACAATACATAGATCAGGTAAATATGACATGGGAAATGTCTACAACAGATGTATAAATGTAACATGCTGTAATAGAAATATTTGTTAGTGTGAACTTATAGAAAAAGTAAGATAATCCCATTCCATATCCTTAATAAACATGTATATAACTCATAATAGTTCTGGTATGGATGCATAAGGACTACACATAGAACAAAATCATGAACAACACATAATTTATCAATTCACAGGAAAACAAAATAAGGCTCATCTTGACTATAATCACTCCAAAGCATCTCTTCCTATAAAGGAAATCAAAATAAGTATATGTCTTCTTGCAACCAATAGTAGCATCTCTTTATATCCCTTCCTTATCCCTTGGTTGGAACTCCCCTCCCCTACTATCACAATCATGAACTAAATATCAGAGTACATTCAATAATATCATGCTATCTCCTCGAAAACCAAATTAAATCTAAAATTAATGACAAGAAAATATGATTGCTTCCTTAATATCTGTCAAGTGCTATTGAATATAGAACTGATCAAATATCTTGACAATTGTCTTCTTGGAAGCTCGAATACTGCTTGTCGATACTCATGACATACTTGAAATCTTCTAGAAATCTGGGATTGTTTGAAATTTGTTTCCTAGATTCTTAATTTTTGTTGAGCTGCTTAACTCACATAATGCCTTCGATATGGAATTGATTTGATTGCTATCCCCATCCAATCTTCAAAATGATGACTTTGAGATACGATCTACATTTCCCATAATATTTGGAATGAAATTCTTTAACATTGCCATATGTTGAGATATATACTCTCCCTATTGATCCTTTGCTGAAAATGTGGGATTGCCAGATCAATCCTCTGCTTGAAAATATGTTCCTTAAAATGCTTTGCCACTTGTATTTGATTCTGAAACTGCTTGATGAGAATATTGCTTGAAACCTAGAACTAAATGGTTGAATAAGTTTTTCTAATCCTTTATCTCTCAATACTCTGCCACTTCAAACTCAATGTCTGGATGAAGTATTTGATGTGGATGCACCAATATTTTATGGATGCATAAGTGTAAAGCTTCCCATATGATTACATCAATGTCATCATAGGTATATAGTCTACAAGCATACCATTGGCTTCCATCTCCTTAATTAATAATTCAGCATCACTAACCATACCTGTTTTGCAGTAAACATTTATAATTGATCCATAAAGCTCTATATCAAACTCCATGGAGGATTCCTTCAGCTTAATAAGTAATTATTTGGCCTTCTCTATCAATCCCTCATTTGTATATAAATTCAACATGTTAGTGTATGAAACTTTGTCTGAAAATCCAGATGTGAACATAGTCTGAAAGGTCATTTCAGTAGACCCACACTTCTTTGCATAACATGATAGTAAAGCAAAGCACTCAATACAAATTTTGAAAACATAACATTGTTTTCCTACATGTTCTCTAGAACATTCAGTGCTTTGTCATAAGATCCTTCCTTCATATATACTCGTGCCATTGCAACATATGTTTTCTCTTGAGTGAGGTGCCCATTTTGTTCCATTTCTCTGAAAGTTTTTTCAGCAACTTCATAAAGTCCCAGCTTTCCGTAAATGTTAATAAGAATTCTGTATACTACTTCATCTGGATCAAATTTATTCATGTGCATCTTAGAAAAAATTGAAAAATCATGCTGATAGTAACCAGATTTGTAACAAAGATTAAGAAGCACCACACATGTATAATTATTTGGCACAATACCCTGTGACCTCATGTCATAAAAAAGGTTTAGAGCATCTTCTTGCAAACCTTGTTGACCAATCATGTTGATGGCAATGTTATACATTGTTTCTTCGGGAACAAGACCTGTGCCCCTCATTTCTTGAAACATTTTTAAAGATTCTTATGTTTTACCTTGTCTGCATTATAAATTTATTACTAGTGTATAAGTGAAATGATTGGGATTTAGTCCTGCCACAATCATCTCTTCCCATAATTGCAGTGCATCATTGTGCATGAAATCCTTGTGAAAAGATGCAATCATATAATTATACATTGTTGGAGATAGAAGGATGCCTCGTTTGTGAACAACTGAATAAAATAATAGCATGTCATCATTTTATCTCCATCTAGTATAAGAACAGATCATTGTGCAACAAGCTACTTCATCTGGTTCACACCCTAAATACCCAGAAGAATTATGTATGCAATGAAACTGGGTATATAACAAACTTGGAATACTCAGCATCTTTGTTCAACTCCCTATTCTTAATTTCCTTATTCTGGTTCAATACCTGCTTGTACTGCTTCTATATTACTCTTTTCTTCTTCAGTATATATTTAAAAATGATGACAAGCTTCTGATAATCAGCTTTTTTTTCCTCTAATTCCTCTCACAGTATTTTGTTTGCAATCATCAGGTTTTCATTTAAATCCTACAGATATTTATTTTTCTCTTTGTAAGACAAAATAAACTTCATTGTTTGAGCCAATTCTAGAATAATCTCTGCTTCATGTTGGTTCTAGCACTTGGTTCTACCAAAGTTGCCCTCACATGCATGTAGAAAAAATCTGGTTGTAAGACATATTTGGTGACAACAACATGTTCAAGGTATATAATTACTATGATCAACTACCTAGCTCGATGGGTTGAAGCAGCGCCAGTAAAATATTGTACTATTGCGAATGCTACTAAAATTTTATTTGAAAATGTTGTGACTAGATTTGGATTCCCGAAAATTTTGATAAGAGACCAAGGCACACACTTTGTCAACCAGTTGATTGAAGATTTGACGAAATAATTCTAGATCTAGCATAGAAAAACAACGCCATATCACCCTCAAGTGAATGGTGTTGTCGAAAAATTTAACAAAATATTGGAGAATGAATTGACAAAGATTTGCAATGTCCAAAGAGATCACTCCTACATATCGCTCAAAATTCCCACGAAACTTTGTCACAAAATAGGTAAAACCATTGATTTCGTGGAAACATAGTTTGGTTTTTTTGAAAAATTTGAAATTTCTTCCGGCATTCATCACTATTGCGACAAACCTTGAATACTGTCGCTATCGCAACGGAAGGAGAATGTCTCTATTGCGACTAAATTCATGACACTTGTCGCTATTGCGACGAACCTTCAATAATGTTACTATTGCGATGAAAGTCAGACTTTGTCGCTATTATGATGAACATTACACACATTTTTATATTGCAGTGATAAGTAATTGTGGTCGCTATTGTGATGAATGTTTTATATCTTTGCTATAGCAACAAAAGAACCTTTACTTTTTGTTTTTTTATTAACGATCATTTTGAATTTTTCTTTATTTGAAATTTGACCATTGTCCATTCTTTCTGGAACCGTGACCCTCATTGATCTATAAATACATGTTCTTAAGTCATTTTTTCAGAATCATTTGCTAGAATTGCAGTGATCTTTCTATTGCTTTTTTGTTCTACGATTTGAAGAGTCTGGTACTGGTTTGACACATTTAATTTTTGTTCTCATTCGTTTTCCAGGTTAGTTTGACTACAATGCACTAGTCTTTTTTTTGTTCTGCCCTTTATCATGTCAATTTGTTGAAACCTTGTAATCTCTATTATAATGAACATGAACAATATTAGTGTGAGGAATTTGTTTTGAAGAATTTATATTAGTGTTGAAACCTTTTCTTCTCTTTTGTATAAAGAAATTTCTATTTTTAGTAAATTATTTAACTTTAGTGTGATGAATATATATAACAACAATATATAGGGTTTGGAAGAAAATTATAATTTTAATCAATAATTATTTGACTACTTTTTAGTTTTACTCCCTTAATTAACCTCAAGCAATTTTTTTTTGATTTCCACTATTTGACATAATGTTGAAAATTGATTTTTATTTTACTATTCCTTAAATGTGTCCATATGGATAGTATTGATATACCAAATGTGTCAACCAAGGTCAATCACACTTGAATTTTTTTAGTGATGGAAAACCATCCTCATCATCAACCTAGATGAATGCCAAAATGTGACATATACATAGTAGACCATCACAACCAACGTAACCCATACAATATTTTGCTATAAAACATAACCCTTGTAGTAAATTGGAATTTGGGACATAATAATTACTATTTTGACATAATCTGACATAAATTAACATTTCAATGTGACATAAGTATGTTCTCAACCTTCTTTATATCAAAATTTGATATAGGCTTGCAATCTCACAAAATGTTAGAATGCGAAATTTTTGGAGGACATCATCTCCATATTAAAATGTTTCATAATTTTGAATTGAAACTCTTCATTGTTGTCAATTTCCATTATGGTTGTTGTAACTATTGTCAACATAGTCAATATAGTTTAATGTGTTCAATAATGGATAACCATGGTAAGTATATTTAAACGCATTGACCATAGTAATGTTACATAACTATATCAAGATGTTGAAATCCACAATGCAATATGGGACATAAGCATTGTTGATTGTACTTATTTGACATAGGAAACCCTAAATTAACATCATTACATGACATACCTATGTTGTTAACATAAATATCCAACCTAATTTGACATAGTACAACCTCATGTGTGATAATTTGACTTATTAATTAGTAGGTCTAAATTGACATAAACCTGATTTGACATAATCTGATGTGTGTAATAATCTAACTTATGTACTAATTTGACATAATTTGACAAAATCCATTCTATGTACTAGTAATTTGACATAATCATTGTTGAATTTACCAATTTGACGTATCTGACTCAAAAAAATGTCACTACGTTGCATACCTAAGTTATTAGTTAATGATGTGGTGGGCAATTATAAATAATTCACCAAAATTAAGTATTGATGTTTTTAATTAATAATATTATTAATTAATTATAAACATTTATTATTAAATGTAATGGCCAACGTAGTGTGTTAAGCCCCTGGACATATGTTGTGATTATTATTTGTGTTGTTATGTTGTACTAGGTGCATGGACTATGGACTATGGGAATAATTAATATTATTATGTATTTATTTTTAGATGTAAATTATATATTGATTAATGAGTTTTTTCTTGTTGTTATAGGCTATCAGAATGTCAAATAAATTTTCTTGGGAAGAAAACAATAGGAGGTATGCTAAGGCTATGCCAACATTAGAGGCGAAGGGTGATGGAAAGTGTTATTTCCCTCGCAATGATTGCATAGGTTTGTGAACTAGAAGAATTTTATGAACATCAGCTCAAAAAAATTGTAAGGAGAAGGGGCATACTGAAGGGCGGTATGAAGATCATCCATTGGTAAAACGTTATTCATTACATATTGTACTTCTTTTAAAAGCACTGATAGTGTGTTCACAATATTTTTTATCATTTTAAATATGTGTGTTGTATATTATACACTAATTTTATTGCATTCTTTGTAAATATAAAGACAATGACCCCAAGATGTCGACCGCCAGAGATCTATTTTCCACATAATAGTCTAAATACTACTTTACAAGATGATGAGCATGGAGATCATGCTATTGAATATGGAGTTCTTAATGATCCTATGGACGAAGATGACGTTATTGATACTAATGGTGAAGAGGAGATAAATAGATTGTTGCAAGACACATTTTCTCCATTGGATGAGGAAAACATCCATGATTTTCATGATGTTCCTCTTCTCAAGAAGTCCCAAGAACCTCTTTATGAAGGCTCAACAACCAATATTCTATTTTTTATATTGTTTTTGGTTAGCTTGAAGGTTTTGAATGGTTTATCAAACACTTGTTTCACACAGCTCCTAAGGTATGTAAAGTTGATTATTTTCCTCTATTTTTAGTTTTAATTAATTCGAAAATTAAGGATATGAATTATTTATGACGTATATTGTTTACATTTCACTTTTTTTCAATGTTGTAGATTGTTTGGTGAATTCCTATTACCACCATCAAATAATTTACCATGCACAATTCGAGAGGAATTCTTGATTATGAAAGAAATTGGAGTGGAGTATAAATCTATTGATGCATGTCCTAATGATCATATTATATATTATGGACAATATGCATCAGAAAACAAATTCCCACAATGTGAAATTAATAGATATCGAACTGATCAATTAACAAAAGAGTTCCCTCACAAAGTTCTTCGTTATATTCCCATAATTCAACGTTTCCAACGATTATTAAGGTGCCAAAGTAAAGCACATTTTATGCATCACCATGTGAAGAATAGAAGTAAAGATGGTGTTCTTTGAATTACTACAGATGTTTTCGCATTGAAGAACATCGAAGAAAAATTTCCAATTTTTAAAGATGAACCTCGTAATGTTAGACTTTCATTGTTAACTGATGGTTTCAATCCATTTGGTGAGCTTCATTTTACTTACTCAGTGTGTCCTATTTTCATCATAAACAATAACATACCTCCTTGGATGGCCATTAAGAGAGAGCACACAATGTTGGCAATTATTATTCTAGGATAATTGTAGTTTTTCAAGTCACTAATGTTTTCCTTAGAAGTGACAGGAATCTAGAAGTATCTGAAAATAAGTAATATTGTTATTTGAAAGATATACTTGAGTGTGACTTTAATTCCTTTAAATTAGTTCTGTTTGAGGTCAAATGGTACATGCTACAAATGAATGGACATGATACCAAAAGAACTGTTATTGAGAATGCTAATAGATTTACCATGGTTAATACCTAGGCTCTTGAACCAGGTACATAGCCTTATGTTCTTCCAAGTCAATGTGAGCAGGTATTTTACTCAGAGGTTCCAAATAAAGGAGGTTGGTCATATATTGTTAGATATGATCCAAGAGGAAGACTGGTCAAGTATAATGCAATGGAGGAAGAAGACAATGTTGAAGAAGAAGGTGATGCAGATCAGGAGAATTTGGACGTCGACATAGATGTGTCAGATGAAGAATCTGATCAAGAAGTTAATCATCCAAATGATGTAGAAGACAATGAAATTGACATTAATGATATTGATGATGAATATCTAACCGAAAATGACTTTGATCATTACCCTAGTATGAGTGATATTTTCAACGATAGTGATTTAGAACTAGATGATGATACAGATGTTGAGTTAGATGAAGAATAATCTGAATGACATTGTAGCAATTTTAGAATCTAGGAGGTATGTGAGAACATTTTTTTGCATAATATATTATGTTTACGACTATTTATTTATGTTTAAACCATCATTATCATTATCATAGTCATCATCCTCATCACAATATTTGTCATCATCATCATCTTCATCATGATCACCATATTCACCACCACCACCAACATCATAATAATATTCATCATCCTCAGCATCCTCATCATTATCATCTTCATCATCATCATCATCATAATTCTCGTCATCATTGTCATCATCATCACCATCATCACAATATCCATCATCATCATCATCCTCATTATCATCATCATCATCATCATTATCGTCGTCATCATCATCATCACCCTCTTCCTCATCAACATCATCATCATCATCTTCTTCGTCATCATCATCATCGTCATGTTGCAGCTGCAACTTTTTCCCCGAAATTTTTTATTTTTAGGGTACCCCCCTTTTTTATTTTTTATCTAGACGACCTAGGAATGTTTTAATTATACCAAACAAAGTTTTCCTAGGGCTCAGCTATTTTTTTCAAAAACTTAGTCTTTTTGCATGTCCATATCGGATGCTTAGTTTACTAGTCTTCCAAAATAGTGGAGGCATAGTCCACTATCTATCCGATGTGCTTATCAGAATCCTTCCAAGGTTGAAGCCGCTATATCAGGAGCGAGTTTAAATAGGCTCTTGTATTTAGTTTGTCGAGGTCCTGCCATCTTAGTATAAAGTGGATTCAATGGATCATATGTCCCTTTGACTATCGTTTTCCGATGTCCGGTAGGTAGAGTCGTTCTTGCTGTCGGTTTGGGTTTTCAGAATGAACCAAAGGTTTTTAGTTTGGCTACCATCTGACGTTGCAGAAGGTTAGAGTTGAGTTGATCCGAAGCTTCGTAATTTCCCCACCGATTCCAAAGAGGCTATCCTATCGATTTCAGATGTTTGTTTTCCCATGCGATTACCGGGTAGGTAGATCCATTCCCGTCCGATGTTGCAGATGTCTTCAAGACTAGATATCTGGTGTTTGGTTAAATGTTTTTTTCCCACTAGTGTTTTGGCCCTGACCGAGGTTTATAACACTGTTTTGAGCCTATGACTTGTCATTTTCATGGTGGTATCCATCAAGCATGATTAGGCGCAACTATCAGGTTTCTATACATCCTCCTCTACACCCACGGAAATCATCTCTTGTCCAGGACTCCTGTCACTTCGTTGCTAGTAGGATCCACTCCTGAATTTGTTTGATACATGGTTTTTTGTTGATGTTTTAAAACACTAGGGTGGATAGGGTTAGGTTTTCCATGGTAGGGTGAAGGTTTTGTGTCTTTGTGGTTTTCCTACAGTGAACTCCTTTTATTTGGGATGTGGCTTGCTCATTTGTGAGTCTTTTCATTTCTGGTCGGTTAGGTTTTTCCATATCCGCTGTTGTGCAACCATGAATACATGCAGTGTGGTAGTTTCGTTTGTTGGGATGGTTAGGGCATAGTGCAAATGAGTGTTTCACTGTCTGCACTTCCCTATTCATTATGGCCTCACTTTAAAGCCTATTCTTCATGGCCATGTCTCCTTTGACAATAGTTTTCCATGGGACGTAGGAGGGCGACGATTTTGATTGGGGTTTTAAGGTTTTTTGTTGAAATAGATGGCGGTGTGAGTTTTTTCCTCAGTCGAGATGCATATATATATTTTTAGGAAGCTGGGAGAGATTAGGGCTTTGAGCTAGCATATTTTTAACAGGTTTGGGGGGCAGAAATATTTTGCAGCTCCTTTTTGTTTAAGAAGTCTCTCATTCAGAAGAACTGTGGGGTTTGATAATAATTTTCAATATGCATATCGATGAAATGGTAATATATGGTTGTTTTATTGTTTTCTCTTTACAAATGATTGCTAGAGATAAATAGACTGAGATATTGTTGTGTAATGGCTACAGGTAAATTATCAACACAACAATATGCTGAGAAAACAAAAGAAGAAAGCCCAAGCATCCGAAGAAGAACCTGAAGTGGAGGTGATAACCAAAGTGGAAGTCATATATGAATATACTAAATCTATTACTGGAGTTGAGCTAGAATACAAATGGGGATAAGTATATAGGATGATTTCACGGCAAATTGTTCCAGATGTTGGTTTTGAAGATATGCACATGTATGCAAATATTGAGAGGTCAGCCCTTATGAAAGAGGCTACCAGACCTGAGCTGTTCCCATGCGAAGAGGTGATAGGGTGGATTCTTCCTAGGGAAGATGTTACAAGAATGATATTGGAAAATACCGCAAAGCAGGGTTATAGTGCATATATCCCAACTTATGTATCTATGGCATATAATTTACCAACAGCACAAACTTATCTGACTAAAAGTTGGTTAAAGGAGTTGAATTTAGACATGGTGGATACAGTCAAGAAGATGATGATACTAGGAAAAAGCTTCAGCACAAGGCCTTCTGGAGAGTATGAGACATCAAATATCTGTACTCCATATAGGTTCATTGCTTTAATGCTGAACATAATCTTTGGAAGAGATAATGGGAAAAGTTTTAAAATGGGTTGGATACCAATTATCTATTTTGTTGCTACATAAGGTACACTTTTTAATTGGGCAAGTATAGTATCCAACAATCTGTCAACTTGTATAAGCACATCCTTGGGAGGAGTGTCCCAAAAGAAATCAAAATTTTACATGAGTTCTATTTTGATTGATTGCATTCTGTGCACATAGCCATTCCCAGCCTTAAAGTGCCATTGGGATAAGGAATGAGCTCCAGTGTATGCGGCCTATAAATTATTCTGGGCCCACATATATTATAGCCATTATAGGGAGATTTGTGAGCATTTCATTATTCCATTATATACTTTGATTTTCTTGGTCGAAAGCAATTGTATGTCAGAAGAATATTTCAAAGTTGTGTAAGAATACATAAGCTATTATCTGATAGAAGAAGGCTTATACTTAAGAATGTATGGTGGTTCGAGAACCCCTTCTCTTCTACCAAAGTATGCCATAGACTATGTAATTCACAAGTAGGCTATGAGGCAGTTGTATATTGATGGGATAGGAAGCTTCCTTTTCTAGCAGAAGAAGGTAGTCTATCCTGCAGTGCCCTTTTTTGTAGGTAGCTACAAATTTTCCAAGGTAAAGAATGCAACAGAGTTTGTCAAGGAATTAGAGTATTTTCACTTCGGTAAAATGAATTTCCATAGGAATGACTCTATAGGAAAAGTTTCTAAGTATTGCACCGAGGCTGGAGTACATTTTGAATATACCAATTTATGGGACAAGGATGAAGAAACCTTCTGAAATGCTAAGAACATGACAGATTTAAGGAGAAGGTTCAAACATAATATAGCTACCGTTGGTGGTAAAGGAAAACTTGCTGAGAAGTAGAAAAGGAAAGAAGAAGAAGAAGCAAAAAAGAGGTAGGAAGAAGCTAATAGACTAGTATAGGAGGCAGAGAACTAGTTGAGAATAGAAGAGGAAGAAAATAAACAAGTTTCTAAAGAAGAAGCGAAGAAGATGGAAGAAGAAAAGAAAAGAAAAGAAGAAGATGAAATCCAGAAAAACTAGGCAGAAAGTGAAGGTTTCATATTAGAAGGGATCCAAAAGGAAAAACATCAAACATAAAAGACAGTTGAAGGATCGAGAACAGAGACATTAGAAGGAAAAGAACCTATAGATCAAGGGCAAGATCAGTTTGGTATTGACCCATTAGATCCCATTGTTCCTTCTAGTAGTACATTAGGAGAAGGTTCAATGCCAACTTCTAGAGTTGAGTTAAGTCCTTTCATGCCCACTGAAGGGGAAGAGCTGCCATATTTTAACACTATCTTTTATGACAAGGAAAAAAAGAGGATTTTAAAATGAACAAAAAAAGAAGGTGAACACTGGGGGGTAAACCTAAAATGATGGTGGATAAAACAGTGGTTCATGGTACTAACAAAGACCCCTGATTAATGGCTAGAGATGGGGTATCCCTATCCCTAGCCACTGAATATAATGTAGACAGAATCATGACAGATCTAGAGCAGTCTCAGAAAAGGGTCACACAACTGAAAGAGACTTCGAAGAAAGAAAGGAGTGAAAGCCAGAATTTGAAAAGAAAGTATGAGGATATGATTGGTGAGGTTGATATATCAAAGGAAAAATGTCAGGATTTAAAGGAAGATAAAGATGCCTTGATAATATCTACAGGAAATATAGAGAAGAATTCCCAGAGCACCTTGACAGAGTTGGGGAAGCTACAACAGAAATATCAACGTTTGGAAGCTGAGAGGGATGAGCTTAGGTTATCAGCTGAAGAATGGAATAAGTAAAAGGGAATACTGGAATGGCAAGTTACAGAGTTGAAACTGCAGAAGGTAAGGCTAAGCTATATGAAACTTAGATAGCAGCCTTGGAGGATCAAAAGAATTCACTAGAAGCTTCACTAAAGATGTCTATGGAGCAGAAAGTTGATATTGATCCTTTAAAGAAGCATGCCCTTATGCTCTGAAAGAATATTCATCAAATGCAACTGCAGATGGTGGAAGAGAGACTTAAAGTTCAACAGATCGACATCAAATTAGAGGAAATTGTAAATACTATTTCTTGTTTTTTGGATAGAACACATGATATTCTAGAAACTCTACAGGGAAGGATGACATGGGTAGAAACGAACAAGGAATCTCCCGCAGATATGGCTGTCAAAGATCTAGAGACATTAAATCTAGAATACGAGATGATCGAGTTTGCTAGCAAGGCAACATAAGAATTAAGAAAGACAACGAAGAAAACAAAGAATTCCTGTGCTGAATTTTGTAGGAGAGTGATCCTAACTTATAAATATTGTCAGACCTCGGTTGCAAAGAGATTAGAAGTGCTGCCAGAGCATGAAATGTTTTTGAAAAAATTACAAGAGAGATGCAACGAAGATTAATAGGCCATTTAGCAAGTAAAGGAGTTAGATGAAAATATACTTAAGACTAAAATAGCACATGCAGCTATGAGCATCGACTTGATGGAAGACCAGATGCACCAGGCTGCTCAGCACGAAATTACTATCATATTTCTCGAGCCTTCAGGTTTTGAGAATATAGCAGTAGAGGAAAATGTGTGGAGAAAGTTTATGAACGAGCAGGCTGGACCCTCTTAGGTGGCTTGTCTAGCACTTTAATAAAGAATGTAATATATTGTATTTATCTTTTTGTTCACAAGCTAGAAGACAAAAATTTGAATGGGAAAGGTTGAGGAATCCAAAAAGACAATGAGGGTGGCTTAAGAGGTTTTTGCTTTTTGTATAAATATAGGAAATCCTGATGTATGAAGGGACCTGTCATAACCCCAAATTTTCACAAAAATTAAAAATTTTTGATGTAACATAAATTGTCTAGAGTCACAGTTTGATAACCACTAACGGCTAGCAGATGAATCAGACAATTAATATAAATAATAATTAACTTCAAACATATAAAAAATAATACACATTAATTTTTTATATGCTAAGTGTAAGATCTGCATTCATTTACTTCTAGTTTACTGATGAATTGATTTTGTCAGGTAGGTGAGAAGTTATGTTCTAACTAGGGCTTACTTGGCGATTGCTAACTTAGTTGGATTTCTGGATGTTACAGGTTTGACAGGTAAATTTTGATCCAGTAAGAGTTTATTAAGGCCTTAATCCAGATATACTTCTTAAGCATAAATATACTACTACAGTAACCGTTTGCTTAATAGAATTCAAGGGTACTACGAGGTATAGTATCTTTTCTTTACTTGTTTTGCAACTATGACAATATTTTCAATTCATGTTGTAAAAAATAAAAAACCTTACCATACTCAATGTTTTTGATTAGTATGACTTTTATTTCGGACAGTTCTTCTTTCTAGCTATTAGCCAAGTTACTTATAGAGCTCTAGATTTTGTATAACAATTCCTTTACCGACATAAAAGTTTACTGTTGTTATTATTTCTAAATTTTAAAACACTGCTTATAAGCATAGAAATAAAATTAAAGCCTTCTAAGAACGAGCTTACAAAAGAACCGTCAACTCTACTTTTAATTGAGCTTCAGTAGAGGAAATTTATCAGCTTATTATTGTATTATACTTATAAATGATCATTTGCACAAATGTCGTCAAGTTGTGATTTCTATCTTCCAAATTTATTCATGACAAAGTAATGTGACGAAATTACATTATGATATTATTTATTTATAATAACAAGTGATACTATATTTATTCTTGAATAGTTTAACTATCTTTACAACCAAGTCTAATTTAGCCTTGGTTTGATTCATTTAGAGCTTTGGTATTTTATGGAGACCAAAATATCATGTACTTCCAAGAATTTTATCTTACTCTTAGTACTATTGACTACATTCAAAAGAAAGAGTTGTTCCAGGGTGTAAATACTATTTACTTTGATTTACACAGCAATGATTTATAAACTAGCTCCTTATCCACCAGTGTTTGCATAAACTAGTTCTAATAGCATAGATATGCATTGTTTATGGTTATAAAAAGAAATGGTCAATAATGATACTATCAACTCATGTTCAACAAATTTTACTATACTATTGATCTCTTCATAAAATGTTTTACTAAGAAGGATTAAAAGGTCATTATAAAACAAGGATATCGATGCAATATATGTTTTGGTCCATTACCAACGAAGTTTCCAAGGTTTATGTAATATGAGGTTTATCGATACCATATAAATCTTGTTCTTCAACATATTTTGAATTTATGGTTATCATTGAAATGATACGTTATTGACTTTGTATATTACATTGTCATTATAGTCATTGTTTAAATTATTGACAATAATTTGTTGTCCCGACAATGTAGTGACAACTATATAATTCGACCCATTGTGGATGGAATAATTTGGTGGGCACATGGAACGTCCAACATCGTGCGATGCATAACTTAAAAACTCACAATGCAACCCTAACCCTCATTCTTCGTCGAGGATTTTGGTCTTGGAACTGTCTCGTTTACTGCAGCCATGAGGGCTTGCTTGTGCTCATCTCCAGCTCCATTGTTGGTGTGTAGAGAAGTGTTGCCACTCTAGTGTGTGGATTGCAAGACTCACAGCTCGCACTTGGTTTTCCTTCTGAATGCAATACTTTGTTGTGCGTGTAGTTGTTCTCTGTCAGTAGTTTTTAGTGTCGATATCTTGCGTGGCCTATACCAAGGATTTAATCCTACTCCAGTCATTGGTGTAGTATGCATTTTGAACCTGCTGCCTCTATCATAGGTGAGCGCGAGGGTTGTACTGTTCATTATGCTGGTTCGTTTCCTTCGTGGCTTCAGATTCCTTTGCTTCCAGGTAATAATTTGTCTTACAAATGTTTATAAGTTTTTAAGTTACTGTTATAGTTGTGTAACTCAGTTTCTAATTAAGATTGTTGGTAATTAATTGCAGGTTACAGTTCGCCCTTACGGTTGGAAGAACCCTCTCCATGTTTGAATTGACAACAAGACCTACGGGTAAGCCCTAGTTACAATGTGTCAACTTCCTGCTTGTAAAATATTATGGAAAAAGGGTATCAGTTGGAGAAGAAATACGACCTTGGTTCCTTTCGGTGTTTAAAATGCGTAGCTCAGTTGTTATTTAATATTTTTGGTTGTTAAAACCCTTGCCTATAGCAGGGTAACTCCGGGCTCAATGCTGTGACTTGTATTTCACTGTTTTTGACTTATTGACAGGTTTACAGCCTTATGTCTAATTAATGACATACTGTGTTCTTATTATGTGGAGGTTCTCCTATCTTCATGGTTTTAATAATTCTCTGTTTTGAATACTCTACTAAAATATGCATTGTCTTATAAATGTTATTACAGTAATGAAGTTTTTATAAGTTGTTTGTTAGTTTTGTCTTTCAAACCCTCGCCACGATGCTGGGTACACCGACATTGAGCCGGGTGTTGTAAATTGGTTAAGTTTTCAGCTTTATGTCTTGTCAATGTAATACATTGGGTTTTTAGGAAGGATTTTACTTTGAGCATAGTCTCGTTTTTACCGTAGTCTAGTACATTATGACTCTGTGTACATTAGGATTTTTCCTATTCGACTATTAATAAAGAACATTTCTATATAAATATCTTTTGTAATAGATATTGTTATTATAAGACTGTAACTCAGTTGTAGTGTGTAATTTGTAATATTAACTCACTTGTTCGGAATATACAAGCTAGGGTTTTCCTAAAATGAAACCCTTGTATAAATAAGTTCTTCAATTTATTAATAATTAGGTTCTGCTACTTGTTAATTCAATTAAATTATTATTACAGGTGTGTTGTGATATTTTTAACTTGTAACTATACCTTTGTTTTCAGAAAGGATTGTAAACAGTCTATAGTAGACTAATCGTTTATTTATATAGTTATCTAAGTAAATGGATTACAGCTTAGAGGTTTTTATTTAAAATAATTAAATAAATTGGTGAGGGTTCTCGACACTAAAGTTTTACCTTTTCAGGTATAAGCCTGTCTGATAATTATAAAATAGTTTCTAAATGGGTAAATATTTAGTTTTATACTAGTTAATAATTATATTTTCATTTATTTTATTTACTAAACTGTCAGGTAGAATTTACTTGAAAAGATATAGCATAGACTCTGTAACTCAGTTTATTCTTTATAATTTAAGTACCTTTAACATAACCCTATTTAGTTTATAACAAATATTAGTCTTAGATTTAGTTAATATTGTTAGAAAATAAACTATGTGATTAGTAGCTCATTTATTTACTTAACTGCATGTAATCATTGTAACTCTAATGTGGTTTTTCTACTGTATTTCATTCAGTTACTAAGTGAAAACATAGAAATATAAACATATCATAACACTGTTTAACCTCCATAATATTTTAACATGAATAAAATTATTCTACTGTTTGTAAATACACAATCTTATCTACTAAAACATTCTCTTATCTACTTAAACATTCTACCTATACTAGAGTATTGCCTGGTTTTCCAGGTGTGGAAAAACACAGTCTAGAAATTATTTCCATTCAAATACATTACTTTTCTAAATCAAGTTCATTTCTTCAATCATTTAAAAAGACTACTAGATTCTAACATTCTACAAACTAAATATTTAACATTCATATATCAATCAGACTCAGATACTAACACAGTCAAACAAAATAATGAAAAACCTGTTTAAGACCGATGACAGCAGCGTTAGGAGGCCGTTCCTCCCTACCAATATCCTGGAGAGTGCTCAAACAACACTTCCTCAAGACCCCTGAGCCTATTCCTGGTATTCTTGTTTGAGAATTGGTGGAGAATACAAATAGTAGACTAGTCCAATATCTCAGTAAAACACTCTGCTCTTAGTAGTAAGATCCTTCAGCTTAAAAGCTACACTAGATCAATCAACAGTTATCCCCTCAAACACTTTCCACAATTCCATTCCATTGAATTTCTCTGAAGTACATTGATTCACCTGAATGATCACTTCTCTAGAAAATGAGCAGCCTCAGCTCTCTTCAATGGGAATTTTTATAAAGATTTCCTAGGTCTTTTGGGTCAGTTTTCATTAATTGAGACACTTGCTCCGATTCCACTTTCTTGGAGAATCATGACCCCAAATGTAGGGAGGTTTCCATCTGCAATAGTTGGAAGTGGTTTGAGGATGCTGCCACATGTCAATTTTCTCTCCACCCAGTCTCCTCCTCCAATTTGACTAGTAAACACTCTTTTAACAGCTCTCCTAAGCTGTTGTCTCCTCCTTTATTTATTTATAAATAAAATATTCAGAATTAGATTAAATATCCTTGACTCTGCTGCGTCATAAATTACAACTTAGCATAAAATTTAACATATTTTCTTCAAATAATATCAAATAATATAAACTTGTTTTTTGCAAAATTTGGGCATGTGACATACACACCCACTTAAAGTATAACATCGTCCTCGATGTTATTTATTCCTCGTCCTCAAAATTCCCCTGGAACAGAATTGGATATGCATCCCGCATATTACTTTCCAATTCCCAGGTGGCTTCCTCTGGACTAAGGTTCTTCCATTGCACCTTCACCTGACCAATGGTGTGGTTCCAAAGTGTGATCTCCCTCCGCCAGAGGATACAGTCCGGTTCCACTAGAAAATCGTCTTCTGGTTCCACCTGTGCATCATTCTAGTTAACAACATGAGTAGCATCATGAACATATTTCTTTAATACTGAAATGTGAAAAACATTATGTACTCTTAAATTTGGTGGTAATGCTAATTGATAAGCTACTTGTCCAATCCTGGACAGTATTTCAAATGGACCACAGCAACGGGGTGCTATTTTTGCACAACTACCCAATCTCAGAGAGATCTTTTTGGGCCTCACCTTGATGAACACATATTCACCTACCTAAAACTCCTTTGGAGTTCTTTTAAGGTTTGCTTGACTTTTTTGTTGATCCTGGGCAATTTTCAGATTACTTTTTACCTGCATAACAATTTCTTCCATTTATTTTAATAGTTCAGGACATAATACTAATCTATCCATAGGATTAATCCAAGAGATAGGAGTATTACACTTCTTTCCATACAAGATTTTGAAAGGAATAAATCTGGCTGACGTTTGATAATTATTATTATAAGCAAATTCTACCAAATGCAAATAATCCTCCCATTTACCTGGCTGGTCTTTCACATACACTCTTACTAAATATTCTAGTACTTGGTTTACTCTTTCAGTCTGTCCATCTGTTTAAGGATGGAACGAAGTACTAAAATTTAATGTAGTGTTTAATCCTTTAAACAGAGATTTTCAAAAGTTACCTGTAAATTTAGGATCTCTATCCGAGATTATAACTTTCGGTATTCCATGCAGTCGAAAAATTTTCTTTAGAAAGATATCAACAATGTTTGCAGCTTTATACGTAGTTTTAACAGGTATAAAGTGGGCTGCTTTACTTAATTTATCGACCACTACCATGATGGAATCATTTAAATTCTGATTTTTAGGCAGTCTAGTAACAAAATTGAGACTAAATATCTCCCATTTCCAGCTAGGAATGGGCAATGACTGAAGTAATCTAGCTGGGTGTTGATGTTCATTTTTCACCTGCTGATATTCAAAACACCTAGCGATATACTCTGCCAGTTCAGTGTTCATGTTTGGCCAAAAATATTCTTTCCTTAACATAGTTATAGTCTTTTGATAACCTGGATGACCTAAGTATGGAGTTTTATGGATTTCTTCCAAAATTAATAACTTAACTTTAGGTACGTTAGGTACATACATCTGTCTTTATATAGTAAAAATAATTTTTCATTCAAACTATACCCTTTACTTAAGATTTTTGTTGGATTTTCTTTTGTTTTAGCTTGTAAGTTTTGGTAAATTTCATCTTGTTCTACCCCCTCTTTAAGCTGTTCATCCATATCTGTTGTATAAGTCCTGATAACTGTTGTGAAGTTCAGCCTTGCATTCCTACTTAATGCATCAACAACTTTATTTTTTTTACCTTTAATGTGCTGAATTTCAAAATCATACTCACTTAGAAAAGCTATCCACCTATCTTGTCTGGCATTTAGATTAGGCTGATCTAACATATATTTTAGTCCTTTATTATCAGTCATTAAAATAAATTTTCTATCAATTAGGTGATGACGCCACATCTTTAGAGCATGTATAACAACAACTAATTCTAAATCATAAGTTGCATAATTCTTTTCATGAATTTTTAATTTCCTAGACTCATAGGTAATAACATGCCCTTCTTGATTCATAACACTACCTAAACCATCATTGCAGGTGTCAGTACACACTACAAATTATTTATTTGGATAAGCTATTCTTAAAATAGGGGCGCTGGTTAATACATTTTTTAACTTTTTAAAGCTATCCTCGCATTTCTGGTTCCAATAAAATTTCTTTCCTTTCTTTTGCAAAGAAGTTATCATATTTCCGATTCTCGAAAAACCTTTAATGAACCTCTGGTAATAACCAGTAATTCCCATGAAGGATCGAACATCAGTTACATCCTTAGGAACTGACCAATCTTCGATTACCTTTATCTTTTTGGGATCCACCAAAATCCCTTCCTTAGTCACCACATGACCTAAGTATTGAATTTTGTCCTTGAAGAAATCGCATTTACTAAACTTTGCAAAGAGTTGATGATCTCGTAGCTCTTGCAAAACAAATTTTAAATGTTCTTTATGTTCTTCTTCAGTTTTTTAATAGATTAATATGTCGTTGATAAACATGACCACAAAATTATCTAAATAATTATGCATAACATTGTTCATTAAACACATAAAAATAGTTGGGGCGTCAGTAAGCACGAATGGGATGACGACAAACTCGTAATGGCCATATCGATTTCTAAAAGCTGTTTTAAAAATGTCTTCATCTTTAATCCTAACTTGATGATATCCAGACCTTAAATCAATTTTCGAGAACACCGTGGCTCAATGTAGTTGATCAAGCAAATCATCTATGCGAGGCAATGGGTATCGATTTTTCATAGTCATCTTATTCAACTTATGGTAATCTATGCAAAGTCGCATGGTTCCATCCTTTTTCTTAACGAAGATGACAGGTGCCCCCCAGGGAGACACACTAGGTCGAATATACTTTTTGTCAATAAGTTATTTTAATTGTGACTTTAGTTCATTAAGTTCAAGTATGTTCATTCGATAAGGGGCCTTTGAGCTGGGTACTGCACCAGGTACCAGCTTAATGGTAAAATTTAGTTCCCTTTTCAGAGGTAGTCCCAGAATTTCTTCCGGAAATAAATCAACATATTGTCTTAAAAATGACATGTCTTCCAATTTTAATTTATCTGTTTTATTTAGATTTTTCTCATAAGTTATTGTTATTGCATAAGCTTTACAACCCTTCCTAATATCCCTCTTAAGATGCAGACCAGAGTTATGCCTTATGGTTGTTTTTCTAGGGATTCCCTTTACACTTATTAATTTTCCATCATTATTTATACACATAAAGGTTTTATCATAACAATTTAAAATCACTCTATGTTGTTCTAATCAATCCATACCGATTAGTAAGTCATAAGAACCAAGAAGTAATATATTAAGCTTTACAGCACTTTCAAATTGATCCATAAATACTACACATTCTTTTACAAAACAAGTTACCTTCCTTTTTGCACCAGTGGCTAACTGAACCAACCAAAAATTTTCAAATTTTTCAATAGCCAACTTACATTTTTCTACCATTTTAGGTGAAATATAACTGAGACTAGCTCTTGGAGCAATTAAAATAGCTATAGGGGTTTGGTTTATCGTACCTTCTACTTCCACCATTGAAGTTTGATATTTTGCTTGTCGATTCTCCAGGGCTGCATTGATTCTAGGCATAGTCCTCGCTAAATATCCAATAGTCATTTCCTCCTATATGGTATGGATATTACTGACAGTCTTTTTTCGATTAGGACAGACTAAGGCATAATGTGGGCCATTGCACTCCCAACACTTTATAGGTTCTTTGAGTTCAAATTTCTTTGTGTAATTACCATGATTATTAACAGACTCTTTACCCTTTGGATTGTTCTGATTACTTGGTGAATTATTCTTATTCCCTTGGAAATTCTTGTTAGGTAAATTTCTGGCCTTATTGTTTTTAGAATACCGGTTGGGCACACATTCTTTCTTCTTTTGATCATAATGGTTGTTATTCTTCTTGGCCTTCGAGTTGGCCATGCTCTCCTTCTTCTAATTCTGTTCATAACAGAAATTGGCTTTCCTCATAGCTTCTTCCAGAGTTTTTGGATTGTCATAATCAATCCTATCTTTGATATGATAAGGTAGACAACTAAGGAATCATTGTACCTTTCGTTTTTCATCTACAAGTCATGGTACATACCTAAACAGACTTAAGAACTTGCTGTTCAAATATTTCATAGTCATTGAACCTAGTTTAAGCTCATAGAATTCTTTTTCTCTCTCTTCATAGTACTGCTCAGACAAAAATATCTTTTTAAAGTACCTCTTAAAGGTAATCCAATTTACGTTTTTCTCTTTTATTCCCTTTACTATGTTCAAGTCTTGCCACCAAATATCAGCCTTCCCTAAAAGATTGTAAATAGCCATTCTAGCCTTTAATTGGTTAGAATAGTTATAAATCTGGAAGTACTTCTTCATCCTAGATAACCAGGATTCCGCTTCATCTCCCTTCTCAGTCTCTCCATTGAATGTTGGTGGTTTAATATTTTTAAACTCCCTAGAAATTTCCTCATAGGGTTTATATTTTCTCTTTTTAGTATAATGGTTGTCATACTATCACTAGTGGAATGAAAATTACGTTGTTCACCAAATACCTTTGAAGATGAGCTGCTGTCATTTTTAGTCTGTTTAATCTTTTTGTATTTATGTTGATGACTTGTATATTCTGAATCAACTCTTTTACCCCTTCCCTCAGTTTGAAATATTTCTGTTAGGATTTGATTCAGCTCCTCCTGAGCCCTCAGAATCCTTTCATTCTCTCGTTTAATAGATTCCATTTCAAATTTTAAGTCTTTTACTATTTGTAACAGTTCTGAGGAATTAGTGGTTAGGTATTCTTGCATAGCGTCTCTCTGTAAGTTTTCTCGTTCAGTAAATAGAGATTCCTCTTCTGCATATTCCTCCAGCCTTTCCATACCTGTTGTTAAACATCAGAAACAATTTCTCTGTTGATTATCATTAAAAGAAAATAACATCAGAAAAATAGTTTAAATTCACTGTTTCATAAAAGCAACTTGGGCTTCATCAAGGCCTAGTGTTTGAACCTTGTGCTTTGATACCACATGTCATAACTCCAAATTTTCCCAATTTTTTTTTTTTTTTGATGTAACATAAATTGTCTAGAGTCGCAGTTTGATAACCGTTAATGGTTAGCGGATGAATGAGAAAGTTAATATAAATAATAATTAACTTCAAACATATAAAAACTAATACACATTAATTTTTGATATTCTAAGTCTAAGATCTGCATTCATTTACTTCTAGTTTACTGACGAATTGATTTTGTTAAGTAGTTGAGAATTTACGTTCTAACTGGGGCTTACTTAGCGATTGCTAACTTAGCTGGATTTCTGGATCTTACAGGCTTGACAGGTAAATTTTGAACCAGTAAGAGTTTATTAAGGCATTAATCCAGATATACTTCTTAAGCATAAATATATTTCTAGAGTAAAAGTTTGCTTAATAGAATTCAAGGGTACTACGAGGTAAAGTATCTTTTCTTTAATTGTTTTGCAACTATGACAGTATTTTAAATTCATGTTGTAAAGATAAAAAACCTTACCATACTCAATGTTTTTCATTAGTATGACTTTTATTTCGGACAGTTCTTCTTTCTAGCTATTAGCCAAGTTACTTATAGAGCTCCAGATTTTGTATAACAATTCCTTTACTGACATAAAAGTTTACTGTTGTTATTATTTCTAAATTTTAAAACACTGCTTATAAGCATAGAAATAAAATTAAAGCCTTCTAAGAACAAGCGTACAAAAGAACCCTTAGCTCTACTTTTAATTGAGCCTCAATAGAGGAAATTTATCCGCTTATTATTGTATTATACTTATAAATGATCATTTGCACAAATGTCGTCAAGTTGTGATTTCTATCTTCCAAATTTCTTCATGACATAAGTAATGTGATGAAATTACATTATCATATTATTTATTTATAATAACAAGTGATACTATATTTATTCTTGAATAGTTTCACTATTTTTTACTACCAAGTCTAATTTAGCCTTGGTTTGATTCATTTAGAGCTTTGGTATTTTATGGATACCAAAAGATCATGTACTTCCAAGAATTTTATCTTACTCTTAGTACTATTGACTACATTCAAAAGAAAGAGTTGTTCTAGGGTGTAAATACTATTTACTTTCATTTACACAATAATGATTTATAAACTAGCTCCTTATCCACTAGTGTTTGCATAAACTAGTTCTAACAGCATAGACATGCATCATTTATGGTTATAAAAAGAAATGGTCAATAGTGGTACTATCAACTCATGTTCAACAAATTTTACTTTACTATTGATCTCTTCATAAAATGTTTTACTAAGAAACCCACTCGAGATTTCTCCACCGGTGACAGTTCTGAAACCAATTTTCCTCAGAAACCCACTCCTGAAGAAGCAGGAAAAGGTTATCTCTATCCCATTGATAACGAAGTGGTTGAATATTTAAGGAGGATTACCAGGGCGTATGTGAAAAATATTGGAGGGTTACCTATAATATTTGTTCTACCTAGAAGAGAGTATCAGAAGAAGGACCGTCCTCAATTGGAAGATTCAGTCTTGGTAGAATATCTTGAAGAATTGGTAGAAACAGAATTACAAGAGGTTGACCAACATTTGGATCATTTGGGACCGAATTTCCCTCACTGTTCACCTTTCCAGAACCCTGTTCAGTCCCCACCTCATACTCCACTAAGAATCATGTCCAATGTGATTGCCAATCAGCCACCTCCATAGCCTGCTTGGAGAGCTAGATCTCCTTTAAACTTGACACCTTAGTTGCATGACATGCCTCAGAGTTTTGAAATTTTTTTACCCAAGTTTGAACCTAGTGAAGGAATTCTTGTAGATGATCACTTGTAGAGTTTTTATCTAGATTTAGAAGGTCTGCAAGTAATAGAACATGAAGATGTAGTTTGCATATTATTCCTGTACACCCTGAAAGGGAAAGCAACTTCATGGTATTTTTCTCTACCTTCAAATTCAATCACAAATTGGAATATTTTTGAGAGATTGTTCAGAAACAAATACGAAATATAGAAAACTCACACAGCTTTAAGGAAAGGATTGCCTTAAAGAAAGAAAATAAAGAAAGGGTACATAATTTTACTCAAAGGTTCACTGTCTACTTGAATAACTTCAGTGCAGCTGATAAACCATCTGAGCATGCTCTAATTGAGCACTATATCTCAGCCCTCGAGCTTGATCTATCCATGTTTTCCAAGAGATCAGTTAGTCCCACTTTGGTAGATACTTATGAAGAAGCTGAGAAGGTAGAGGCATAATTGGCAAGTATAGAACACTATCCTATGCAGTCAGATGAAAAAACTTATGGAAACAAAAATCCCCTATTATTAACTAAACCTAAGGATGAATGATCACATGAGTTAGATGGGGTAGTGAAGATGATGCAGAAGTTATCAAACAGGGTGATTGATTTAGAAAATGAAGAGGAGGCTCACAAACAATACAAGCCTTATTATAAAAAGGAAAGGATAACAGTCAACCAAAGCCTCCTTCCCACAGTCCTTCAACAATGAATCTGACCAATGTAGGAATGGATAATTTTTTCACTTTCCATTAGCAACCTCATTCTGAGAAAAATTTCCCACAGTGGATTAATTCTATGGCAATAGTAATGAACCAATTATTGGATTCCAAGTTGACACAAACTGAGGAAGAGAAAGGGAAAGATCACGAACCTATAGAAACACAAGAGGAAGATACCTTGGTTTTATGGGACTGTGGGTCTATGTTCAACATAGAAGATGAAGATCTCCCTAACAAAGAAGAAATGTTAGAGACAAATGTCACAATGAGAAGTCAGAATACATAAAAGAAGATAGCTTGATACTTCCAAAGATCAAGAAACTCCAATAGAACATGAAGAAAATGAAGAGTAATAATTCAACTGTTAACATACCTAAGTTTGTCATTTCAAACCAAAACCCTAAGAAATTCAATGCACCTATAAATCCTACTGAAAATAAAACTGAAAATTTCAAGAAGAATCTGAATGAGCATGAAATGGAATATGGTATTGTGGAAGACATTAAAAAGGCTAAAGCAAATATCTCATTGTTCGAAATGTGTAATCTGCTTCAGCAGAAATAAAAACTTTTGAAAGCAATTGAGACACCTAAGAAGGAGCCTCCCATTGACAACCAAATTGAAGAAGATATTGGTGAGGTGAGCTTAGGAGGAAAATCTAAGTATAAAACTCCAGCATTTCTTCTAACTTTTGAGATTTTCAACTATAATGTGCATAACTGTTTAGTGGACTCAGGAGCATTAGTCAATGTCATGCCACTTTCAGTTTGCAAGAAAATCAATGGTCAACCTAAACCAAATGCTAGCCAAGTTCTTCAACTAGACAGAACAACAATACAAGTAATAGGAGAAATGGAGGATGTCCTGATTCGTTTATCCGCAGATGAGAGGGTATGTCAGTACATAGAAATTGTCGTATCAGATATTCCGAATGCTTATGGTTTGGTTTTGAGTCGGGATTGGTCATCAAGGTTAGAAGGATATTTTGCATTAGATTGGTCACATTTGTGGTTGCCTTTTATATTAATTCTTGCACATGATCTAGGAACTAGGAATCAAAATCATCAAAGAATAATTAACAAATACTCATGAATTGGTATTAATCGAAACCAGAATTGGTTTCCTCTTTGTATATTTAATAAACAATGAATGGTTACAATATCGATGTCAAGCAATAGCTTGAATCAATGAGGAATTTGAATACCTAAGGAGACAATTCGAATTCGGTGAGTGAGTCTGGCTTAACTGACTCTTAGCCATTCATTCACACTCAGTTAACCACTTGACCAAAACCCTAATTGACTCACCAAACCCTAACTGAATTTGAAGTGCAATAAATGACCGAATCTCAACTGAAGGATATCAAACACATGTCATAGCAAGCCATCCATCAAGTGCCAGTGCTCCATGACTTCAATGAACCCCGATGAGGTTAACTGAAGCTGAACTGACCATTAGAAGTTGGTGGAGGCACCCTGTTGACTCCAGATCATTAAATAATAATAAATAATCATTAAATAATATATTTAATGAGAGGAGGAACCTTAACTAACTGGTTTAACTGATTGTAACCACCAGTTAGCAATTAGGTGCATTAATATCACTCAGATCACCCCCGGAGTGCTCCAGTTAGCCTCCTTGACTGTAGGAGAAGGATAAGTTATCCTCCTTGACTATAGGAAGGCATGGGTGTGACTAGATGATGGCAATTAATACTCCAATAATGTCAATTAATTTCAATTATACTTAGGCTAGTGGTTTAACTAGGCCAATTTGACCAAAAAGAGTGTGTATGATGGTAAATGTCTCCAACACCCCCCCTTAAGCTATACTCACGAAGAGTTAGAAAAAATAGATGCATAAAAATGCTAGGGCCCCGGCAACAAAGGCGATAGGTCACCCTGTACAATAAAGTAACTTCTTAATATAACCAAGGAAACAGGGAAAACCTCATGGGAAAAAAATAGCCCCCCTCAAACTAAGCAGTAAATCAAGAATTGGTTCTTCTATGTAGCAGTATCCTGAGACTGTGCATGTGAACCTATAAATCCAAACTAAATGAATATGTCTGGAGGAATCTTCCACTTTGGAAGAAGAACAATGCACTCAACTGAATCAGAAATATAAGCAGTTGCACGATGAAAACTGGACCCATGTAGAGCAACTGAAATCATCTGAAGAGAAAGCAAAGGTTCTTGAGGATTCAAACCATGTGTGGAAAAATAAAGAAACTGATATGTTTCAGCCTTGAACAGCAAACCATGAGTGGTAAAATCAGCCCCAATTTTTAGGAGCAAGTGTCCAAGCGGATGCAGAATGTCTTCCTCTTTACTAGTTTTGTGAGGAGATGAGCTTGTGACCAAAGGTAGAGAATCCCTGGGATTTGGAGAGAGAATGATTGAGCTCCATAATATCATATAGATTTAGAAATATCTAATGATTCAAAAAATAAAATATCAGAAACTTCATAAGAGAAAACTAACACCAAATCCCCATCAGCAAAATTGAAGAAGAACTGCGGTACTTGATTTTCACACCGGAATTGGTGAGAGCAGCTACAAACATGACTGAAAGCTCTTGAATTTTAAAATATGAACAAAATAATATCAGATCAGAATGTAAATAATATCTAAGTAAGTTCACAACAGATCCAAAACTGTGAAATGAAATCAAATCCCCAACAGCAGTTTTGTAGGAGACTTGCGGTACTTGTTTCTTCACACCATTGATGAGAACAGCTACAAGCAGTACTGAAGGTTTATGAATATGAAATTTTGAACCAGGAAATATCAGATAAGATCCAAATAAGATCATATCAGATCCAATAAGGTTCATATCAGATCCAAAATTATGGTCAACCGAGATGGTAGATGCACAGTTTTCTTCTTCTTCAAAATTCTGAATTTTAGTGCATGCAATCCTGCAGGATTTTGCTGGAAGATCTAGATCATGGGGAGCGAATTGATCACTCTTGTAATCTGATATTTTTTCCAAAATATCCAAGGTATTACATATTTTCACACCAGCAGCAACATTATATGGAGAAAAATCAAAATTCTCTTCACTTTCGGAAGCAATTACTGGTAAATTTTGCACAGAATTCAAAGGAAAATCACCGGTGAATGTTTGCATGGAAGTGCAGCAGTATTTTTATTCAATATCAGAGATTCTAATGTTTTATTTTATTTCAGCAATATGAGAAGATGATATATCAGAGATCTCATGAACTTCCAGAGCATCAGGAGAAGGAGTTATTGCATGGAGACTTTCTTCAATTTGAATTGAATGTGTAGAAGATTCTGCTTCATCTTCATCTTGAACAACTTCATCAGAGAGAGTAGAGGCTAAGAATTTTGAGTGAAGAAATCTTGTGGTGCTGGATGTGATCTCCAAAGTACTATTATGATCCTCATTATGCTTGCCAAAGGTTTTGTCCAATATTTCCCAGACTTCCTTTGGGTATTCAACATAACCAATAATAAGGTAGTACAAGCTAGGAGAAAGGGCCAGACATATTGCTATAAAAGCTCTATCACCGTCATTCAGCCTGTCATTCTCATTCTCATAAGACTCTTTTCCAAGTCCAATAGACACCTGATAGAGACCTCGTCTCTTCAGAGATGCAACCATCTTCAACTTCCATTCTGAATAGCTTGTGAATGGGGTGAGAAGAGGGATTGATGAGTGCATTCGAAGTTGCACCTGTTAAAACCTGCAAATCAAAAACAAAGAAGGGCACTGTAAGGTCGGACAGCCTACACATTTTAGGCTTTCATCACACCCAACATAGTCAATCAAGCAAGCTTGATCAACAAGTTCTTAACTTGGGGTATTAAGTGGTAAGCCTTGGCTTCTGGTGCAGTGCTGGACTTTTGAGCTATTGCTCAAATTTCATGGAGAAATCTGTCAAAAATCTTGTTTTTGAGAGATTGATCTTCATCCCGCCGTATGCTCTGATACAATATTAATTCTTGCACATCATCTAGGAACTAGGAATCAAAATCATCAAAGAATAATTAACAAATACTCATGAATTGGTATTAATCGAAACCGGAATTGGTTTCCTCTCTGTATATTTAATAAACAATGAATGGTTACAATACCAATGTCAAGCAATAGCTTGAATCAATGAGGAATTCGAATACCTAAGGAGACAATTCAAATTCAGTGAGTGAGTCTGGATTAACTGACTCTTAGCCATTCATTCACACTCAATTAACAACTTGACCAAAACCCTAATTGACTCACCAAACCCTAACTAAAGTCAGAGTGCAATAAGTGATTGAATCTCAACTGAAGGAGATCAAACACATGTCATAGCAAGCCAACCATCAAGTGCTAGTGCTCCATGACTTCAATGAACCCCAATGAGGTTAACTAAAGTTGAACTGACCATCACAAGTTGGTGGAGGCGCCCTGTTGACTCCAAATCATTAAATAATAATAAATAATCATTAAATAATGTATTTAATGAGAGGAGGCACCTTAATTGACTGGTTGAACTGACTGTAACCACCAGTTAGCAATTAGGTGCATTAATATCACTCAGATCACCCCCGGAGTGCTCTAGTTAGCCTCCTTGACTGTAGGAAGGCGTGGGTGTGACTGGATGATGGCAATTAATGCTCCACTGATGTCAATTAATGTCAATTATACTTAGGCTAGTGGTTTAAATAGGCCAATTTGACCAAAAAGAGTGTGTATGATGGTAAATGTCTCCAACATTTTAAGGGATGTCAAAATCAGATAAAAATGTTAAGAGAGCCTCAAATGAAATATAATGTGACTCAGTTGGAGGGAGAAAATGAACCAATGAACTCTATGTTGGGAAATTTTTTTCTTGAACTGGAACCGGGAAATTACCAAGCTGAAGAAGCCAATAGTATACTTGATATCCAACCCAATCTCCTTTGATTTTCGCGGACTGATGAGTTTGATTGTAACATAATAGATTTAGTTTTGGATGTAGTTAGAAATTCAAATTCATTAGGAGTAGAAAGTTTTTGGATTCTTTATTTCGATGGTTCTAAAACATTGGAAGGATCAGAAGCTGGCTGTGTCCTGATTGATCCAGAAAAAAATAAATTTTTTCTTTCATGTAGGTTAGAATTCGAATGCACAAATAATATAGCTGAATACAAAGCACTAGTTCAGGGACTTAAAAAGGCAATATAATTGAAAGTAAAAAATCTAAAAGTATATGGAGATTCTGAAATTGTTCATAAACAAACTCGAAACAAAATACATTTCATTTCACCACATTTGAAAACTTACCAAAATGAATTTTGGGATTTACTGATAAATTTTCATGCAATCAATATTGTGTCAATTCCTAGATTAAAGAATGCAGCAGCTAACTTATTAGCTACCTCAGTTGCAAGATTAGTACCTTCAAACAATAGATGCTCTATTGAATTTCTTTTCAGGCCTTCTGTTCCAGATAACATCATAAATCTAAGGGTTTTTGAAAATGATCAGAAAATCTTGGAATGTTTAATGAATGACGATACTTTCAAAGGGGCTATTATAGATGACGAAGAACATCAAGAAGAATTACAGTACGGAAATTTCATTCCAAAATGAGTGAGGACTTTGGAACAGATGTTTGATTTAGACAACAAATTGAGAAATCCAGCGAATTTCAAGACTCATAGCTCATCTTTACAATTTGAGCTGATAAATCTAGGGACAGAAGCTGAACCCAAATATGTAAATTTGGGGAAATGTTGTTCACCTGGTGAGAGGAGTAAATTCGTCAGCTTATTCAGACAATATAAGGATGTATTTGCTTGGACTTACAAAGACCTAAAGACGTATGACACTAAAATTATAAAGCATGTGATTCCAATCAAGGTCGGAATAAAATCTTATCAGCAGCCTCTGAGGAAAATGCATCCAAAGGTAGAACCCCTAATTCAAAGTGAGGTGAAAAAGATACTAGATGCTAAAATCATATTTAAAGTCAACCACTCAGAATGGGTTTCTAATATGGTACCAATGCGGAAAATTTTTGGAGAGATCTGACTTTGTGTAAATATTAACCGTGCATCAGATAAATATAATTATCATGTCCCACCCATGGAACAAATACTACAAATGGTCTCAAGTTCCGAGCTGTTCTCTCTATTGGATGGATTCTTTGGCTAAAATCAAGTATTAATAGTAGAAGAGGACAGGCTCAAGACCACTTTCAGAACTAAGTGGGGAACTTTTGCGTATAGGAGAATTCCATTTGGACTTATCAATGTTGGAGCAACTTTCTAGAGGGCTATGGATATAGATTTCCGTAGTCTGATTGGCCATAGTGTTGTGGTTTATCTAGATGATGTCACAATATTTTCAAAGAAGAGAGAATAACATGCTTTTCATTTGAAACAGATTTTTGAGCGCTATAGGAAATATGGCATTTCATTAAATCCTAAGAAATGTGTGTTTGCAGTCACAGAGGGAAAGCTACTGGGTCATGTCATTTCTAAAAAAGGGATCTCCATAGACCCAAAGAGGATTAGAGCCATAGAATAGATCCCTTTACCCCATAATAAAAAAGGTATGCAATCTTTTATGGGGACAATCAATTTTGTGTGAAGGTTTGTACGAGACTTTGCTCAAATTTTCAAACCTTTGTAGCAAATGGCCAAATAGAGTGTGCAGTTCAAATGGAATGATGAGGAGAAGAATGCATTTAGCAAGATCAAAACATTTGTTGCTCATGCACCATCACTCAAAAGTCAAAATTTTGAAAAGGATTTTATTCTATACACTTTCGCTTCCGATGATTCATTAGCAAATGTGCTTACACAAAAAGAGGATGGGGGAGATGAGTACCCCATATCATTTATGAGCACTAGTCTGCAAGGGGATGAATTGAATTATCCTGTGGTTGATAAATAAGCTTATGCAATTTTTAAGGCAGTAAATCAATTTAGGTCATATATACTTAAGAATCACACCAAAGTAATAGTCCCACACCCAGCAGTACAATCCCTTTTTGTACAAAAAGAATTGGGAGAAAGAAGAGGTAACTGGGTGACCTCTTTGCAAGAATACGATCTTCAATTCAAACCAGAAACTATAGTTAAAGGACAAGGAATTTGTAAACTAATGGATGAGGGTCAAAACAATGAAGATAGAAGCTAGGATAATGAAGATGAACTACACATGGTGGATGTATGTCCCCTATTGACTGCTCCAGACTCCTGGTATTGGGATTTGGTCCATTATCTTCAAGAAGGGTATTTACTGGAGCATTGGAGTCCCAAGAAAAGAAGAGCATTACGTCTAAAATCAGCCTTGTACTAGATTATTAATGGAGTGCTGTTTAGAAAGAACTATGATGGAGTGTTTCTCAAATGCTTGGAACAAGAAGATGCAAATAAGGTTGTAGCAGAATTACATGATGGACCTTTTGGAGGTCACTTCTCAGGAGACACAACAACACATAAGATTCTCAGATCTGGATATTATTGGCCAACATTGTTTAGAGATGCTCATGGTCATGTTATAAAGTGTGATACTTGCCAAAGAAGCGGTGGGAGATAAGCTAAAGCAGCAGGACCATTGAAACCAGTGATCATCTCAGAACCATTTGAACAATGGGGAATCGACATTATCAGAGAAATAAATCTAAATTCATCATTGTAGCAGAAGTATATTCTAACACCAACTGATTATTTCACCATATGGGTAGAGTCCATACCATTATGAAAAGTAAACGAGGATGGAGTTATGGATTTCTTGTAGAAACATATTATGACTAGGTTTGGGGTTCCAATTTCCCTAGTTTTTTATAATGCTTCTTATTTTCCGTCTATTAGATTAACTGCATTTGATAATTAAAGAGAAATTAAGCTACACCATTCTGCAAATTACTACCCACAAGGAAATGGTTTGGTAGAATCTACAAACAAAAATCTGATTAGAATTTGAAAGAAAACTATGATAGAAAATCAAAGGAGTTGGCATCTAGCTTTACCTAATGCACTTTGGACCGATAGAGTCACACCAAAGAAATCATTAGGTGTGTCACCCTACACTCTTATCTATGAGAAAGAAGCTGTCCTCCCTCATAATATTTTGTTGTCATCTTCCATACTAGACCAATAATCTAGGGTTACTGATAATGAAATTTTGCAAATCTGAATTTATAATCTATTGAAGTCAAAAGAGTGTAGATCCAATGCCCGAGAAAGGTTTAAGCATCAACAATAAATGTTGAAGCATTGGTTTGACATGCACAAAGATGGAAACAAAGAATTCGAAGTAGGTGATATGGTTCTTAAGTGGGATCACCTGCATGATGAGAAGGGAAAGCACACTAAATTTCAACAACTATGGGTAGGCCCTTTTCAGATTGCAGAAAATATAGGCCCCTCGACTTACAAGTTGCAAGGCTTATAGGGGTGGGAGGAGAACTTAACAGTAAATGGTGTAGTTCTCAAGCCTTGTTTTTCTTGATGGTTTTTTTATTTTGTTTTCTTGTACATAAATAAATGATTTGATTTGTTTGTTTTTTTTAGGTTAGTTTTAGTTGCATGATTTTACTTGCTTCGAGTTTTGATTGCTAGTATAGTTTGGTTTGTTTATGTTTAAATAAATTAGCACGGATTTTGGTTTTTGGAGTTCATCAGAGTTTTGGATAAACCGAAATCTTTGGTCAAAGACTACCTATTATTTACACATGCAATGCTTGAAGATTCTTCAAGGCTAGCAGATTTTTCTAAATTGATTATGAACATATTTTAAGTCCTTCTTAATCCCTATGAAATAACTAAGGAAAGAAAAGTCTAGAGTACTATTTTGAGGCTCCATTCATATCACATTAAAAGCTGCCCTAGGGGGGTAACAGCAAAATCCCCATGGAAAGGAAGCAAGGTAAACAGTGTATTATATTTAAATAATCCCATGCCATAAATTGAAATCCAAAAGGCTAATAAGAGCCAAAATCTCCTAAAAAGCAATATGTATAAAAAACACATACTGAACCACATTAGTATAAATGAGATTGCTAAAGTTCTTCTCCATCCGTGAGTTAAAATAAAAATATCTCTCACACAAAAGGACACTGTGGATAGAGGAGCCTGAACTAAAATTCAGAAAGAAAGTAATCAGGAGGACTCAAAAGGACTAAAGTCCAGAAGCATCAAAAAGTGCAAATTGGCATGGGAATGAGGAACAAATGGATATATCTGTTTACCATATGTTATGATCATGTGGTGTCTAAGTTGGAAGCCACCCAAAGGCGGAGGCAAAATAAAACTCATATCGTCAGCCTCATAAGAGTTATCCAGACTTTGAGATTCTGATTCCCCTTCCTAAACTTGGACTATCATCAATGACTAAAGTTCATAAATCTTGCATTTTGGAATCCAAATATCTTGAAGAAACCTAATAAAATGATATCACCAAAACATTCGGTTGTATCAAAGAATAAGTTGTTCACAGATCTGTGTCCACCAGGTAGTCACCAATTGTTGCAGCTGCAACTTTTTCCCTATAAATTTTTATATTTAGGGTCCCCCCCCTTTTTATTTTTTATCTAGATGGCCTAGGAATGTTTTAATTCTACCAAAGTTTGCCCAGGGATCAGCTGTTTTTTTTAAAAACTTAGTCTTTTTGCATGTCCATATCGGATGCTTAGTTGACTAGTCTTCCGAAATAGTGGAGGCATAGTCCACTATCTATCCAATGTGTTTATTGGAATGCTTCCAAGCTCAAAGCCGTTGCATCAGGAGTGAGTTTATCTAGGCTCTCAGATTTAGTTTGCCGAGGTTTCGGTGTCTTAGTATAAAGTGGATCCGATGGATCGGATGTCCCTTTGACTATCATTTTATGATGTCTGGGTAGGTAGATCCATTCTCGCTGTCGGTTTGGGTTTTTGGAATGAAGCAAATGTTTTTAGTTTGGCCATCATCCATCGTTGCGAAAGGTTAGAGTTGAGTCGATCCGAAGCTTCGTAATTTCCCCGTCGATTCCGAAGAGGTTAGTCCTGCCAATTTTTGATGTGTGTTTTCCCATGTGATTACCATGCAGGTAGAGACGGTCCCATCTGACGTTGCGGATATCTTCAGGACTAAATATCCGATGTTTGGTTAAAAAAAATTCCCGCTAGTGTTTCACCTCTGACTGAGGTTTATAACACCATTTTGAGCCCATGACTTGTCATTTTTATGGTGGTATCCATCAAGCACGATTGCGCACAGCTGTCAGGTATCTATACATCCTCCTCTATGCACGCAAAAATCATCTCCTGTCCAGGACGCCCATCACTTTGTTGCCAGGTAGGATCTGCTCCTAAATTTGTTTGATACATGGTTTTTTGTTGATGTTTTAAACCTCTAGGGTGGATAGGGTTAGGTTTTGCATGGTAGGGTGAAGGTTTTGCATCTTTGTGGTTTTCCTATGGTGAAATCCTTTTATTTGGGATGTGGCTTGCTCATTTGTGAGCATTTTCATGTCTGGAGAGTTAGGTTTTTTCGTATCCGCCGCTGTGCAACCATGAATACGTGTGTGGCAGTTTTGTTTGTCGGGATGGTTAGGGAATGGTGCAGACGAGCGCTTCACTGTATGCACCTACCTGTTTATTATGGCCTCATTTTAAATCCTATTCCACATGGCCATGTCTCCTTTAATAGTATGTTTCCATGGGACGCAGGAGGGCTGCGATTTTGATTAGGGTTTTAAGGTTTCGTGTTGAAACAGACTGCAGTGTGAACTTTTGCCTCAGTCGAGATGCACATATAGATTTTTGGGAAGTTGGGAGAGATTAGGGTTTTGAGATAGCAGAGTTTTAATAGGTTGGGGGGGAGAAATATTTTGCAACTCCTTTTTGTTTAAGAATTATTTCATTCAGAGGAATTGTGGGTTTTGATAATAATTTTCAATATGCATATCGATGAAATGGTAATATTTGGTTGCTTTATTATTTTATCATTACAAATTATTGCTAGAGATAAATAGACTGAGATCTTATTGTGTAATGGCTACAGGTAAATTATCAAGATAGCAATATGCCGAGAAAACAGAAGAATAAATCCCAAGCATCTGAAGAAGAACTTGAAGTGGAGGTGATAACTAGAGTGGAAGTCATCTATGAAGATGCTAAAGCTATTACTAGAGTTGAGCTAGAATACAAATGGGGAGAAGTATATAGGATGATTTCAAGCCAAACTATTCCAGATGCTGGTTTTGAAGATATGCACATGTATGCAAATATTGAGAGGTCAGCCCTTATGAAAGTGGCTACCATACTTGAGCTGTTCCTGTGCATAGAGGTGATAGGGTGGATTCTGCCTAGGGCAGATGTTACAAGAATGATATTGGAAAAAACCACAAAGCATGGGTATGCTGCATATAGCCCAGCTTATGTATCTATGGCATATAATTTACCAACAATAGAAACTTATCTGACTGAAAGTTGGTTAAAGGAGTTGAATTTAGACATGGTGGATACAGTCAAGAAGATGATGATACCAAGAAAAAACTTCTGCACAAGGCCTTCTAGAGTGTATGAGACATCAAATATTTGTACTACATATAGGTTCATTGCTTTAATGCTAAACAGAATCTTTGGAAGAGCTAATGGGAAAATTTTTAAAATGGGTTGGATACCAATTATCTATTTTGTTTCTACACAAGGTACAATTTTTAACTAGGAAAGTATAGTATCCAATAGTCTAACAACTTGTATAAGCATAGCCTTGGGAGGACTGTCCCAAAAGAAGTCAGAATTTTACCTGAGTTCTATTTTGATTGATTGCATTCTGTGCATACAGCCATTCCTAGCCTTAAAGTGCCATTGGGATAAGGATCGAGCTCCAGTGTATGCGGCCTATAAATTATTCTAGGCCCACAAATATTACAACCATTATAGGGAGATTTGTGAGCATTTCATTATGCCATTATATAATTTGATTTTATTGGTCGAAAGCAATTGTATGTTACAAGAAGATTTCAAAGTTGTGCAAGAATACGGAAGCTATTATTTGACAGAAGAAGGCCTATACTTAAGAATTTATGGTGGTTCGAGAGCCCCTTCTCTTCTGCCAAAGTATTCCACAGACTATGTAATTTACAAGGAGGATATGAGGAAGTTGTAAATTAATGGAATAGGAAGCTTCCTTTTTTAGCAGAAGAAGGAAGTCTACCCTGCAGTGCCATTTTTTGTAGGAAGCTACAAATTTTCCAGGGTAAAGAATGCAGCAGATTTTGTCAAGGAATTAGAGTATTTTCACTTCGGTGAAATGAATTTCCATAGGAATGACTCTGTATGCAAAGTTGCTGAGTATTGCACCGAAGCTGGAGTACATTTTGAATATACCAATTTCTGGGACAAGGATGAAGAAACCTTCTGAAATGATAAGAACATGATAGATTTAATGAGAAGGTTCAAACAGAAGATAGCTACCATCGATGGTAAAGGAAAAATTGCTGAGAAGCATAAAATACAAGAAGAAGAAGAAGCAAAAAAGAGGTAGGAAGAAGCTAATAGACTAGTACAGGAGGCGTAGAATTGGCCAAGAATATTGAAGAATATTGAAGAAGAAAAGAAAATAAAAGAAGAAGATGAAATCCAAAAAAATTAGGTAGAAAGTAAAGGTTTCATATTAGAAGGGGTCCAAAGGGAAAAACAACAAACAAAAAAGACAACTGAAGATTGAGAATAGAGAAATTAGAAGGACAAGAACCTATGGATCAAGGATAGGCTCAGTCTGATATTGACCCATTAGAGCCTATTGTTCCTTATAGTAGTACAGTAGGAGAAGGTTTAGTGTCAACTTGTGGAGTTGGGTTAATTCCTTTCATGCCCACTAAAGGGGAAGAGGTGCCAGATTTTAACACTATCTTTTACAAAAAGGAAAGAAAGAGGATTGTCAAATGAACAAAAAAAAAGGTGAACACTGGGGGTAAACCTGGAATGATGGTGATGGAAAAAATAGTGATTCATGGTACTAAAAAAGACCCCCAATTAATGGATAGAGTTGGGGTATCCATATCCCTGGCCACTGAAGACAATGTAGAAAGAATCATGACAAATCTAGAGCAGTCTCAGAAAAGGGTCACACAACTAAAATATACTTTGAAGAAAGAAAGGAGTGAAAGCCAGAATTTGAAAAGAAAGTATAAGGATATGATCGGTGAGGTCGATATATCAAAGGCAGAATGTCGGGCTTTAAAGGAAGATAAAGATTCCTTGATAATATCTACACGAAATATAGAGAATAATTCCCAGACCACCTTGACAGAGTTGGGGAATCTATAGCAGAAATATCAGAGTTTGGAAGCCAAGAGGGATGAGCTTAGGTTATCAGCTGAAGAATGGAATAAGGAAAAGGGTAGATTGGAAGGGAAAGTGACAAACTTGGAAGTGCAGAAGAAGGATTAAGAAAGACCACGTTAAAGCTGGAATAGGAGTTGATCGAGTTTGCTAGAAAGGCAACATAAGGATTAAGAAAGACAGTTAAGAAAACAAAGAATGCATGTGCTGAATTTTGTAGGAGAGTTCTCCTAACTTATAATCATTGTCAGACCTCGGCTGCAAAGAGATTAGAAGTGATGCCAGATCATGGTATGTTTTTTAAACAATTACGAGAGAGATGCAACGAAGATGAGCATGCCATTCAGCAAGTCAAGGAGTTAGATGAACATATACTTAAGACTAAAATAGCACATGCAGTTGTCAGCATCCACTTGATGGAAGACCAGATGCGCTTGATTCCTACCAAGATAGTGGGTGTAAAATCCTAGGCTGCTCAGCACGAAATTACTATTAGATTTATCGAGCCTTCAGTTTTTGAGAATATAGTAGCAGAGGAAAATGTGTGGAGAAAGTTTATGAATGAGCAGGATGGACCCTCTTAGGTGGATTGTCTAGCACTTTAATAAAGAATATAATATATTGTATTTATCTTTTTTTTCACAAGCTAAAAGAAAAAAAAATGAATGGGAAAGGTTGAGGAAAGCCAAAAGAAAACGAGGGCCACTCAAGAGTTTTTTTTCTTTTTGTATAAATATAGGCAAGCCTGATGTATGAAGGGACCTTTTTTAGACTATCTCTGTGCAAGATTATTGTAAGAAGAACTATTTCATATTATAATAAAGAGTTATATTTTTCGGCTGGAGAAAGCACTGTCAGGTTTCAAATGTTTGACATGGACTTATTGGATGTGAACTATTTCTGTTTCAGCTTGTTTTCATGAACTGTGAGATCATTCTATCTTATGAACTCTTTCATGTTATGAATGTGCTCATGTTTATTTTTGTGAAATTTCCACAATCATATTCAAGTAATGAATTCTTTAATTAACAATGAGCTATCTCTTTTTTTATCTGTCTATTGATATTCATGTATTAAGAAATATTAATAGCTACTTGTAAGTGTTCTTAATGCATGATATACAATACATTACTCAACATTAATTACAATACTGCTCCCTAGGGATAGGTTAGTGACTATTAGTTAGTTTTTCTTTGTTTATGATTTAGAAGCAAGAGAGGTAAGATGAGAGGTAAGAACCTGTGCATCATATTGTGACACTCCTCGTTATCTCTATCATCTGCATTTAGTCAAGAACTTGCATTTCATACATAAAGAAAAAACTAAAAAATACACATAAATGGTGGACCAGGCCGCAACCGGTAAAATAAGCTTTAACCATTACTTAACCTACGGTAGCCAGACCGTAAACCGGACGGATTCCCCATACCAAAAAATAATGAGCTAATTGGGAATGCTTATTGGAGAGAATCCATACTGTTATTACCTACGATTTTCTAGGTCTCAACATGTCATCATCACCATATTCATAATCATCACCACCATCATCATCTTCATCATCACGGACACCATCATCATCATCGTCATTTTCATCATCTTCATCATCATCATCATCTTCATCATCACCCTCATCATCATCATAATCATCATCATCATCATTGGTGATGATGATGATCGTAATTGATATCTACTCTATATATTTTTATTTAATATTGCGTTAGAATTAATGAATTTTATTGGTACATATAAATTAACTGTTTGTTAGTGTTATTTACATTTTCCTGTATGTTGTCATATGCTATAACACATTTTTTTTAAATAAATTTTTTTGGTTTACAAGGAATTGAGAGTGATGTGAGGGGAATAGAGGCATAAGAGCTTCCACCTTCACGTGGTTGGCCTTGTTTAGTAAAGAATATTAAATCATTCTTGCAATAAAGAGAATCTCAGTAAGGCAATGCATAGTTATGATGATGATGACGATGACAATGACGATGTCGATGATGACGACGACGACGATGATGATCATCATCACCATCATCATCTTCATCATCTTCAATTCCTCATCATCATAATAAAAAATCATCATCATCATCGTCATCATCCTCATCATAATAAAAAATCATCATCATCATCGTCATCATCCTCATCCTCATCATCGTCATCATCCTCATCCTCATCATCATCATCATCGTCACCATCATCATGATCATCTTCATCATCATCACCATCATCATCATCATCATCATCATCATCTTGGTCATCATCATCTTCATCATCATCATCATCGTCATCATCAACTTCATCATCATCGTCTTCATCATCATCTTCAATATCATCACCATCATCATGATCATCATCATCACCATGATTATCATCATCATCATGATCATCATCTTCATAACGATCATCATTGTCATCACCATCATCATCTTAATCATCATCACCATCTTCATCATCATCATCGCCATCATCATCATCGTCATCATTATCATGATCATCACCATCATCACCATCACCATCATCTTTATCATCATCATCATCTTCATCATCATCATCATCATCTTCATCATCATCATTGTCATGATCATCATGATCATCATTTTCATCATCATCGCCATCATCATCATCATCATCATCATCATTTTCATCATCATCAACATCATCTTCATCATCATCAACAACTTTAATGATCATCATCATCTTGATCATCTTCATCATGATCATCGTTTTCATTGTCATCATCATCGTCACCATCATCATGATCATGATCATAATCATCATCATCATCGTCGTCGTCGTCGTCGTCATGATAATCATCATCACCATAATCATCATCATCATCATCATCATCATCATCATCATCATCATCATCATCACCTTCATCATCATCACCATCATCATCACCATCAACATCATCAACATCGACATCACGACCATCATCATCATCATATTCACCATCTTCACCATCATCACCATCATCATCATCATCATCATCGTCACCATCATCATCATCATCATCATCATCATCATCATCATCATCGTCATCATCGTCATCATCGTCATATTCATCATCATCATGTTCATCATCATCATCATCATCATCATCATCATCATCAACTTCATCATCATCGTCTTCATCATCATCTTCAATATCGTCGCCATCATCATGATCATCATCGTCATCATGATCATCATGATCATCATCCTTAATCAATTTAAAATTAAATATATAAAATATAAAAAATAAAATAAAACAAAAACAAAAACAAAATATAAAATAATAAAACAAAACAAAAATATATAAAAAATAAAAGATAAAAAAAAAACCAAAAAACCAAAACAAAAATATATAAAATAAATAAAAATGAAAAACCAAAAAAAAAAAACAAAGAATACATCCCCGCGAAACAAACAAAGAATAAATCCCGTGAAACCAACAACCGACACAGTATACACCCACCTCCAAACCCCTTGACAGTTGTTGCTAGAGGTCACACTGAGGAGTTCACGCAGAGGAGGTCGTGACAGGTGCTTCCAGAGGTCACATAGAGGAGGCCTTGCAGAGACAGAGGAGGGTTTGCAACGGTCAGGGTTTGCAATGGTCACACAGAGGATAGTTTGCATAGGCAGATAAGGGTTTGCAGAGGTCACATAGAGGTTAACAGAATTCCCCCCAAATCGGTGAGTACCCTAGAATGACTGAGTATGCTCCAGTTTTATTGATATTATACCCTACGTTTTGTTTATTTCCAAAGGTAACAAGATAAGAACCCACATATATAATAAAATAATAAAAACAATATATGTTTACTCAAATAATTTTGGTTTGGAATTATAAAAACAAGTTCTCTATGTAGAAGACATATTTATTTAGCATGGATTTATACTGGTATGGAAAAGATGAAAAGACTGTGTTCATAATATAGTTTAAAAGCTGAACTTCTCTACCCCTGAATTTCCCTCTCTGTGTGAGGTCAGGGTCCCTGCTACAAGATTCCTATTGCATCGCATTTGTCAAATGCATAGTCTGTATGCCACAAACACACCAGCATTAAATAAAGACATCACATAAGAGGTATTTAACGCTAAGATGGATGATATTCATTAATTAATATACGTGCCAACATGCACATACGAGAATTCAAAGCTAGTTGTGTCCTTTCCAACGTTTAATCTTCCAGCTGTTGCTTTTCTTATATTTTGACAACCAAAGTATTCAAACAAGCACACAATAACTTATGGAAAATCTCTGTTGTCACTGCAAATTGGAAATTGTTGGGTTAGGTTCGAGTTGCTTCCTAATAAATGCCACACAGTAAGAAGTCAACAAATTAGGGAATAAAACAATAGCAAAAGAAATGGTATAATTCTGGGAATGTAGTAGGACTGTAGTAGGACTGTGTGCCCTTTCTCTCTTAAATAGTTCCTTGGATGCTTCCATTTCAAACTCTTTGACATTGTTTTTCGGTATTGTAATTGGCCTGGGATATTTTACAACTAGGATTCCCCTCATGTTTTGGAGGAACATAGTGTAACTCCCCTAATTGGCGGCTGATTGAAAGCTAAAGGAGCTCTAAAAATGTAGTAATTCCTTTGCTGTCATTGCAATATTAGAAGTTGAGAATTTACCCAAATAGCAATGTGTTTATGGATGTGGCTTGAGGCTCAAAGCTTAGAATTGTATTATTCTTTTTAAGATCAAAGAATCTCAGTTTTTTTGACATTTGTAAGACAAGGTCCATCTGTCATTCTCCTCCCACCCTAGTTTGTTGTATTGATGAAGTGTTCAAGATTATTTTCATTTCCAAAATGAGGATGATCTATTTTTTGTGATTTCTTTTTATAATTAGTGCCTAATTCCTCATAAAGGAAACTTTATCATTCTCCTCTCGCCCTAGTTTGTTGTATTGATGAATTGTTCAAGGTTATTTTCATTTCCAAAATGAATATGATCTATTTTTTGTGAGTTCTTTTTAGAATTACTGCCTAATTCCTCATAAAGGAAACTTTATTCTTTTCTTGAGGTATTATATATACATTAATTTTACAGCATAATTGTTATATATCTAAAGAGGCCACCTCCATTCAAATGTAGATCCCATAAAATTACAAGTAGAACTCATTAGAAGAATCCAACCTAGTTTGTTTATTATTGGATTGATCTAGACAACACAAATGACCATTTAATAACATGATAGCTTGACTTGATGTGGAATGAAAAATATAACTTGAAATTACTAATGATATATTCCATTATCCACACATTAAAAAATAAATAAATCCAAAGAAACACTTAGAAGCCTTAGTGTCAAACCCTTGGAATTGTGCAGGGTAGAAGGATTTATAGTAGTGACTTTATTCTCAGTTTTCCCATTTATAACTATAGAAACCCCTTGATCCTATATTCCTTTAGTTATGGAAGAATCCCCATCTCCTTTTGTTAAGATATTTTTGGATATCCTCCTTTTTCTTTTGGATGATCAAACTTGCATTTGGCATCATACTCGCAAATACATGTATTAATAAAAAAATTAAATTATACAACAAAAAAATCCAATAAAATAATAGTTCAAAAAACTATATAAGATGATTAGTTTAAGAGAAGAAGTAGAACATGAAAGAATGTAAAATTATCAGTGAATAGCTTACAATACACTTAATATCATCGGGCCTCTTTGGTAGTGAACCAACATCTAAAGCAATAGGCCTCACTTACAAATAGGAAAAAAACTTACAAAATAATGACTAATTCCTAATCATATTAAATGAAAGACAAAAACAATGGATCAAAACACTGATTGAGTTGAGTAAAACCTCACTCCCATCAACATTCTCATTGGAGTTATCGGCCTATCTTTTGGGTCGTGGAGCTTGCATTTTGAACCAAATTTGTAGATGCTAGTTTCATATAATATTAAGTTCAATGATATGAGAACCATCAAGCAACAAAAAAAAGTAAATTACAACAATATAAAAAGAAATCAAACAACAAATAACAAAATACATATTACATCAAGATAAAAGGATGTTAGTTAGTAAAAAATACAAATGTTGACTCTCTTTGACTTACAAGACACTTGGGCTCTCATGGCCTCTATAGAGGGGAGTCACTGCTTATGGCAAGAAATTCCACCTAGAGCCACACAACTGATGTACACAACTTTTGACATTGTTTTTCAGACTTGTAATTGGCATGGGATATTTTACAACTAGGACGCCCCTCATGTTATGAAGGAATAGAGTGTAACTCCCCTAACTGCTGGCTGATTGAAAGCTAAAGTAGCTCTAAAAATGTTTTGTAGTAGTTCCTTTCTAGTCACTGAAAATCTGTCTCAAAACAAATCCAAATAGTATTCAATTATGATGGGGTTGAGGTACCAAGTAAAAACAACTGAAATTCCCCTAAAAGTCACATAAAGGGATTGAGATGGTGCATCTCATATCTCTTCCATGTTAACTAATCCACATAAAGGAATTACATCACATTAAATATGAGGGTAAAAATTGCTGATATAGGATGAAAACAAAACTCCTTCCTTGTTCAAAATGACAACAACTTTGGAATGAGTAAGACCCTTATGTTGCATGATTTCCACAGGTAGTTTATTAGAAGCGTTTTGGAGAATTTAGCCCATCATTAAGTGTTATCAATGTACTAAGGTTACCATCATCCAAATTGAATTTAGGAATTGTATCAATGGTCAGTAGTTTTGTTGTTACTAAGGATTGGTTGAATATGCTCACAACTTTATTTGCAGTTGCTTATATAATGGATTTTGGCACTTGAACATCTAAAGTATTCCAGAAGTGTATTGTATCCAAAAGTAAGTATGGATTTGCCTCCATAAAGTGGTAATGAATTCCAAGTTGATTAAGGGAAGGTGTTATTGCAGGGAGTCTAAAGAGTCTATTTGGGCCAAGAACAGTGTTATGTTCATTAACTATTACCTGGAAATTTTTACTTTTTTTACTCAAAGGTTATGTTTAGTTTTAGTTGAAATATCTAGTATTTTGTGTTGTTACTGTTGTTCATTTATTTTTTGTTAGTATTCTTAATACTGTTGAATATTATGATGTAGTATTGCCTTGTTAGTTTCATATTTTGATTGATTTAATTTTCATAATTAATTATAGATTTCATATTTCAGTTTTTATAGTAGATTTCTAGGTTGCTTCGCATCAGTTGTATTAGAACCCCAATTGATAGAATATTCATATCAGGTTATTCACTTGTCACCAATCTGCCTTAGATGCAGTTATGAGTGTTGGATCCACTACTAATTAAAATTTTGAAAATATGTTTCCCTTGATTTACTATTGTAATTGCTGAAATATCTATTGTTATTGCTAAATCTACTGCTATTATCACGAAATTCTATTGTTGTTATCATTCTAAATGTGATATTAGCGCACTACTAGTATAATCCTTAGGTCCATGACATTTTTGGCTCATCGTAGTGGGGTACCTAACAAATTAGGTTTATAACAGTGTTATCATGACCATTATCTTGACCCTGTGGGAGAAAGGGTAAACCCTAGAAATGGAAAACTTTTCTGGAGAGGTAGTGAGTTTGTCGATGCTCGTTGACAAATATCTAGGTTTATGAGAAACTTATGGTCAAGAATCTCTTGAAGATAACTCTCTTTTTGGATTTGTTCAGCTTTATGAAGAAGATCAGAATACATGGGTATTGGAATTTGAGGATCCTACAGGGAGACTATTGCTGCTAGTATGTTGATGCCTATCATCTCCAAGAACAATGAGGTTATGTAGGGCAATAGTGGTTCTCTCATATTTATGATTCATTCACATTGTGTAAATATAATGTAGATAATGAAATGGTTGAGGTAGAAAGCTATGGTTCAAACAAAAGATATCTCTACTACCAATAATTCTATAGTTATTGCTCTAGTTATGTAGAGTTTTCAATGGAAGTGGAAGATTTCTTACAGCATGAAGACAGTCCAACATAGAGAGAGATTGTTTATTTTCAAAGAGAAAAGATAATCCATCATGTGATGAAGTCTATGTGGCACATGATCATTCACATTGTAGTCAACTCATCTTCTTTAGTGTTTTTATTTTGAAATTGCACAAATGGATAGGTGATTATTGGACTGTTACTATTTCCAAGAAGGGAAATGCTCACTACTAGATTTTAGAGAACAACCATTCACAAATTACTCATGATAGTATGTCCTTATTTATGCATTCATCCATAATATGATGATCACCTATCTATTCCCTAGGATGTTATTTGAGAAGTGAAACAAGCAGTGATCTCTGTATCTAAATATATGGCTATTTTTTTCCTGAGGATTTCTTTACCTTGTCCAAGTGAGAACTCTAATAAACAGAAAGAAGAGAGGAAAATGCAAAGATTTAAGAGTTGAATTTATTGATGTGCATTGAGATGGAAAGTTCAAAACTATACTATTCTTTTTTCTGAGTGAACTAAGGATGATCTATTTTTGTGAGTGTGTATTCCCAGAATTAGTGACTATGCCCATAATTAGTGTGCATATGCCTATAATTAGTGTAAATTGAAACAAACGTAGGAGAACCATCATATGTTTCATCTATACAAAAAATGATTGTTTCCGTTAATTGGTGCAACATTAGAAGCTGAGAATTTACCCAAAGAGCAATGTGTTTATGGATGTGGCTTGAGATTCAAAGATTAGAATTGTATTATTCTTTTTAAGATCAAAGGATCTCAGTTTTTTCAACATTTGTAATACAAGGTCCATTTGTCATTCTCCTCCAACCCTAGTTTGATGTATTGATGAAGTGTTCAAGCTTATATTCATTTCCAAAATGAGGATGATCTATTTTTTGTTAGTTCTTTTTATTATTAGTGCCTAATTCCCCATAAAGAAAACTTTATCATTATACTCTCTCCCTAGTTTATTGTGTTGATGAAGTGTTCAAGATTATTTTCATTTCCAAAATGAAGATGATCTATTTTTTGTGAGTTCTTTTTAGAATTAGTGCCTAATTCCTCATAAAGGAAACTTTATTCTCTTCTTGAGGTATTATATATACAGTAATTTTACATCATAATTGTTATATATCTAAAGAGGTCACCTCCATTCAAATGTAGATCCCACAAAATTACAAGTAGAACTCATTAGAAGAATCCAACCTAGTTTGTTTATTATTGTAGTGATCTAGACAAAACAAATGACCATTTAATAAAACAATAGCTTGATTTGATGTGGACTGACAAATATAACTTCAAATTACTAATTATATATTCCATTATCAACACATTAAGAAATAAATAAATCTAAAGAAACAATTAGAAGCCTTAGTTTCAAACCCTTGGAATTGTGCAGGGTAGAAGGATTTATATTAGTGACTTTATTCTCGGTTTTCCCATTTATAACTATAGAAACCCCTTGATCCTATATTCCTTCAATTATGGAAGAATCCCCATCTCCTTTTTTTTCATATATTTTTGGATATCCTCCTTTGTCTTTTGGATGATCAAAGTTGCATTTGGTACCATACTCACAAATACATGTATTAACAAAAAAAACTAAGTTCCACAACAAAAAAATCCAATAAAACAATAGTTCAAAAAAATATAATATGATTAGTTTAAGAGAATAAGTAGAACATGAAAGCATGAAAAGTCATCACTGAATAGCTTACAATACACTTAAGCTCATCGGGCCTATTTGGTAGTGAATCATCATCTAAAGCAATAGGCCTCACCTAAAAATAGGAAAAAAACATACAAAATCATGAATAATTCCAAATCATATTAAATGGAAGACAAAACAATGGATCAAAACACTGATTGATTTGAGTACAACCTCACTCTCATCAACACTAAGTGAGATTCTATTTTTTGCAGTAAGAGAATTGAAATGCTATTGCATCCTAGTTTGATGTGTGACATGCAACTCACTAATATAAAGAAAGAACTAAAGAAATAATGGATGAATGTAATAATAATAATAATAATATTATAGAAACTAGAATATATCCATTTAAACTTTGGATCCTTCAAGTATCAAGAGATTTATGCCTAAGTTTTCTTTGATTCCTTTTGGTGCTTAATAGATCTGGTGTTAAGATGTATCTATGCTAGATCTTTCCAAAATTGGGTTTCTTAATTTGACCCTGAATTTTTTGTCAGTGCTCATCTGATAGTGTGTTACAATATAAAATAAAACTCACTAATAAATTATAATATATGTCTACGTATCGCTACCTTTTAAAGCCATTTGTTCCAAGTTAAAAAATATGATGAACTAATATGAAAATAGATGAATTCTGGTTGACTTTGAATGGAAAACTATTTGTTGAATATGATGAACGAGGGTCACTTGGTATAAGAAAAATCAGAAGGATCCTAAGTCAATTTGAGTCTTGAATTTAGTGATCTGTAAAAGAGTAAGAAACATGATTTTCAATTTTTCCATCTAACTTTCTGATATTTGAGCATACGGACGATATTTGGTGCATTACATTTGAAATACAAATTTGTGGCTATTTCGATAGTAATATTTAGAGTATTGAGAAATTCTAACCTTAATGATTTTCATCACCTCAACGTGAATTTGGTTTCCCATGCCAATCAATAATTCATTCTATAGATTTCATTTTTTATAGGACCTAACTTAAGAGGTGTTTGCTTGCTGTATGGTGAATTTGTTCAGTAGTTTCCCATGTTTGAGTTAATTGCTGTATAACCATTTCAACATAGGGATTTATAAAGGACCTAACAAAAATGATTTACTTACAACCCATGTTTGACCTTAATTCATGGATATTTCCTTAAAAAGGGATAACAACAAAGAAACTAATTCCCAATTGAATTGTTTTGAATATGAATTTGTCATTCTTTTTAGTTTCCAAGTGATATGGTGTTTGCTATAGGACCTAGACATTTCACAAGAATCAATATTGTACAATGTGGACAAACAGACTATGAGAAGTCTTAATGGTTACCGAGTTAATGAACAGATACTACGTCTTGTTCCATATGTTGAGTGGATTCTATTCATGTAATTTACTTTATCATCGTTTTGTCTGTAAATATGACTTGGATTAGTTCACATTTACCCAGTCCCTTTTATTTTGGGTTGCTGCAATTTGTGGTTGCATCATTTTCACACCACACTTAGATGCATGAAGTTATGGGATAAAATACATGGTGTATATTCAAACGTGGCTTACTTAAGTGCTGTAAAATTTATAGGTTATGTGTCCTATCAACTTTAACAGTATAAATATCAACCGAAAGATGTTGAGAGCTTTGTGCATGTTACAGGTTTTTTAGGTGGCATAAATTGGTCATTGTTAGTTGCTCAGGTTTGTCAGCTTTATCCAAATGTTGTTCCTAGCATGTTGGTATCTCGTTTCTTCTGTGTTTATACTTAGTGGGGCTGGCCAAATCCTGTGATGCTTTGTTCAATAAAGGAAGAGGAATTAGGGTTTCCAGTTTGGGATCCTTGAAAAAACCCCTAGGATTAGACTCATCATATGCCCATCGTAACACTCACATATCCAAGCATGAAATCCAGTTACAATGTATCTACAAGTACAATCTGTGTTATGACAGAGCAGTTTTAGTAGGGAAACAACATATGTGAAGTAGGTGTTGAATGGTCATGCCCTTTTCCATGATATCTAGTTAGTCAATTATCATGTAGAATATTTCATTGACATTCAGTTGTTGGTCAATATAGGATATTGAGATGACCAAAGCAAAATGAAGTGCTCTTTTTGATCCATACCCCTTCTTCAAGGCTTACAAAAATTATCTTCAAGTCAATATTGTAGCTGCTGACCCAGATGATTTACGTCTATGGAGGTACCAGGTCGTGTCTAGATTAAGTCAACTCACTTTGAAGGTGTGGCAACATTTTCATCAATCATCATGTTTTGGTGGATACTTCTTGTACAGAGTTTGTAGTATGATATGTATTTGCTAGCATGCATTTGCAGATTGAGAGAGACACTTTTGGGATGCTATAATGTCACCCCTATCCTCACGATTATGTTGATAATTCAAAGCAATGTCCCCACTGTGCTTTTTTTATGGTTTTACAGTGGAAACAAGGGGTTCCAATACAGGAAGGTCATCAGTTTGATATACATGGTACCGTGGATGAATTTAGGCAATCGGTTGGTTTTTATATGTTCTGGAAATGAGGAATGGATATTTATGTTTCACATGTACACCGTAAACAATTGCCTTCATATGTGTTCCAGGAAGGAGTTCAATGAATGCGTTCTGGAAGGCCTACAAACCAATTTGGGAAGACATATCCTCCTAGGGGAAGAGAGTATTCACCAAATAGCTATAATGGGAACTTTGGGGATGATATTGTTGAATAATTTAATGCTAATTCTATTGAGAAAACAAACAAGAGGAAAAATGATATGACAATTGACATGCAAAAGGAAAAAAAATGAGATGCTGTGAGTCCAAATGATATCAAGTTTGCATCTCTCTGTCTCTAATGTTAGCAATAGGTCTGGGTTGGAATCTCAAGAAATTTCTGATGAAGAGACTGATATGTCAAACTCACCTACTAGATATGTTGTTGTTGCTAAACTTGTAGAGGTCGGAGAAAAGCCACGCAAAGGTTGTGTTAAGAATGACGACCAATTGGAGCAAATATCTTTCAGTCAGAAAGAAAGGGTAGAGGACATTGGTTCTAGTAAAGGATTGAAAAAATGTTGTATATTAAGAGTTGGAAAATGTCAAAATGGCTCGAAAGAATTGGAGGTCTAATTTTAGAAACCCATGCTTCATATCGTTTTAAAGTTTATATGCTGCGTACTTTTATTATTATATTATACAACTGTTATAATTTTGATCATCTACATTGTTTTGGAGTTGAAGCACAAACATTGTAGGCATACATTAATATATGATTGATCTAATTTTCATTACTACGCTACATAGAACATTAGAGGAATATTTTCAGTTGATTCTTGTTGACTACTCTTGCTAATGCCTTATTTTAACTGGTATTTTTCACATTTTCATGTTTTAACAATATACAGACCTCACTGACTAGGCATGTTTTCTATCTAACTTTGTTGTTATTGGATATGCATATGCATTTAAATTGCTAGTGATTAAGTCCTCTATAAATGTGGAAATGATCTTCCAGTCCCATGCGGGAGTAAAATAAGAAACTATACAAAAGCCTGTTTTAAGGTAAGTTTCAAGACCACAATTTTTGTTTAGGTTGAAATGTGTTATTTACTGTTGATGGATAATACTTGCTAAGCATTATTGGGAAATTGCTGCAGAGTAAGGCTAGCTTCAATAGCATGATGATCTTGTAAACTTCCTTCTATGTGCCACTCAATCAAAACATTTGTTATTTTGTTTAGAATATTTACCTTCTTGTTTAGTGAAATTGTCTTTGACTTCACTATTTCAGTCATCAAAATGGCATATCTTGATGTAGGATTTCCATTGAACAAACATGTAAGTGATTATTTGGTATTGTGTTTATGCTAGGAACATAAAGAATTACAAGATTTGTTTTGAAAGTATAATTGCTTGATCCCAGGGAAGAATGCCGATATATTTAAGCAACTAAGAGACAGGTGGAGTATGGTTTCTTCATGTACTGCAAATCCTTCAAACCTAGAATTGATTCTTGCTTTACCTTGAGGTGGTTTTAGGTTACTAGGTAAAATATTATTAAATGTTGAGGGGTCAAAAAAATTTGTACAAACTTTAATGTAATATGATTTAGGTTATGTAAACTTTGTCTTTTTGAATGTTATCTGTTCATTTATGGTAGTTGTCTTTCACTTCAACTTTTCATTTATATTCTTTTCCATGATAACATGACTATTTTGACTTATGGATGTCTTCTAGAGCAGCAAGCAACCTTATTGAGAAAAACTGCAAAAGCAAAACATATACCAGCAACACTCTTGTAGTCAAAGAATGATCATAGGAAAGGGATGATGCCTATTTTTTAGCTGTGCACATTTTGCAATTACTTTTTGAAGAAGCATTAGAGTGGATAAAGGGAAATTCATTGAAGGTTAACTTCTTTGTTAAAAAATGAAAACAATTTGATTATGGAGTCCACCCTTTGCAATTGAGACTTTTATTGCTTTATGTGATGTTCTATGTTTGCAATGACGACCTTAGTGGTAGTTATTGCTGTCTCTTTATGCATAATTTTGTGCTATTACTAAAACTCATGAAGTATAAATTTTTCCCCCTATTCACTTCCTTGATTTAGTTTTCTATTGATTAGGACTACCAATATGGAAAATCACCGCATTTGACAAATACAAGATATTAAATAATAAAGATACATGAAGTGTGGAAAATCCACAAAAATTGTTTCAGGAATGAACTGTTATTGTAATGATGAGTACTTCCTTAAGGACTAGAATACTTGTCCTTTGTTGCCAATAACTAGCGATCACCAATTTTTGAGCATGATTAAAAATTCATAGTAAATACATTAAGTGTATTTTGGCAACTTAAAGACTGTAATAGAAAAAAATGTCACCGATAACTGAGAGCTATAAAATGTATTAAGGTAGCCTAAAGAAGTTATAGTTGACGAGGGAGAAGAAAAAGAAGGTATAGTTGATGATAAAGTTGATCCCAAAATTCTGAGGAGTCTCATAATTCTTCAATTTTGGGTATCAAGTAGGATAAGTTGGGAAAAAAGAAAACAAACATATGCATAAAAATAAGAAATGTCCTTAATATAAAAGTAGAAGAATAATATAACATATGGAAAAAGTTAGTAGGATCAAGCCAACAAACACAAGTTGATGGAAAAGGAGGTATTTCTATGCCCCTCAAAGGAACCTCTTCCAGGTATTCTTTTCTCAGTCCTTGCCATTTTATGGAAATATTTGATAATGCTTAACAATGAGGATAAATCAAAGATATTTCTAAACTAGCAACGAACAGCTTTGTCGCTAGTATAACAAGTTCGTTGAAATTAAAAAAAAAAAAATTCATACCGTCGCAATAACAATGCACACTTTGTCTCTACACCAACGACAGCTTTGTCGCAACAATTTTTTTTTTAATTTACCTACCATTGCTATAATGATGAGCGCTTCGTCACTACACCAAGGAAATGTCGTCGCTAAACCAATGAAGCCTTTGTCGTAAAAAAACTGTTAAAAAAAATAAAAAAATCTTGTTGTCGCTACACCAACAAAGATTCGTCGCTAAACCAACAAAAGCATTGTTACAATAAATTTTCTCATTTTTTAAAAACATTGAATTTTGTCACTATAGAGGCATCCATTCAATCCTTCGTCGGTAAATTATCATCGCAATAGTGACGAAAATCGGTCACAGTAGTAGCATCCTTTCATCGCAATTGTGACACCTGCCATTCATCACAATTGCGACAAAATGTGGAAAGTGTTGCTATAGTGACAAAAGTTTTCCCACAAAATGAAGGGGCCATTTTTGTTGCTATAGCAATGCACAAGTGTTGCAATATCAACAAAATTTCATGGGAAAAATGTCCACATGTACTAGTGTCAATGATTGTGATCAGAACATTTCTGCAATACTATGGGCATATTGCACAACCTGTAAGAAGTTGATAGGTTGAACTCCATTTTGTTTGGTATATGGACAAGAAGTTGTAATGCCAACGAAATACATCACTAGTACATGTGGACATTTTTCCATGGACTTTTGTTGCTATGACAACACTTATGCGTTGCTATAGTGATGAAAATGGTCCCTTATTTTTGTTGCAAAAGTTTCGTCACTATAGTAACAGTTTCCACTTTTTTTTTGCAATTGTGACGAATGGCACATGTCACAATTGCGATGAAAGGATGGCTACTAATGTGATGGCGTTTCGTCACTATTGCACCGAACACAAATTTGTATTTCGACGAAGTTGCGTCACTATTGCAATAAGAATTTAGTGATGAAGGCCCGACAGGTCGTTGCTATAGCAACAAAAGACAATATTTTTCAATATTAAGCAAAGTTCTCGCAACTTTTTTTTTGTTGCTTTAGCAATGAATCTTCATTGGAGTAGCGATGAAGGGTTCGTCGCTATCGCGACGATAGGTAATTTAAAAAAATCAAAATTGTTGCGATGAATTTGTTATTGATTTAGCGACGGAAATGTTTTGGAGTAACGATGAGGGGTTCATCGTTATAGCGATGAAAGGTAATTTAAAAAAAAATGGTGCGAAGAAACTATCGTTGGTTTAGTGACGAAGCTTCGTTGCTATAGCGATAGAAGGAAAATTATTTATTAAAAAAATTTCTAACAAACTTGTTATACTAGGGACGAAAATGTCCATCACTAGTATAGCAAGTTTGTCGACACTTGATAGGTATGTTCGTTAGTTTATCCTCATTGCTAAGCACCGCATATAAATCTAGAAAATGGGATAGAATAGCTTTGTCATCCTCAATAATGTTCTTTATGTTCAAAGTGAGATATAGGTCACATATATTGTTTGCTTCAGAATGAATTTCATCATATTGTTTGAGCATACAAGAAAAATCTTTAATAAAGGATCATATAGCTCATGTTCAACTCATAGCAGTGTTACATAAGAGTAATCAAATAAATAGTACCACATAAAACGTTTAAGTTTGACAAACTATGATATATTATTATTGAGATACAATAGACTCATAATCTGTAATGAGCTAGAACACTAATAGGTATATGTACAATAAAGCAATGGTTGTCATAGTATTGATAACATGTACAAGCTCTACCTCATGATTCAACCTCATTTGGTTCTATGATTTCCATATATGTTTGCAATAAAAGCTCTATACGGATCCATAACTCCAACTATGAATTTGATAACTACTATATGGTAATCTCTAATGAATCTTAGCTTCACCGTATGCCAATATGTATATAAATTTCTCAAATGATATACTCAAACCGAGCTCTTACATTGACTGCGCCTATTGAGTGAGTGGAATCAATCACAATGATGTTGCTATGTTTCCATAATATACACATAGAAGCTGATAAGAACCTTAAGCATTAGAGTTAGTATGTAGGTATAAACACAGGTCTGTATCACTCTTATTTTATCAATGATGTTAATACTAGTGTATATTGATCGTATAATCATAATAAGGTGATATTCATATTTACAGTATTCCAGTTAACCTATTTAATACGGTAGTATATTCACCCTATTTTAACAGGTTTTATTCCAGCTTACATTAGGGTGAATCCGCGGACTTGGGTAACACTTTTTGGCAAGCGTGTTTTGGCAAAAATGAAAAAAAGCACCTTGGTCGAGGGTTTAACAAGCCCTCGACCGAGGTTTTCATATCTCGACCGAGGTTTTATCAAGCCCTCGACCGAGGTTCTTTTAAGCCCTCGACCGAGGTATTTACTAACCCTCGGTCGAGCTATTAAAACCTCGACCGAGGGTTAATAAATACCTCGGTCGAGGTATGTACCTTGGTCGAGGTATTTACCTCGACCGAGGTAAATACCTCGACCGAGGTGCCTGTATATAAAAAATTATAAATAGGGGTCGCGGGCCCCCGCCATTTGTTTCACAAAACCACAGCGTGAAAGCTCGATCGAGATACGAAGTGAGAGAAACGTGAGCATTGGCACCCATTGGCACCCTGAAGCAACCCAAACACCCCGAAGCAACCCAACCTCGTCACGATGGCGTCGGACCCAAGAGGTAACAGTTAAAATAATTTTTTTTCAGTTTAAATAATTGTTTTTCAATTTAAATGGAATTAATTTTTTTTTTTAATAAATTTAATAAATTTATTTTAAAATATGGTAAATGTATGTTTTTATTATTTTCATGTTTAAAATGTGTACCGGCAAGCAAAAATGCTACCAGATTTTTGAAAATTTGTAGTTAAATTGAATTTTTTTGTTAATTTGTTATATATATATAAATTATGTCAATCGGTAGCGTTTATGCTACCGGTTTAATTTTGAAATGTGTCCCGGGCAAGCCAAAATGCTGCCCGATTTTTTTCAATCCTCCATGAATTCATGGAGGATTGAAAAAAATCCATAAAACACCAACTAAAAAAACCTATATGAACCATAGACA
>LPNX011032242.1:83950-194163 GCA_001517045.1 Pseudotsuga menziesii | reverse complement strand
AGATTTTGATTAAAAATTTGGGTGGGAAAGACATTAAAGTTTGTAGTTGGAGTGTCATTAATGTTTGAATTCACTCCCAGGTTTTGCTTTAAAGGACCTCGACTGAGCTAATACCTCGGTCGAGGTTCATACCTCGGTCGAGGGATTAAAAAAACAGACTTAGCCCACATTCAAACAAATGAAAAATTTCCTGTTCCTTGCAGAGGTGTAAACCCTGCCATTCCTAGCACACAACTGAGTGGAGTTGATGCCGATAAATTCATCAACGAATCTTCTATCCATTGACGTATCATAAACGCATTTTGGCATTCATATGAAATTTATTTTTTAATTACTTCTAAAACTTATACTTAGAAAACCACACTGCAACTTCGAAGTAGCTCAAAGAAAAATCCGCAGAGTTAAAAATACACAGCCAAAAAATTCTTAAAAATGCACACATCACATATCGACGTGTCCTCCTCAAAAGGGTATCTTTGGTTTTTCAAATTTTGAAAAAATAGAAAAAATTTCTTTACGTGGACAAATATGTGTTTAAAACGATGCTGAAATCGAATGTGGTCACTTTCGAAAAATAATAGATAATTGTATAATGCGAAAAAAATTAACAAAAAAATATGTACATCACACTACATTTTATGTAGATCATGCTCATATATATATATATATATTTAAATTATTAATGCAAGATTGAATTAGTCTACTTGGACACAAGCCATTTATTTTCTTCAAATTTTTAAGGTCACACAGTTCATTAAATGCAAAAATTCACACATTAGATGACATCGGAATATTTTTAAAAAAATATCACTATGAATCCAACATAATATTCTACAATTTGTTTTTTTACTGCAAGTCAAAATTCACATGGCATATATGCGTTTTGAGGGCTTCTATCTAGCACATGAGTTAAAAATCAGGTTTTCATCGCCAAATTTGGCCAAAAAGTGTTACCCATCTTCATGGAATCACCCATTATGGAGATTGCTTTGATGAACCCTATCAGCTTGTATTCATACATTACCTTATATGCCTAAGATAAGCAGTACAGTCACTTTAAAACTACGTCTTTCTTCATAATTAGTGATAAGTTTAGCTATGGTGTTACTAGGATTAGATTAATACAAGGTATGTTTTTAAGAGCTCTGTGTTTCCATGAGTACGTAACATTCCTAATCAGTTAAGCTAAGCTTAGAGTAGTGATTGAATATGATGGACTAGTGGTTCCATATTTCATTAGTATTGAACCCATTGTTATAATGAGTTAGCTCATTTTAGTTAACTAGGTAAGGTACATTATTAACATAAGAAATACTAGTGAGCTTATACACTGTAGTTCTATATTCTATTATCATAGGTATAGGTTACCAAAGTAATGGTTACTGCTTAAGATGTGATGTATGTTATTTTCATAATATATTAAGGTGATATACCCTCTGCCTAAATTGTGCCAATTCAAGCCTTAGATTCACTAATGGAATCTTATGGAATAAATGGAATCAATGGGACTAGAGCTTCACATGGTGTAGCCCTTAACAAACCAGTGATAGTATTATACTTTTCTTGTAGAAAACATATACATATCATAGGTAACAGTACCACTCTTTAACCAGTAGCGATTTGAACCTAATTGAAATAGAGTAGTAAAACCATTGTAGAGCTTTCTCCATATTACAGAGATCATGAGCTTCTACAAAGCTAAGATAGTGTAACCAATACATTACTAGCTTCAGTAAGAATGAATAGCAATGGTAAAAATACTCCATTCGTACTAGTAGATATCAGTAATATGAACACCACTATTAGTATAGGCTATAAATCTAACCCTTACCTATTGCACTCATTCAAGCTCGTGATTAGTAGTAAGAGATTATATGTGCTTCTTTCTCATTGATTAGTACAAGTCCATTGCATCATGTTCAATAAGGGTCATACAATCAAGCTCTCTTTGATTAGCATTGTTTAGTGACCGATTCAATAAAGGTTAGTAATAATTATAACTAGAGAAGCTTGTACTTGATCAACCAATATGAATAGACTATATACATGGAGAACATAGACATATAGAGATAAGGTATACGTGCTTCCTAAATTGATCCTAATCATTACTAGTTAGGTTAGCATTTCTAGCTTTCATGAAACAGGTTAAGCTTATCCTGTGTATTTCACCTAATTAAGGTGTGATTACTATCCATATCGTTATGAATAATGGGTAACTAGTGTAATCTCAATGTTCTTTATAGATGATATGTGGTTTAATTACTCCATATACGTAATTACTAGGATACTTAATATATCTAACAAGGATACGTAGTTTTATTTACCATATTAGTTAGGTGAGTATTGTTTCCATTATACTAATAAGGGTATGCTTTCCTTAATAACAAGCTTCATTTGTATCTCTCTCTCCCCCATCGACTCCCTTTCTCTAACTCTCCCCCCCTCTCTCTCCCACTCTATCCCCCCCACAACACTCTCTCTCCCTCCTCCTCCACCCCTTCTCCCCACTCTACCCCGCTTCTCTCTCTTTAGCCATTCTAATCCAAATAAAAATTAAAACAAAAATATTCTACATGTACATAGAAACAATGTTTAGCTACAAAACTTATTGTTTTCTAGTTGTTTCAATAAAGGGTTCAAACAACTCTCTTGTAGCTACAACATTATTATTGTTTTCAAACACTAAAACTTTCAATAAAATAAAAATAAAAATGCTTATCCCTAATTTATTTTAACACACAATACTTGTTATAATCATCTAGTATTCATATTTGAAAGGAAATTTTATTTTTTTATCTACTTGAAAGAAAATAATTTCATCAATTACCTTTGATAAATATATACTAAAATACATATATTTTAGCAAATAATTTATATACCCATTTATATCATTTATCATTGCAAATTAATGCCATGTTTTTCTATCTTCATATGATTTAATTTTTCATGGACCTGTGCATCTAACCAAACTAATCTCTTTCTAAAAACTTGATATCATACAATGCTTAAAAATATCGATTGACCTTTTGCTATGTACATAAAACAAAATCATGTTCATGTTTAAGGAATTTATGTAACTATTAAATTGCAAAAATATCTCCTGGTTTGGAAGTTGCGAAAGGATTTTTCAAAATTTATTATTTTATCAGTGGATAAATTAAGTCAAAATTTGATTAAAATTTTTGTATCTTCCATTTGAAAGAGCTACAATGCCCATCTATGGCACTATTTTTTTCCAAACAGGCATATTTATTTAAATAAAAATTAAATCAAACTAAACAGATAGATATATTGTTCATCCAAACAAAAATTAAAACAAAGGAGATTTTATAAGTAGAGAAGGTATTATAGTCAATATTTGAGCTAGTTAGAGTTGATACAGTTATAGAGCTTGAGCCAAACCAAGTTGATTGAGGGAAGTTTGAGGTAGCTAAGGAAATAGAGATACAACTATGGAAATAAATCTTCATCCCAACTGTACCATTTGTCTCTATCAACCATTGTAATTTAAAGATTGTTATATGACATCGATTCAACACAAAATGGATAGGAGACCAAGCTAGTTTGGTGTCTGATTTTTTATTAATTATGAATTACCGACCTGGTATATTCTACACATTTCATATCAGACTGTATCAATTATGAAACTGGTCTGGTGTATTCTACACATTTCATATCGAACCTTATCAATTATGAAACTGAAGAATTGTTTGTGCATCGAGTATCATGGGGTGCAAGGCAGAATTGGGTAGTCGAGAATGGGAGAAAGGTTATCAAAATAGACCTAAAGAATTTTTTGTGCATCGAGTATGATGGGTCCAAGGAAGAGTGGGATAGCCAATATGGGATAAAGGTTATTAAAAAATGGATGAGCAAAGAAAATTTTGCAGTTACATTCAAAATACAAAATGATGGAGATATATAAATGGATACAAAGAAACACATTACAGAAATTGTTTCACTAGAGGGTTTGCACAACACTTGAGAAAAAGATTCATCCCAGCTGTACCATTTAACTTGGAAACTTGTTTCAAATAAATGGTTTTCCCAAGCCTTGCGAAAAATATTCATCCCAACAGTACATTTGGCTTGGAAACTTGTTCCAATAAAGTGTTTACACAACATGAGAGAGAGAAAGATCTATTAGAGTTGTACCATTTGTCTCAGCCATCTAAAATCGTTATATGACATAGATTTAACTCAAAATGGGAATAATCTAGTTAAAACAAATGGAAGTTCATCATATGAAAAAGATTTAGAACAAAANAGCCATCTAAAATCGTTATATGACATAGATTTAACTCAAAATGGGAATAATCTAGTTAAAACAAATGGAAGTTCATCATATGAAAAAGATTTAGAACAAACCCTGCCGATATGAATGTGTTGTACACAAGATTCTCCTCAAACTAGAAACATCGTATGGTTTAGGACAGTGAAGGTGTTGATTTTGAGCTCAACTGAGTTCGTAAAAGGCAGCAAGCTCTTGATATTAATTAGAAGGGAAAGGTATTGCATGAGTTCTATTGTGGCTGCTGTAATTTGGGATAGCCTCCGTTCTGTCCCTTGATGAGAGGAATTTTATAGATAATATAGGATTGTCTTATTAGAAGAGTCCAATGTGTTTGGCATCCTATTGGGCATGAAAGGTTTTCCCAAACTGCATTTATATCACTTGTTCGATGGTGGAACTCTTTGCCTATGTGCAGATGGAGGTATCCAATCAACCGTCCTATGATTTATTTGCAATATGGATCAATATAGGCCCAATATATTTTCCATATTTTCTCAATCCCAATACACAGTCATTTTGGAAAAAAGAAATTTCTAAGTTTCATGATACAATTGCATTTGATGGCCTTTGGCTTGATATGAATGAACATTAGAGGAAATTTCAACTCAAAATGGGCCTTTTAACTTTTATTCAAATTCCATGTCATCATGTGTTAGCCAATGAAATTGCTTTAAATTTGAAATACTGTATAGGTCTTAAACACTTTTTTAATATAAATTTGGGGATAGGTATCATAAAAAAAACTACTTTTTTTGTTTGTATTTTTGACATATCTCCCCGTGTTTTTACTCAAATTTCGTTAGGTATTTCTTGTTTTTGGGGTGGTGGGGTCTGTCAAAAGTATGCCGAGTGGGTACTCATTGGATGTGGAATTTAATTCCACATCCAATGAGCTCTCTCGATCAAAATTTGAGTAAAAACACGGGGAGATATGTCGAAAATACAAACAAAAAAGTAGTTTTTTTCTTTTCTTCCTCCAAAATTAATAAATATTATTTTATTATTTTAACTATTATTTTATTAGTTCATTTTAGGAGGCCCATTTTGAGTTGAAATTTCCTCTAATGGTTTCTAACTTCTGTAGTAGGATCACATGTTCCTTTCCAAAGAATGGGTATTGTCCATGAAAAGAGTCACAAACATATTGTTGCTTAGTTTGTAGCAATGTAAACACCACCAGATGGGATGATCCCCCTTACAAAATCAATGCTTCTAGAATACACAGAGCATTGGGTAACAAAACAATGGCTGCTAATGCAGTTCAATATGATGATATATTGGAGTACAATGCTCATAATATGTATGGGCTATCTAAGGATATCATGAAAAACACAACATTGAACTTAGAATTAAAGAAGAGGTCATTCATACCAACTTGTTCTACCTTTGTTGGATCAGGGGAACATGTTTCGCATTGGACAGGAGACAATGCTGCAACATGGAATGATCTCGGGTACTCCATACCTACAATGCTGAGTTTTGGATTGTTTGGAGTCCCAATGGTGGGCGCTGATATTTGTGGCTTTAAAAAGACACAACTGAAGAGGTTTGCAATAGGTGGATTCAACTAGGTTCCTTTTATCCTTTATCTAGAGATCACTCTGAAAAGGGAACAATTCGCCAATAGATTTACTTATGGGAATTAGTCACAAGGTCTGCAAGGAAGGAATTAGGTCTAAGGTACAGACTTCTTCCATATATCTACACATTGTAATTTGAAGCTCACACTAAAGGATCCCCCATTGCAAGGCATTTGTTCTTCACATTCCGTGAGGATCCTAATACACTGGGAATCAACACCTAATTTCTATTGGGTAAAGGGGTCTTGATCTTCCCTATTTTAAAGAAAGGAGAAAGCACTGTCGATGCTTATTTTTCGAAGGTAACTTGGTACAATTTGTACAATGTATCAGAATTGATAACAGTTAAAAGAAACTGTAACACCCCGGTTTTGACTTCGTTTTTATTAAAAATGTATATGATGTATATATTGTAATTAATCGTGGTGTGGAGCTAAAGGAAAAAGCCCCATCGTCGATTTAGCGTTTTATGTTTCAGCGATTAAAATCGTTGCCGATGGTATTTTGTTCTAGTCGGCACATTATAATTTTGAATCATCATGTAAAGATGCAAATTAATTAAATACCCACAACTAGCTATGTCAATGCAATATTAAAGAGATGGGGGCATGATTTTCCTAAGGAATAGGGAGGGAAATTATTTAAACCTTTGGGCCAATGGGGAAAATCCAGATGTCAATGGGAGAACCCATGAAATACTCAACTACCTTTCTTGTCTCATTCACCCAATCATTTAATTCTTCCAAAAATGGTTGAGTTAGTTAATGCATGGGGATGGGGAAGAGTATGGCAGTCAAAAATTCGAATGGAAGAAGTCATCAGATTTTGGAAAATATTTTTATGACTTGTGGGGAAAGCAAATGCTTGGGAAGGCATTCCCAAGCCATTACTCATCCATTACTTCCATTTTACTCACCCATTCTCCTTTACATGGGCTTCCTGCATGTAGTTGAAGCTTCCTGTGTGTTTATCCCTCATGATTGGAGTCATTTTCCTCATATTTGCATGCCTAGAAATTCATTTTGGTATTGTTCAGAAAGTGGGTAAGGAAGATTTACGTTTTCATGGATTCTCCAATGGATGGGAACTTTTTTTACCTTGCTGAGTGGCCAAGAAGCTAGATTCACATTTTGGGGGTTTATAGCAGTCGTTTTGGCTCCCGTATTGCCACAGCCACCTTTAGAAATCATAAATGTAATTTGGGTTTTTGCATAGGTCTATTTTGTCTCTATGGTGTCATTAAAAGATTTTTGAGATCTTATTTCTCTCCTTGGTGGTTTTTTCCATCTAAAAATTCATTTTTGGAGTTTCCCCAACATTTTCTGTTGCATTCCCCACTGTTTTTCAAGATAAAAATTGTTTTAGATTTGCTGTTGGTTTATAGGAGAGACCATGTTCTCTTGGGTGTTGGAGATGAATTCATTTTTGGCCACGTTAGGGCCAAAACATCCAGGGAATATGAATTGTTGTTAGGGGGTTGTTTTCACCCATATTGGCAATTCATTTTTGTTGCCGAACTATTTTCCTCAGCCCAAAATAGTGTATATTGTTGTGTGTGCATTTTGTTCTGGTATGAACTGTTATGCACCTTACTTTGGGTCTGAACCAGTTAGGAGTGGAAGAGGTAGGTTGCTTGATAAACCTATTGCAGGGGGAGCCTCACTGCGAGATCTTGAGGGCTGATTATTCCTTACTGCACATCCTGAATAGCACTAGAAGGGAATGCATAGCCTGAGGGACTGTACAACATAGAAGGGGATGATTCCTTGTGTTAGGTGTGTACGTGTTGGGAAAGCCAAGTCAGATATTGTGTAGGTGTCCATGGCCCTATGGTTGATCTCACTAGCTTAGCAAACCAGCCTTTCCATCCCCTTGGTAGTCTGATAAACCAAAACATAGCTTTGGCGTGACTGAGTTTTGACATATCTTAGGCTATGTGTGATCCTGACAGTTTCCTTTTCCTTGGTGAATCATTCCCATATCGGGGGTGGCAGTGCTACTGAGAGATTAGGGAGTACACTGTCCTATGGTTGGGTGGAATGTTGCAGTGACATAGCTGGTTGCGGATGAGCTTCTTCATAAGATAAGTATTCTTGTCTTTCATCTTTGAAATTGTATTTGATGTTTAATGAAAATGATGAACATGCTAAATGCTTGAATGGAATGTAGTTTGCTTCTACTGTATGATAAATAATTTATGCATCTATGCATGTTCTAGTTCAAAGAATTCCAAATTTTATTATGAGTATGTTCATGGGGCTAGTTTCTCGGGTAGATAGCAGCAATAGTCGCGTCCTCTCTTTGGTAGAGGGGTGGGGACGTGACAACAAATATTATGTTATTCTTCTTGCTCCACTAGATACTATCAATCTCCATGTATATGAGAGTACCATATTGCCAATGCAAGAAATGGGTATGACAACTAGGGAAGCCATAAGAATCCCATTCATTATGGTGGTTTCTTTGGGTGGTAAGATGGAAGCATATGGGGACCTATATGTGGACAATGGAGAGGATTTGGAAATGGTAATAGAGTATGACAAGTCAAGGTATATAGAGTTTCATGCAGGTATTGTAGAGGGAGAAGTGAGAGTTAGATCAGAAGTCCAAATGGGGGATTATGGAATTGGGGAAGGATGGATTCTTGAAAACATTACAGTTTTGGGAGATATCTCTATTGTTGGTTCTAATGACGCTAATTCATACCTGAAAGTGAAGGAAAGAAGGGATAAAATATCTATGGGTGTTTCATCATCATCCTCTATGAAGAGGATCACCACTAATTTTAGACCTAAAATGGATCATAATAATAGCCTTGATGTTTTAGTGATTTCAAATCTATCTCTTCCAATCAGGAAGAGCTTTGAGCTTGTTATACCATGGGAGAAATAAGTGGGAAGTGTTATGTATTCATATTGGTAAGTACTGAGGAAATAAAGCCATTGGTAGGTGTCTTGTGTGCCCTATTCAAACACCTACTTAGATCTATCTTAATATCTAATATATCAAGAGTTTATAGGGATCAAATCACTTGAGTTGCAAACATTTCCTCAGGAGCAAAGATTTGAATGTGCATGAGAGATAGATAAGGCCTATTAGTGTGGAATCTAATTAATATAAAGTGTTTACAAATTAATCAATAATGAGGGTGCATGAAGGTAATCTATAAGTATTACATGGAACTTATTAAATGGGCACATCATACTTCAAGTTTTATCATTATTTCTCCAATATATTTCCTTAAATTTTACTCCAGTACATCAATAAAGAAAGTTGATGTTAAAGATGTTTAATAAATATCAAATCCCAACATCTCCCCTTGATATACACTTGGGAAATATGTGAAAGAAAAACAAGTCCAAATGAACATTACAAAAATATTACCTCAATGTTTAATTGGATAGGGAATACAATCATGATCAATGATAACAACTCCCTCACTATGACAAGGTACCAACGAACTATCAATTTAGAATCTATTTTCAAAATTGTATCCTTCAAACACAGTCACACAAATCTCTTTGGAACAAGAAAAGAACACATGAATTTAAAAATTCTTTCTTCAAAATTGTAGCATCCAAAAGACCTTCACATGAATTCACAATTGATGAGGCAATCAAAAGAGTTAATAGACAGTCTCATTTCAAAACTATAGATTCCATAACATATTTGTACATACTCATAAGAAAGAAAATACACAAATAGATACAATGGAGATCTCAACTTCTGTAACATTGTCAAAGAACAATCTCCAAAAAATGGTATATATAGAATATAGAAAAAACCTTGAGAAGTTGATAGTGATAGATAAGACCCAAGTCATATAAATCATATTTTTCTTTCCGTTTAATAGTATTCAGATGGGATGATGCAATAGCTAGAGTATTTGCTTAAATGCCATAAAAATTTGAATTCATAAATTAATAACCAAATTTGGTTGCCTCAATTTCATTTTCAACAAATTTAGAAGGAGAAAGAGAGAGTTGTTTAGCTGGTGATCTAGAAGACAAAACAGTGGACAACCATATTATAAATGATTGTCAACTCTTATTTCTTAATTTGTAACTGATTTATAACTTGGTGAAGTTCATTCTTCCATTTAAATTTTTCATGTAGATATCTATCCAACCATTTTATTGCAATTTGTGTATATCTTACTTGTATTGATCTCAGTATATGATACTGAGATCATACACATATTTTTTTTCCTTCCTAGCTAATTGTGTTAAGTTGAGCTAAAGAATTGGAAATAGTGTATATATGTATGTCATCAATAATTTGATTTACAATTTCATGTTGATAAACAAAGTTTTAGTTCATAATATACTTCTGAATTATTAAATGGATTTGTTCCTAGTTTTTGTTCTCCATCCTTTCCTATCAATTCTGCAATAAGTATTTCTTTATATTAGGTTTCTACCATTATCTTATTCATCGTGGCATCTTATAAACCTACATTAGTTGTGTAAAAATTATGTGAATTTGAGTTTTCATGCAAATTCAGAAATTTCACCTCAAACATGAGATTTCATATACCTATTCTCTGTGAACATTCAGCCTTGGGACTGATTTGAAATATTCAATTACAGCAGAAAAAACTAGACTTTAATTCAAATAAAAGCACCTAGCCACTCAAGAGAATAAATACCATTTCATTGTACTTCAACACCAACAAAGTACAGTCCTTAGGGCACACTTTTCAATCATATAAAAGATGTGAAAATAAATTTATTACAACAGATTTCACAGCAATATATCTGTTCCTTTACTTTCAAGGTGTGCACTAAAATAACTTAACAATTTCAGCAATATAATATGTCGAATCAGCATGAAAAAGTGTTGGAATCCATACAAACAAGAAAATAACACATAATGAAGATCAATTCTTCTAGTACACAATATTTGGACATTTTAAACACTTCATTTATATATAAGAGATGAAGCATAAGTCAAGGTTTCATCACCAAGTTGGTACAAGTCAAGCTCTCCAAACCGTATCTAGTAAAAACAAAGAAAACCCTAAAAAACGCTGGTCACTCTACCAAATATCCTCCTTGGCATGTAGAATTGCATCCCACAAGTGTACAAGCCAATTCCTTCTCTCCTAAATAAGCACTCTAATTAGCATGGGTTTCCAAATGCCACAAAACTGTAGTATTTTTTCTCTCATGAGAGCTACAAGATAAGATGCTTCTCTTTCTAGGAGTTATCACAAACCCTAGATTCTTTGTATTTAAAGGTAAAACTCTAACCATATATATTCTCTTGAACTTCCTTCACAAACCTTGGGCCTGAGACAAAGAGAACAATATAAATGAAGAAGAGTACAAGAGAGAGACTAGTGCACTCCACTACTCATATCTCTAGTGAACAATGTGATGAATGAATGAAGGAAAGAACTATATTTATATGAGAGGTGAGGGAGGTCAATAATACAAAGTGGACCTAGTCCACTACAAACAACCTAAATACAAGCAGATAAGCCCACATGTAAATAAATCCATCTACAACTAACACTTGCCAAGATCCTAGGTGAGGACATCCAACAAACAATGCTCGAAGGTTGAACACTTCTCAAGAAGAGTCCAATGCTCCACCTCCACATTATTAGACATATAATTGGAAAATAGTTGTTTACAACATGGCTATAGCAGTAATAATGTTTCTAGTGGGATGCGGATAAGGTTAAATGTGATCCCTCGATATGTTATCAAGATTATAGATAGAATCCACTCAAGTGAGTAATAAATAGTTTTTTGTTAATGCAATCCATTAGATTATTGTTTGTGTGTTCAAAATTGTGCCTCAATTAGTCTTATAGTTTTCAATGTTGGTATGAGAGTGAAGTCAAGATGATCCAGCAGATTCGCTAGAGAAGGAGGGTGTGAGTGACAGAAGCTTCCCACACAATATTTTAATAGTCATCATTTCTAATTGAGGAGACAATAGTTATGTCAGAAAGTATGAATCCCACAAGCTTAGAATTCTTATGATCTAAAATCATTGCATGGAGAAGAGGTAATTCAAGCATTTTTTTAGCGAAATCATTTTGTTATCGGTATTTAATTTGTTGGCTTGTTTATTAGCCATGTCGAAGTTGACAAATTCATATCTAAATTAAGTCAGTAAATTAGATGAGTTAAATTATGTGAAATAGAAATTTACGATGCAAACATTAATGGAAGGTGTTATATTTTTATCTAATTCAAGCTAGCATTAGGATATTAGGATCTTTAACTGAGAGAATAACATGCACAGCAATTAAACACAAGAGACAAGAGACACAAAGAATTTTCTTCAGGGAAACTATAAAGGAGAAAACCCTGCAACTTCCTTAGAGATAGAATCAACACCAAAAGTAAAACCCAAAAACATAAAAATGATATCCCAACAGTAGTAGTCTCTCTCTCTGATCCCAACAACTTCTCTCTCACTTATGCACCCCAATGAGTGGGTGTGTGTGTAATAAATAGAGAGGCTCACTCTCTATTTATATTCTTTCGTTCACTTGAAGTCCACTCCAATATGTCGGCCTCACTTAACAATTACTTACTAGAGCCGACATCTCTAGCAGTGTCTAATAACCCTAGTGCCCCACAACTTGTGGGGAATTTTCCTCCTCTAACCAACAAGGAGGGTTTATCCTTAACACAATGGTGGGGACTATTTCCCTAACTTACAATGACTCACCTAGGATCGAATTCTCTAGGATATTCTAATAACCCTAGGGCCCCATAACTATGGGGAATTTAACCCTTGACCAATAGAAGGGTTATCCACAATGACTTTACATGACTTATTTACATTACATAACCTCCCGATAGGAACATCGGGGCATGACATGACTCAAATACATTACATACACGTCCCAGAATAAACATCAGGGTACAATACATAAGATATATGGATGAATACATTCCAAAGTTACAAATACATCAACACTCCCTCTTAAATAGGAAGGTATTCTCTCGACACAATTTATCAGCACAATTCTTCTTCTCTATATCATCTGGATCATCATCAATTAATTGTCATCTTCAAGTCATCTTCATCATCGGATCTAGATCATCACTCAATCTGGATCATCATCACTGGATCTAGATCATCACTCAATCTGGATCATCATCACTGGATCTGGATCATCACTCAATCTGGATCATCATCACTGGATCTATATCATCATCACTACTGGATCATCATCATGGGTGCTATCTCATGATTCTTCTCATCAAAGGAAGTTCTACAGAGCCAGCCCTTTTTCATGTTGGTTGTAGGCCTACCCTCCATGTAGGTCTTCTTCAGCGCTTATATCTGACCCTAAGTCAGAATGGCCCACCCAACACTTACATCTGACCATGAGAGGAACACATCCAACACCATGTCAGAAATGCATGCCCAACACTCACATCTGACCATGCAGGAACACATCTCACAAACCTGTCAGAAAGGCCTAGCACTTACATTCACCAGCATGATAGGACACACCTACTATCATCTATGAAAAGGCACAACACTCACATCCACCACCATGATAGGACACACCTACTATCATCTGTGGAAAGGCTCAACACTTACATCCACCAGCATGGTAGGAAACACCTGCTACCATCTGTGGAAAAGCACAACACTCACATCCACCAGCATGGTAGGACACACCTACTACCATTTGTGCAAAGGCACATCACTTACAATCACCAGCATGGTAGGACACGCCTACTACCATCTATGAAAATGCACAACATTCACATCCACCAACATGATAGGAAACACCTACTATCATCTGTGGAAAGGACAACACTCACATCCACTAGCATGATAGTACACACCTACTATAGTCTGTGGAAAGGCTCTGCACTTACAAATGACAATGTGGGAACCAATCCCATAGTGACATTAGAATGGCTCTCAGTCCCAGACTGAGGATTCCTGGTAACTGACTAGGTGCCTCCATTCCAAGAATGGCATTTAGCACTTATATTTGATCATGTAGGAACCAATCCTATAGTCACATCAGAATGGCTTAGCACTCATATCTGACATGGAGGGAACCAATCCTATCACCATGACAGAATGGCTCATCCCTTACATCTGACCATGGAAGGAACCAATCCTCTCACCATTTTAAAAAATGGCTCATGGACTCATCACTTACCTTTGGAGGGAACTCCGATATGGAGAACACCAAGCTTCTCCCTGAAGTATTCAAACTTCACTCTGGCCAATGGATTTGTCAACACATCAGCTATCTGTTCATCCGTCGCAACATAATGGAGCTTCACTGCTCCTCTCTACACCATATCCCTGAAATAGTGATACTTGATCTCGATATTCTTCAACTTGTCATGGAACACCGGGTTCTTCGACAACTTCACACAACTCTGGTTGTCACAATATATACAAGTAGCATCCAACTGGAGATCAAATAAATCAGTCAGTAGCTTCCTCAGCCATACTGCCTCACAACTAGCTGAACAAGCTGCGACATACTCTGCTTCATTTGTACTCAGTGCCACAAGGGATTTCTTCTTGCTAAACCAAGAGATCACACCTGATCCCATATTAAAGAAACACCCTGATGTGTTCTTCCTATCGATGGCACTGCCTGCCTAATCTGAATCAACATAACCCTCCAGGTTAATATTTTGATTCGCCTCATACTTGAGCCCATAATCAACTGTACCATTCAAGTACCTCACTACATGCTTTGCAACAATTAGGTGAACATGTCTCAATGTGTTCACAGCAAAACAAGTATCTGGTCTCGTATCTGTCAGATACATCAAGGAACAAATCATATGACAATACATCGTGGCATCAACTGACTCTGATGAAGCAACACTCAATAGATTCATGTTCGATGCCATAGGTGTGGTCATGCATTCCATCATCCTGAACCTATTCAGGATCTCTACTGCATACTTCCCTTCTCCACACCTCCATGCCTAGAACGTAGTGCATCGACACATAACAGGAGCATCACCGGTCTTTTGTCTTCAGCCTTGAAGCAAAGTTTGGAATCCACTTTTACTCTCAGTAAAGACTAGAGTCATCAGTAATCTATCCATCCTGCCATACCATGTCGAACCTCAGGATCTTCTGCAGTCACTCCCTCTGAAGCATCATACTCCCTCTGTCTTCCGTACTCTATGCACTGAAACATTATATACTGGAGTGACAAGTAGCTTCGTCCACTACTAATATTCTATGTATCCATCTAGGATCACTAGATACCAAGATCCTCTATCTTTGAAAGCATTCTTCTCGCACCCATCTGTGAGCTTCTCATCCTTTATCAACCTTGTATCAAAGGTTCAGATCTTCATCAAGCTCCTCATGAATGTGTTACCCCATGGGTGTCTTCTGAACTCGTACAAGACCTTATTTCATTTGCACACATGATTCTACTTGTCATGTGTCTCAACTCCCACTGGCTGCAAATGTCTCTTCATAGTCTATGCCTTTTTTTTGTGAGAATTCTTGTGCTATGAATATTTACTTGTATCCCAGGATGTTTCCATCTACTGCATGATGGAACTACGAACTTCCCTTCATGTATAGACACTGCATCCTAGAAATCATTCTTCTTGAACTGGTATTCCCTTTCTTCTTAGTTACTTCTTCATGGCTGGAAGGTTCTACATCAATGATGTCATTGCATTCATCATATTATTCTTCATCTTGAACTGTCATCACTTGTTCTTTAGAACAAGTCTCATCCTTCTTTGCTTGTAGTTGATTATGTATGCAATCTTTCCTACAATTCAAATGCATTTGTATGGTTAGAAACATTTCATAAGGCATATTCATAGTGGCAAATTCTTATGCATAAATATATGATCATGCAACTATTTTAGCCAATACAACATTCATCCATATCTCATGGAAACTTTCTAGATGCCTTCCATCTCTACCAGGACAACATTGAGATTGTGCACTAATCCAATATGTCAGCAAAGAGGTTTCATTCTAGATAAGTAGCAATGGAGAGTTGTATAGCACCATGAGCTACTTACCCATCACATGCATATTAGTAGTATATTGTCATTAATGCAAACATTCTATCATGCATAATACATCAACTAAATAAAAAAAAATGCATAACAAAACAATATCATGGAATGACAATTGAATACTTATCTTTATTTGTTTCATGGGTAGACTCCTTCTTGACCCTTCAACTTCATCGTATTCTTCATTCATAATAGAATCGTTTCTTATCCAAAAGCTAAGACGGATAAGAGGTTCTTCAAGAGTTGAGTTCTTTGTATTCCTCATCGCTTGAGGGATCTTCTTTGGATGGTGAGAGCTTGATATTCAGTTGCTCCCATCTTCTCTTCTCTTATTATGAGTCTAGCTTCTTCTTCTTTCCAGAGTCTACTGAAAGTAATCACTTCCTTCTGGCACACATTCCTCTCATGAATGAATCCCATGATCTTGAGAGGCCATTCAACATGGCTATCACCACTTCTGCATTTTCCACTTCCACTTCAAGTTGTTCTTTTATTTGAGAGACCCTCATAAAGTATGACTGTATGGTCTCTGCATTCTGGATCTTCACATTCTTCAACTGTTTTCTCAAAGTCATATTCTGATTTATGTTCTTCCCTTCAAATAGATTGGTCAAGGAATCAAACATCTCTTTTGGTGTCTTTAGGGAAGACACTTGTGGTATAATGTGATCCATGATTGAATCAACAATGATCTTCTTGGCCTTAACCAAGTTCTTCTAGTGTAAGGCTTTTAGCCTTATCTCCCTCTAGAACTGGAACCTCTCTACTTTTGTAGGTGTCCAATTCATTTTATTTAGAGAGATCAAATACTTCCATGCTTGGAATTTTTCAACTTCACCAAGCTTACCATCAAGCTGATGTGATATATCACTTTGAAATGAGAACCTCAAATGAAAATAGCAAAAGATTAGATCTTACCGATTTGAGGTGTCTGTCCTAGTTCCAGAGCTGGCTGATCTAGGGTTTGTTAGAGAAACCCTAATTTTCAAAACTTGGAATCTTTCAGATTTGATTAGATAGAAATATAGATCTCTTAAATTTGGGCTGTTCAATGTACTCCTCTTCTGAAAATAGTGGAGGGAAGCTCCTGGAATAAGAAGCCCTAGTTTTCCAATTTCTTCTGCAGAAATTCCTGATACTGTTTCTATTATATCTTTGAACTTACTAATCCTTTGTGTCTGAAACGTTTCACTGAGGTATCCTATCTTGTCCCTATTTCAACAACATAGGTTTCATGAGAATTGGTTTTACCAATTGGGACTTATGATCATTTTCCCAAGGTGACCTGTTTAAGGACTGTTCAGCACAGCGAAGTTGTACGGACTTCCACGTGTCACTGTTTCATCTTCTGGGTCTGAAACTCGAATCAAAAAAATTAAAGTCCGTGCCCTTTTTGGAAAATCTTCATAAATTTCATTTGGACCTTTGTAGCCCAAGATATAGCAATTCTCCCTAGGTGTCCTATTTAGGGATGAATCCTGGAAGAGGATGGAACCCGAACTTGGAGGGATCATATCTCCCAGAATATAGTGAATCTGAGGCTGAATTTTGGATACCATGTAAATCAGGATTTTATCTTAGGCATGTGAAAGTTTCAACTCTTGATCCATATCCAATGCCGAGATATAGTGAATGTACAAAAATCTTGACCCAGGTCGCTAAAATTCGATTTTGATGAGGAGATAAATCCTATTCCGGGCTCACTAAAAAATTCCTCTTCTGTAAGAAGCCCTAATTTCTCACACCAAAAAATGAAAATGCTCGGAATCGAATTCTGCTTCGACAGAAAGATGCACCCTTCAATGGAGAGTCAGCCTAGCATACTTTTGCTGATGGATTGTGGAGAGAGACCCAAAAAGTAAGAAGCCCTAGCTTCTGCATCTACACAATGTTTTCTTCTTAGGTTAGCTCTGATTCCATGTTAGATTTTTATCATTCAAGCTAGCATTATGATCTTAGGATCTTTAACTAAGAGAATAACATGCACAAAAATAAAACACAAGAGACAAGAGACACATAATTTTCCTCATGGAAAACCATAATGGAGAAAACCTCGCAACTTCCTCAGAGATAGAATCAGCACCAAAAATAAAACCCGAAAACATAAAGATGATCTCCCGACAGCAGTAGTCTCTCTCTCTAATCCCAGTAACTTCTCTCTCACTCATGTTCCCCAATGAGTGAGTGTGTGTGTAATAAATAGAGAGGCTCACTCTCTATTTATATTCTTTTGTTCACTTGAAGCCCACTCCAACATGTCAGGATCACTTAACAATTAATTACTAGAGCCAACATCTCTAGGAGTGTCTAACAACCCTAGTGCTTGTGGGGACTTTGCCTCCTCTGACCAACAAGGAGGGTTTATCCTTAACACAATGGTGGGGACTATTTCCCTGACTTACAATGACTCACCTAGGGTTGACTTCTCTAGGATAGTCTAATAACCCTAGAGCCCCACAAATGCGGGGACTTTAACCTTTGACCAATAGGAGGGTTACCCACAATGACTTTATATGACTTTTTTACATTATAGAACCTCCCGATAGGAACATCGGGACATGACATGACTGAAATACATTACAAACACATCCCAGAATAAACATCGGGGTACAATACATAAGATATATGGATGAATACATTTCGAAGTTACAAATACATCAATAGAAGGTTACAATATTTAGTCAATTCTAAGTTTGTAACTATCGATGAAGTCGAACCAGCTAATCCTCCAGCTGCAATCATATATTGTGAGAAGAGTGAAAATAAGGCTAAAGTTCTCTTACAAATGTTGATTAAAGATAAAATTATTCTTCACAGTAGAGATTACAAAACATCTATTGAAATAATGACTGTGTTAAACAATTTGTATGAAATGGAAAATTCAAATAGACTCTTTTTTTCTTAAAAGTGAGCTTCCTTCTGTTAAGATGCAACATAATGAAAATATTTGTGCTTACTTATCTAGAGTGAAGGAGTTGAGGAAAAACTTGGTAACGTAGGAGAAAATGAATCAAGTAATGATATGGTTACTATTACATAAAATGGGATGTTATCAAAATACCAAGTTTTTATCACTAGTCTAGCAGCTAGGGAAAAGGTACCATCTTTTAAAGTTTTGACATGTATTCTCATGAAAGAAGAAGAGAGGAGAGAAAATGTTGAAAATAGACAACACTCCATGGACTTGGCATTGATGGCCAAAGGCAAGAAAACATTCAAGGGAAAGTCGTGGATGAAAAATAGAGGCAGACCAAATTCAAAGTCACATCAAGGAGCATCATCATAAAAAACACCAGAAAACTTTATCCAGAAGGAAGGTAATTGTTCTTATTGTGGTACTCCTGCACATTATGCAAAATAATGCAGGTTAAGGAAGACTAATGAATCCAATATAAGAACGCAACTAGCATTGAATTCTCCTCTGTTCCTGTTGGAATGTATATTAATTAATGAATATCATCCATCTCATCATTAAATACCTCTTATGTCATGTATTTTTTTAATGCTAGTGTGTTTGTGGCGTACAGACTGTGCATTTGACAAATGCAATGAAATGGGAATATTGCAGCAGTGACCCTGACCTCACACAGAGAGGGCAATTCAGGGGAAGAGAATTATATATTTTAAACTATATTATGAACACAGTCTTTTCATATTTTCGATACCAAAGTAAATGCATGAGAAATAAATATTTCTTTTGCATAGAGAACTTGTTTTTTATAATTCCAAATCAAAATTATTTGAGAAAACATATATTGTTTTTATTATTTTTATTAAATCTTCGGGTTCTTATCTTGTTGCCTTTGGAAATAACCAAGATGGAGGGTGTAATATCAATAAAACTGGAGCATGCCCAGTTATTCTAGGGTATTCACCAATTTGGGGGCATTCTTTCGACCTCTGCGTGACCTCTGCAAACCCTCATATGCCTCTGCAAACCCTCGGACTACTACAAACCCTCCTCTGCCTTTGTGAACCCTCAGACTGCTACAAATCCTCCTCTTCTGCGTGACCTCCAGCATCATGTAATATGCGAAGCTCCGATCATAATGAAGAAGAGACACAAATCCTAAAATGGATTCAATTCAGAAAGGGTGGGCCGCAAAGTTCTCATGGTTAATAGAATTGGGAATTGTCCTCTTGCTTTTGTTCATGCAGCAAAGCATAGCTGTTATCCAAGCCCTTGAGTAATGTTATGTGGATGGACCAACTATGGGGGAGAATCGTATGTAAGGAGATGCAATGTGGTTGTTCAGTAAGAAAGAAAATATTATCCATCTATATCCACTGGGGGAGACGCACCATAGAGACCTTTGGTAGCACCTGTCATGGTGTTTGGATGCCACGAGGATGTAGATAGTGGCTGCAATCTGTTTCGCAGGGTTTGTATGCGGCTATTGTGTCTGTTCATTTTTTTTTCATTTTCATTTATTTTCTATTTTCTATTTTATTTATTTTTGTTTTGTTTTATTATGTTATATTTTATTTTATATTTTATTGTATTTTGATACTAACTAACATCCTTTTGATCTTGATGTAATCTAGATTTTGTTATGTGTTGTTTGATTTCTTTTGGTATTGTTGTAATTTTTTTTTCTTTTTTGCTTGATGGTTCTCATATAATTGAACTCAGTATTATAAGAAACTAGCATCTGCAATTTTGGTTCAAAATGCAAGTTCCATGACCCAAAAGATAGGCTGGTAACTCTAAAATCAATTGAGAATGTTGATGAGAGTGAGGTTGTACTCAACTCAATGAGTGTTTTGATTCATTTTTTTCTATTCCATTTAATATGATTTGGAATTAGTCATGATTTTGTATGTTTTTTTCCTATTTGTAGGTGAGGCCTTTTGCTTTAGATGTTGGTTCACTACCAAAGAGGCCCGATGAGCTTAAGTGTATTGTAAGCTATTCAGTGATGATTTTTGTGCTTTCATGTTATACTTCTTCTCTTAAAATAATCATCTTATATATTTTTTTAAACTATTGTTTTATTGGATTTTTTATTGTGGAACTTAGTTTTTTTTGGTTAATACATGTATTTGCGAGTATGGTGCCAAATGTAAGTTTGATCATCGAAAAGACAAAGGAGGATATCAAAAAATATCTAAACAAAAAGGAGATGGGGATTGTAACACCCTGGTTTTGACCTCGTTTGCATGATGTATATATTGTAATTAATCGTGGTGAGGAGCTAAAGGCAAAAGCCCCACCATCAATTTGGTTGTGTATGTTTCGGTAATGGGGATAGTTGCTGATGGTATATCGTGCTATTTGGCACATTATAATTCGACATCATGTAAACACGCACATCAAATAAAATAAACCACAACCAGCTACGACAGTGCAACGTTGAAAGAAAAGGGCATGATTCCAAAGGATAAGGGTGTGGGGGGGATGTCAACCTTAGTCTATGGGGGGGAGGAACCCATGCTTTACCACCTTGTTGATTTTCCATCTTCCCTTGTCTCATCCAACCTCTTTAATGTTTGTTGAGTTAGTTGAGGGAAGTTATTGCTTGACGAAACGTGGGAATGGGGAGGCGTCAGTTTGGCAGGCTGCTGTTAGTTTAGATAGTACACATGCCCAGCGGCAGAACCATCATTTCTCTCATGCTTGGTCTCCACTCTTCCCACCACTTCTATTTTTCCTCCTCACACAGTCAGTCAGTCGAGCTCTCCACCTTTTGCTGATTGTGGTCTACGTAAGTTTCCCCTTCACGCAGGGAGTGCTATTTTTTCCCCGCGTGCAGGCTGGGATTCTTCGTTCTGTTCTTCCTCGTGCACCGGTCGGGGGATTCCTTTTTGTGCATGCAGTGAGCTAGAAGAGTGGCCTCAAGGTCACGATTTCTGCTTTCTATGTGAACAGCTGTGGTTTTTCAGCCACGATTCGGGCTTGCTATTGGTTTCACCCATGTTTTGGGTTGCTGTTGTTCTTCCATGATTTTGGGATGCTGTGGAGAGTCTGATCTCCTTCTTCCATTTTAGACTGTGCATGTGTTTTCATCTCCCATCTTCGGACTGTACATGTGTGTTTCTTCCATGTTCTTGTATGTGTAAGTTCCTCAGTGTCTACATTGAGTAATTGTGTGCTATGGGCAGTTGGATGTTGGGTTGGCTGTTGATTGCCACATCCATCGACTGAGTTTTCCTCTATTTTGGGACTGTATAAGGTTTCCATGGGTTTCATTATGAGGTTGGGTTGCAGAAGTACCCTGGTTTGGGTTGCTGTTGAGTTGTTTTGGCCACGTTAGGGCCAAGAACAACTCTGAGTTGCCTTATGGGGTTGAGCTGTGTTTCCTCTTTTGTTTGGGACTGACCTCGGTTGTCTTCACCTTCATCATAGAGCCGTGAGTGGGTTTTTTGCTGCGGTATGCAGTGGGTGGTCTTCGGACTATTGGGGGTGGGATTAGAGGCTAGGTATGCATGAGAAGACTGGTGTTGAGGCCACCAGCTTGGCATTTAGCCTATCCTAGCTCCTTGACAACCTGGTGAACCTATGGTGTGGGTTTGGCTGTGTGTTGGCAAACCTTGGCTATGTGTAAGCCTGCATTGACCCTTATTCCTTGAGGAATCATGCCCAACTCGGGGGTGGCAGTGTGCTGAGATATTGATGAGCACGCTGGCCTATGGCTGGGTGGAACGTTGTAGCAACGTAGCTGGTTGTGGGAGAATTATTCATCAAAAGATAAGTACTGCTGCTATTTCATCTCTGCAAATTATATATTCTATTTGAATTATTATGAACATGGTGAATGTTGGTTTATGTTTATGTTTGCTTCCACTGAATATTTGAGTAACTGTGTATCTTCTTATGTTTCATGCATCTTAGTATGCATCTGCATTGCAATTGCATTTGAGGAATTATGCATCCTGTTATGTTTTATGTTTAAGCTTTTTAATTTCAGCATTGATTCATGTTCATGTTCTTTGGGCTCTTTGCCCGTATGCTTGTGTAGTGTTGGTCGCGTCCTATTCGCCGGTCGGAGGGTCAGGGACGTGACAGTGTGGTATCAGAGATCATGTTGCAGCATGGGCCTGAATGGAGCACCAGGGTGTAGTGAAAGAGGCAGGATTTCTCTCTGTCCAGCAGAGATCAGAAATGAATGAACGGGAAATTAAAAAAAAAAAATTGTCTAAGTGTTGAACAGTTAGTTCAGTTGGAACACTTAGTGGACTAGACTTCCGCTATAGCGGAAGAGTTAGGCGAAAGCGCGCTCGATGGGAACAGTTGGAGGGAAATTTTGGAAAATCTTCTAAGTGTTCGGCATCCATCGAAAGCAAAAATTTGTTTGAACGCCCACCGTTGCGGATGGCAAAACAACTATGCGTGCGACGGGTAAGTCCTCCGACCGTTGACGTCGCAAGAAAGTTAAGTTTGAAAATTTTCTAAGTATAGAATTTGTCGGCCATTGGAAGAAAATAGAGGTTTGATGTTCCGCCATTGTAGAAGCCAAAGGCAGTAGACTTTCGATGTGAAGAGACCGCCGATACCGATCAGGTCATGCCATAGCAGATTGGGCCACCGATCGGGAGGAGATCGAGGATCGTGTTCCGCCATTGTGGCTGCGGAAGGAACTATTTCGCCGACACATAGTGCTTAATGGTTCCGACCACCGACAGATGTTAGGCTTCGTAGAATGATGAAGAGGAAAATTCAAAAATTTTCTAAGTGTTGAGATCATCGGAAGGCATTAGCTATTTGAGCAGTCGATACATCGGCTCAGTTAGCCAAAAAGACTTCCTATGCCGTCGGTGGAAGAAAGTAGAAAGATGTGAAAAAGTTGAAAATTCGTTTAAGTATGGAAGTCGTCGAAAAAAGTTAGCCGTTTGAGTAGTCGATGCGGCAGCAGGAATTAGAAGAAAATAGAAGATGAAGTTGTCAATGCAACAGAAGAAGAAAAGAGAAAGTTTCGGTGGAAAATAATGGAAGTCGGAGCCGTAGTTTCGGTAGAGATCTCCCAAAGATCGCTGAAACGTCGGAGAAGGATAGTTGATCGAGCATCCGATGTGGCGACGAAAAGAAGGAGAAAAATTTGAAAATTTTCTAAGTATAGAAAACATCGAAAAACTTTAGAGGATCGGACCGCCGACACGTCGGAGAAAATTAGAGGATCGGTCCACCGATACGCCGGAAGCCAAAGAAAGATCGACCTGACACGTCGAAAAAATTTAGTTCATTGGACAACCGATGAGTGACGTCAGATGAGGTAAGTGGATTGAACGTCCCCCGTTGCGGCTGGCTAGATGACTTCGGATCCGACACGTCGAAAAAAAATAGAAGATCGGATCGTCGATGCGTAGTGCTTAGTGGATCCAACAGCCGATGAGCAGCGGAAGAAATTAGCTGTTTCGACTGCCGAAACGTCGGACTGATAGTCGAAATGAGAGTCGATTCTGGTTGGGCTGATAGTCAAAATTAGAGCCAATTCTGGTTAGGCTGATAGTCGAAATGAGAGCCAATTCTGCAAACGAAAATTTGAGATTTTCAGTGGGATTTTCAGCTCTCTTTCAGTGGATTTACAGGTGGTTGAAGTTGGCACCCAGTCCAAATGCAGTTGTGTGTTTTGCCTAAAACCGGTGAAAATCTTTATTCTTAGAAGTGGTGTGGTTTTCACACCCGAGGTCGGAATGAAGCATGTGGATAGGTGTTGGAAATCTTATCTAGTATGGAACAAGGTAAAGTTACCAGAATATGAGCATGGAGTAGCAAAGTGCTAGTAATTGCTTGAAAGAGAAATGCATTGCTATCAAATGGACAAATCTGGACAGTTGTGTACCCAGAGTAGCAAAGACCATGAAGTCAAACTAGCTACTATGTGGAAGAGAAATTCCATGCAAAGATGAGGGATTTGAAAGGGAAAATTCCTTAACCCCTGTCTTGCTAACTATATTTATATTTTATATGTTTTATACATGAAATGTATGAGGATATGCCTTGCATGTATAGGATATTACATGTTGGTAGGGGTATTGAGGATTATACATTTATAATGAGCCACTAATGATAACTAGTGCATTGGTGTTGGCATTAGTGGAAACAACAACGACAACCTGGACATGGTTGAGTATGTTGCTGATGCTGATAAATGTGACCAGCAACCCTATGCAGAAAGGGATAAGGCAACTAGTCCATAATCAAAAGTTGGTGAGCAAAGTCTGCAATCTCCTGCAAAGGACCAACCAAATTGGTCATGCCAAGGGTGTAAGTAAGACCCATGCACGTAAGAGTTTGCTTATGACAAATTCCATGGAATGGTAAAGGTAAGAGACCTCATACCATGTGGATATTTGAATATAGAAAGGTGTCATGCCTGTATATGTTGATGATCTTGATTGTAGTAATGCATCCTATATGAAGTAGTCATGGTTAGGTCATGCATGGTGTGTTGAATGAATAGTATTCCTGAATCAATGCAAGGTAGCATTGAATGGATATGGATTAAGAATATTTTATGAATCTTGTATTCATGCATTGAACAGATGCATATGAAGGGTGTGAGTGACTGATTGCATAGGTAAAGGTGCAAATGTTGTGATGCATTGCATCGATGCATTGAGATGACTGCATGTGATACTATGAATAACTAATGACTAAAATGATGAATTGATGACAATTCAGGAACCATTTCAAAGGTTGTTATGAATGCAGGATAGTCATGATCAATTGGATGCCGAAAATGCTCTATGGAAGAGCAAGGTGGTACAAATGATACGCCTGTGAAGTAAGGAGTATCTAACCATTTCATTATATGAATGATGTGACTATACCTTGAAAATGATAGTATGGTAATGATTGTGTGAAGTAAATGAGTTTTGGTAACGTTGATACGATTAATAGTTGGAAGTATTTGAATTTTGTAAATTCTGAAAATGCTTCAGTGATGGTTGTAGCAATGAAGAGGTTATATGCATCCAGACTTACCAAGTGTTTGGTTGATTGAAGCTCAAGTTTCAGGTAGATTATTTCGAGCATGGCAGTGAGAGGTAAGACCCTAACCAATGCCAGAATCTACCATGTGAAAGAGCCAAACCTTATGAGAAGAGTCTCATGGTTGTAAAAATAGTTGGTATGCATAATAGGTTGTTAAATTTGAATTGTGAATTTCGGATTTAAGAAATTGTTGACAACTATTAGTCATTATTGGCTTGCATAAGATTGTGTTGGATGATTGAAGCTCAGGTTTCATGTAGATTATTTCGAGCATGGCAGTGAGAGGTAAGACCCTAACCAATGCCAAAATCTAGCATGTAAAAGAGCCAAACCTTATGAGAAGAGTCTCATGGCTGTGAAGCCAGTCGGTATGCATAATGGGTTGTTAAATTTGAATTGCGAATTTCAAATTTAAGAAATTGCTGATGACTACTAATCACTATTGGCTTGTATAAGATTGTGACAGGAGGATCACCTCATTGCGAAGCAAACTAATTTCTGTAGCAAACAGAATTGCAAATTCTTTTTGAATTTAATTACTAATGTAATTGCTTGGTTATGTAACAATCAATTTGGATTGTATTATCAGATAATGATTGACTGTTTGGCTATTTGATGAATGTGCCAGGGGTGCACGTTGCAGGAAGATCATGTGTGATGGCCTGCAAGAGCCAAACTTCATGGGAAGGTTTTCCCTTGGAAATGGGTTTCGGGTGAAACGCCATTGGACATTTTGGAAATGTCTCATCTGCACTACATGTTTGGTAGCAACATGAGTGAGATGGTATAAATTATGTCGGTAAGACATGTGTGAATATGAAATGTGAAAAGGAGTTGGGATGGAAAACCAAGGGACTCTTAACTAAGAGAAGGAGCCCCCATTCCTCCTTAACAAAGGCATGCTGCGTCGACAAATGGATAAGTGTTCTGTGACCCTTGCTAAGAATATGCATGTTTGATTGTTGAATTCAATATGCAGGGCATGTTTTGATTTAATATCCATTATGACCGATTGCTTGAGTATGATTAGGGCCTACATGGCTAACATCGGAAAGGGGTGCACACTTTCCCGATGTCGGATCATGAAAGGGTTTTCAATATTGATTACACCCTAGGGAGTGGACGCACTCCTGGTGTCTCAATACTTGATAGTGAATGATATGAAATATGATTACGGTTTTTAGAGCAATAACGCTGATGAGTTTGCTTATATTGCTTGTGTGGATAGGTAAAAGGTAAAAGGTAAAGGGTACAGGTAAAAGGTAAAGGTAAAGGTAAATGGTATAGGTAAAGGGTAAAAGGTAAATGGTTGTTTTGAGGGGTTGCGGAGTAAGGGTTATTGTTGATATAAGTGTATGTTGGGATGTTATACGCCTGAGGATCCATAGTAGATCCTAGACCTGGAAATGGTCATGGTAAAGTTCCAAGACCAGTTGACATAAGGATGTACTGGCTGGACATTAATTATTTGATGTTGTGGAGTAGCCTGCGTGCTGACCTAACATCCAAGTCCATAGGCGATCCCAAGGCTTGCAAAGCGAAGCAGGATCCTGTGGACCAACAAGGAAATGCACAATACAGATAAGTATTGGATTATTTTGCTTATGAATATACATGTGTATATGATTTGGTTATGATGTTTTAAGCTCTTGTCCTAGAGATGAAACCGATGAGAATAAACTAAACACGTGAATTTATTCGATGTTTGGATATAGGTATCGCTGGGAGCGAGGACTATGAGAGCATCCCAGGGGTGCATGTGGACATGTGACTATCCTGGAGAGCTTGAAATGAGCGATAATGAAAAAGGTGCTAGTGAGACCGTGGGGTTCCTAGTAGTTGAGACAAACCATGTAGAGAGACTCCATGGTTTAGAGGTCTGGAATAGACCGAAGACACTAAGTGTCATGACCAAGAAGGATTGGTCCAGCATTCACGGTGAAGTTAAAGAGGCTGAGAGCTGAAAAGCCACAGTAGTGGTGTGGGTTCCAGGATGGAACGAAACGAAGAGGGGAAAAACTCTTGCTGCTCTCTCTTTCCTTTCAATTATATATATATATATATATATATATATATATATATATATATATTTATGCATTGTGAGAACAAAATATTGTTGAATGCATGTATGACTGAAAATGGAATGTGTGTATTTGCTTAAAGTAAATTGTGAATGCTGGAATAGTTAATTCCCTGCCCAAGCTGAATGGACATGAATGAGATCATGTGCCTATTGGGAAGGCATGAAGAATATGAAAGTCTCCTTGATGAGGCTTGGACTATCATGCCAATTGGGTAATTAACTGACTGATTTTAATGTCTATATTATGCTTGGTCTGACAGAATTTCAATGGTGCATTTCACAAGTGAGAAAAGTGAAACCAGGTGGTGCACATTGATCATGGCAGCAGATCAAAAGTTGATGGACTTAGCTAGAAGTCTCCTTCAAATGATTGCCAAGACCCAAGAAAATATTGGGGAGATGCTCAAGATACAGAAAAGGCAGAATGAAATGAACCACCAGATTTTGCAAGACTCTATTGGTTTGCAAAGGGAGGTGAAAATCCTTCTGGGAGCAATCGGCAAAGGAAAGGAAGGTGGATCAGTGATGGGACAATTGTCCAAGCGACCCGATAAGAAACGGTCCAGGCATGAAGACTCAAAGGAAATTGAGCAGGTAAAGATGAAGCAGCCAGTGAAATGCTGGGGATGCGGAGGACATCATTTACGTCGGGACCGCCCAATGAAGGAACATAATGAGGGCAATAGCCGCAAAGTTCCTAGGATTCGGGATAAGCTGAAAGCTGAGAACCAGTAGGAGAAGTTCATGGAAGCCGAGGGGCTTGGTATTGAACATTCAAAGTAAAAAATTGAACATGGGACAGATCTGCAAAATTTTGAAATTTTGATGTGCAATTGTATATGTATTGTATATGTATTCCTATGTATTGGAAAACCGAGGACGGTGTTATTCCAAAGGGGAGGGGAATGTAACACCCCGATTTTGACCCCATTTGCATGATGTATATATTGTAATTAATCGTGGTGAGGAGTTAAAGGCAAAAGCCCCACCATCTATTTGGTTGTGTATGTTTCGGCAATGGGGATAGTTGCCGATGGTATATCGTGCTATTCGGCACAGTATAATTCGGCATCATGTAAACACGCACATCAAATAAAATAAACCACAACCAGCTACGACAGTGCAACATTGAATGAAAAGGGCATGATTTCAAAGGATAAAGGTGTGGGGGGGATGTCAACCTTGGTCTATGGGGGGGAGGAACCCATGTGTTACCACCTTGTTGATTTTCCATATTCCCTTGTCTCATCCAACCTCTTTAATGTTTGTTGAGTTAGTTGAGGGAAATTATTGCTTGAGGAAACGTGGGCATGGGGAGGCGTCAGTTTGGTAGGCTGCTGTCAGTTCAGACAGTACACATGCCCAGTGGCAGAACCATCGTTTCTCTCACGCTTGGTCTCCACTCTTCCCACCACTTTTGTTTTTCCTCCTCACGCAGGCAGTCGGTCAAGCTCTCCACCTTTTGCTGATTGTGGTCTCTGTAAGTTTCCCCTTCACACAGGGAGCGCTGTTTTTTCCCCACGCGCAGGCTAGGATTCTTCTTTCTGTTCTTCCTCGCGCACTGGTTGGGGGATTCCTTTTTGTGCATGCAGCGAGCCAGAATAGCGGCCTCAAGGTCACGATTTATGCTGTCTATGTGAACAGCTGTGGTTTTTCAGCCACGATTCGGGCTTGCTGTTGGTTTCACCCACGTTTTGGGTTGTTGTTGTTCTTCCACGATTTTGGGATGCTGTGGAGAGTCTGATCTCCTTCTTCTGTTTCAGACTATGCATGTGTTTTCATCTCCCATATTCGGACTGTACATGTGTGTTTCTTCCATGTTCCTGTCTGTGTAAGTTCCTCAGCGTCTGCATTGAGTAATTGTGTGCTATGGGCAGTTGGATGTTGGGTTGGCTGTTGATTGCCACATCCATCGGCTGATTTTTCCTCTATTTTGGGACTGTATAAGGTTGCCATGGGTTTAATTATGAGGTTGGGTTGCAGAAGTACCTTGTTTTGGGTTGCTGTTGAGTTTTTTTGGCCACGTTAGGGCCAAGAACAACTTTGAGTTTCCTTGTGGGATTGAGCTGTGTTTCCTCTTTTGTTTGGGACTGTCCCCGGTTGTCTTTGCCTTCATCATAGAGCCATGAGTGGGTTGTTTTCTGTGGTATGTAGTGGGTGGTCTTCAGACTATTGAGAGTGGGATTAGAGGCTGGGTATGCATGAGAAGACTGGTGTTGAGGCCACCAGCTTGGCATTTAGCCTATCCTAGCTCCTTGGCAACCTGGTGAACCTATGGTGTGGGTTTGGCTGTGTGTTGGAAAACCTTGGCTATGTGTAAGCCTACATTGACCCTTATTCCTTGAGGAATCATGCCCAACTTGGGGGTGGCAGTGTGTTGAGAGATTGATGATCACGCTGGACTATGGTTGGGTGGAACGTTGCAGCGACGTAGCTGGTTACGGGAGAATTCTTCATCAAAAGATAAGTACTGATGCTATTTCATCTCTGCAAATTATATCTTCTATTTGAATTATGATGAACATGGTGAATGCTATTTTATGTTTATGTTTGCATTCGCTGAATGTTTGAGTAACTGTGTATCTTCGTATGTTTCATGCATCTACGGTATACATCTGCATTGCACTTGCATTTGAGGAATTATGCATCCTATTATGTTTTATGTTTAAGCTTTTTAATTTCAGCATTGATGCCTGTTCATGTTCTTCGAGCTATTTTCCCGTATGCTTGTGTGGTGTTGGTCGCGTCCTCTTCATCGGCCGGAGGGTCAGGGACGTGACAGGGATTCTTCCATAACTAAAGGAATATAAGATCAATGGGTTTCTGTAGTTATAAATGGGAAAACTGAGAATAAAGTCACTACTATAAATCCTTCTACGCTGAACAATTCCAAGGGTTTGACACTAAGGCTTCTAAGTGTTTATTTGGATGTATTTATTTCTTAATATGTGGATAATGGAATATACTATTAGTAATTTCAAGTTATATTTTTCAGTCCACATCAACTCAAGCTATTGTGTTATTAAATGGTAATTTTTGTTGTCTAGATCACTCCAATAATAAACAAACTAGGTTGGATTCTTATAATGAGTTCTACTTGTAATTTAGTGGGATCTACATTTGAATGGAGGTGACCTCTTTAGGTCTATAACAATTATGTTGTAAAATTATTGTCTATATAATACCTCAAGAAGAGGATAAAGTTTCCTTTATGAGGAATTAGGCACTAATTCTAAAAAGAACTCACACAAAATAGATCATCTTCATTTTGGAAATGAAAATAAGCTTAAACACTTCATGAATACAACAAACTAGGGTGAGAGGAGAATGATAAAGTTTCCTTTATGAAGAATTAGGCACTAATTATAAAAAGAACTCACAAAAAATAGATCATCCTCATTTTGGAAATGAAAATAAGCTTGAACACTTCATCAATACAACAAACTAGGGAGAGAGGAGAATGACAGATGGACCTTGTCTTACAAATGTTCAAAAAGATGATATCCTTTGATCTTAAAAAGAATAGTACAATTCTAAGCTTTGAATCTCAAGCCACATCCATATGGGGATGTTGATGCCGATGATGATGATGATGATGATGAAAGTGATGATGATGATCATGACGATGATAATGATCATGACGATGACGATGATGATGATCATGATGACGATGATGATCATGATCATGAAGATGGCGATGATGATGATGACAATGAAGACGATGATTATGATGAAGATGATCAGGATGATGATGATGAAGAAGATGATGATGATGATTGTGATGAAGATGATAATGATGATGATGATGAAGATTGTGATGACGGCGATGATGATGATGATGAAGATGACGATGATGATGAAAATGATGATGATGATGATGATGAGGATGTTGATGACGATGATGCTAAAGAATTTGATGAGGAGGAGGAGAATTGAGGATGATGACGATGATGATAACGATGATAATGACGATGATGATGCTGATGACGATGATGATGATGATGGTGATGATGATGATGATGACGACAATGAGGATGCTAAGGATGTTGAGGATGATGATGATAATGAAGATGACAATGACGCTAATGATGATGATGATGATGATTATGATGATGAAGATGATGATGATGATGATGATGATGATGATGATGATGATGGTGACAATGATGAAGATGATGATGATGGTGATGTCGATGCTAATGATGATAATGATGATCATGATCATGACGACGACGATGATGATGATGATGATGATGATGATGATGATGATGAAGATGATGATGATGATGATGATGATGATGATGATGATGATGAACATGATGATGATAATGATGATGAAGATTGTGATGACAGTGATGACAATGATGATGATGATGATGATGATGGTGTTGAATAAGTTGATGATGGTTTTAGATGATGATGATGAGGAATTGAGGATGATGACGATGATGATGGTGATGATGATGACGATGATGATGGCGATGACGTTGATGATGATGATGGTGATGATGATGTCGATGATGATGATGATGGTGATGATGATGATGATGCTAATGATGATGACGATGAGGATGATGATGACGAGGATGATTCTAATGCTAATGATGACGATATGTTAATAATGATGATGATGACGATGATGGTGATTATGATGATGATGATGCTAATGATGATGACAGTGAGGATGATGATGATGGTGATGATGATGGACACGATGATGATGATGAGGATGAAGAGATGGTCACATACAGATATAGGAATTTCAATGAATTCACCTTAATGATGATGATGATGATGATGATGAGGAATTGAGTATGACGATGATGATTATGGCAATGATGATGATGATGATGGCGATGATGACGACAATGATGATGATGGTGGTGGTGATGATGTTGATGATGATGATGCTAATTATGATGATGAAAATGAGGATGATGATGATGTTGAAGATGATGGTGATGATGATCATAGGTCAATGGTGATGGCGATGACAATGATGCTAATTATGATGACGATGATGGTGGCGATGACGATGATGATGGTGATGATGATTTTGATAATGATGATGATGGTGGTGGTGGTGATGATGATGATGCTAATTATGATGATGAGGATGATGGTGATGATGATGTTGAGGATGATGGTGATGATGATCATAGGTCAATGGTGATGACAATGACGATGATGCTAATGATGATGACGATGATGCTAATGATAATGATGATGATGCTAATGATGATGGCGACGACAATGATGATGATGATGGTGGTGATGATGATGATGATGATGATGATGATGATGATGGTGATGATGATTTCAATGATGAGGATTGTTAAATTTTTATATTCTTAGCTAAAAAATCAGTATTTCATTTCATTTCAATAACAAAAGCATATAAACAGGATCACTGAAAGAAACAGTATCACAAGAACAACACAGATTTATCCTGGGAAAACCCTAAAGGGAAAAACACAGTAAAAGCTTCCTCAATATAGATGCCCCAAAAAGGTAAAAAGGTAAAACCAACAAGGAGATCAAAAACCTGATCCTCATCCTTCTCCAGCTACTTCTCTCCTCCACAAGTGCGCTCCTCAAGTGAGTGTGTGTGTCTCAAATGAGGAGCACTACACCTCTATTTATATTCATCCGTTCACTTAAGTTAACTCATTTGACATGTAGGCTCGAGTTAAATCATGTAGGCTCGAGTTACACATGTAGGCTCAAGTAACCACACTATGGTGCTAATGACCCACCTTTACAATTAGAGGGGACTACCTCATGAATCTTATTAGTTCTTTCGATTAGGAGCATCGGGGTACAATGTAATACAAGCGGTTCTCCCGATATGACCATCGAGGACCACAAAAAGATACATATAGAATATTCTTCGAAGTTACAATATTTCAACATTCCCCCTTAACGAGAAGGGTATTCTATAGCAACATCAACAACAACAAGAGTAGAGATAGGGGACATCATCAACATCAGTAGGGTAACACATCTATAAATCATTGGAAGCTTTTCAACATCATGTAGTCTTCATCTTCAATCTTCAGTCTTCATCATCAGCAACATCTTCAGTCTTTGATCAGCAACATCTTCAGCATTTTGATCTTTCAATTAGCAACGAAATCTTCAGCACTTGGACCTTTCGATCAGCAACATCTTCAGCACTTTGACTATTCGATCAGCAACAACATCTTCAACATTTTGACCTTTCGATCAGCAACATCTTCAGCACTTTGACTTTTCGATCAGCAACAACATCTTCAGCACCTTGACCTTTCGATCAGTAGCAACATCTTCAGTACTTTGATCTCTCAATCAGTAATATCATCATCAACACTTTGCCCTTTCGATCAGCAGCAACATCATCATCACCATATTCTGATCCGTCGATCATAATCATCATCACATTCTGATCTTTCGATCAAAAACATCTATTAAATTGAGCACATAGATCTGTAGACAAACACACAACTCAAATGATAGATCACACAATTTAGTCAGTTATTGAAGAATGAAACAGTGCAAAAATGGCTTGCAGCTATGAATGCTTTTCATTAATAAAAGAGTAACTAGATAGATAATTACAATGAAGTACAATGGCTTTAATAGCCACAAGCAATTCAAATCCACATGAGGAAGTTTGAATTGATTAGACTCTACTTGACTCTAGGTAACCAAGACCTTGTCTAAATCACTATCGGAGGACCCAGTAGTTAATTGTCCTTGTCTAAACCATAACCGGAGTTCATCGGAGCTCTAAAATACAACTCAAGTGTTATTTAGTGTTGACTAATGGTTAACTGACTGTGGTAGGTGAGAAATCCGCCCCACATGTGTGCAGTCAAGTAAACCTAGTGCTAACTGAATGTGGAGGACTTGAACTGAATGTAACTGACTCCTAACTTAGCTTGACTAGTCATTAACTGAAGTGAACTGACCTTGGTTGGTTTCGGCACTCCCAGTGGCTTCCTAAATTGTAGGGATTGATCTAGGAGGCTCCTAAACTTATGCAATCAAGTGTAGTAAGTGGCAGTGAGCCTCAATTAGTGTTCCCCACACTTTAGTAACTGAAACATGTGCCCCAATTAGGTCAAGTTCACCAAATGGTGCTAATGACTATAAATAGACTGGATGGACGCCCGATTTAGACATGACTCCTGATTTAGACATATGACCAAATTGGACAAGGGAGGATTAATAATCCTAACACCCCCCCTGAATGATACCTTGGACAAAATTTGGGCCCTGGTAACTAAGACCATAGGTCACCCATTACATCAAGTAAAGTAAGGTAACTGCTCAAAAACAAGGTGTTGGGGAAAAACCACATGGGAAAAAAACCCCCCCTTCTAATTAAGCAGGTAGAATCAGGATCAATCTGGTTCTTCTGTGCACAGGTATCCTGGGGCCTGGCATGTGAACCTCTCCATCATTATGTCTGGAGGAATCTTCCTCTTTGGGAGAAGAATGATATCCTCAACTAAATCATAAATATAGACAGCTGCCGGATGAAGACTGGACCCATGTAGAGCAACTAAAGTCAACTGAAAAGTGAGAAAAGGTTCTTGAGAATTCAGAGAATGTGAGGAAAACTCAAGAAACTGGTATGTTGCAGCCATGAACAGAAAACCATGAGTGGTAAGAACAGCCCTGAGTGTTAGGAGCAGGTGTCCAAGCGGATGCAGAAAATCTTCCTCTTTACTAGTTCTGTGAGAAGATGAGCATGTGATCAATGGTAGAGAAGCACTGGGATTGTTGAGAGAGAATGCTTGAGCTCCATAGTCTGATATAGCTTCTGAAATAGATAATGAATCACATAATAAAATATCAGCAACCTCATATGAGGAAACTAACACCAAATCCCCATCAGCAGTTTTGAAGAGAAAGTGCGGTACTTGATTTTTCATACCGAAATTGGTGAGAGCAGCTACAAGCATGACTGAATGATTTTGGATTTTAAAATATGAACCAAATAATATCATATCAGAAGATAAATCATATCTAAATAGGTTCAAAACAGATCCAAAACTGTGAAATGGAATCAAATCCCCAGCAACAGTTTTGTAGGAGACTTGCGGTACTTGTTTCTTCACACCGTTGATGAGAACAGCTACAAGCAGTACTGAAAGATTATGAATTTGATATATTAAACCAATAAATATCAGATCAGATTTAAATAATATCATATCAGATCCAATAAGGTTAATATCAGATTCAAATAAATGGTCAACCGAGACGGTGGATGCACAACTTTCTTCTTCTTCAAAATTCTGAATTTTGGTGCATGCAATCCTGCAGGAATTTGCTGGAAAAACCAAATCATGGGGAGCGAATGGATCACTCTGGTAATCTGATATTTCTTCCAAAATATCCAAGGTATCACATATTTTCACACCAGCAGCAACATTAGGGGGAGAAAAATCAAATTTCTCTTCACTTTCGGAAGCAATTACTGGTAAATTTTGCACAGAATTTAAAGGAAAATCACCGGTGAATGTTTGCATGGAAGTGCAGCATAATTTTTCTTCAATATTAGAGATTCGAATGTCTTCTTCTGTTTCAGAAATATGAGAAGATGAGATATCAGATATCTCATGAACTTCCGGAGCATCGGGAGAAGGAGTCACTGCATGGAGACTGTCTTCAATTCGAATCGACCGTGTAGAAGCTTCTGCTTCTTCTTTATCTTGAACAACTTCATCAGAGAGAGTGGAGGCTAAGATTTTTGGATCAAGGATGCTTATGGTACTGGATGTTCTCTCCAAAGTGCTATTATGATCCTCATAAATCATTCCAAAGGTTCTGTCCAATCTTGTCCAGAGTTCCATCGGGTCTTCAATAGATCTAATGCGGTAGCGCAAGTTAGGAGAAAGACCTGTTGCTATTGTTCCAAAAGCTCCATCACTTTTATTCAGCCAGTTAATCTTACTAAAACACTCTTTACCGAGTCCAATAGACACCTGACAGAGACCTTGTCTCATCAGAGATGAAATCATTTCGAAGTTGTACCTGCAAAACAAAAAAAATGATCTAGTAGGAGATCTGAGGAGGAGAAGTGCCTTGTCCGTCGAGGCTCTGATACCATATTAAATTGAGCACATAGATCTGTAGACAAACACACAAATCACATGATAGATCACACAATTTAATCAGTTATTGAAGAATGAAACAGTGCAAAAATGGCTTGCAGCTGTGAATGCTTTTCATTAATCAAAGAGTAACTAGATAGATAATTACAATGAAGTACAATGGCTTTAATAGCCACAAGCAATTCAAATCCACATGAAGAAGTTCAAATTGATTAGACTCTACTTGACTGTAGGTAACCAAGACCTTGTCTAAATAACTATCGGAGGACCCAGTAGTTAACTGTCCTTGTCTAAACCATAACCGGAGTTCATCGGAGCTCTAAAATACAACTCAAGTGTTAATTTAGTGTTGACTAATGGTTAATTGACTGTGGTAGGTGAGAAATGCACCCCACATGTGTGTAGTCAATTAAACCTAGTGCTAACTGAATGTGGAGGACTTGAACTGAATGTAACTGACTCCTAACTTAGCTTGACTAGTCATTAACTGAAGTGAACTGACCTTGGTTGGTTTTGGCACTCCCAGTGGCTTCCTAAATTGTAGGGATTGATCTAGGACGCTCCTAAACTTATTCAATCAAGTGCAGTAAGTGGCAGTGAGCCTCAATTAGTGTTCCCCACACTTTAGTAACTGAAACATGTGCCCCAATTAGGTCACGTTTACCCAATGGTGCTAATGACTATAAATAGACTGGATGGATGCCCGATTTAGACATGACTCCTGATTTAGACATATGACCAAATTGGACAAGGGAGGATTAATAATCCTAACAAAATCATCATCATACTCTGATCTTTTGATCAGAAACATCATCAACATACTCTGATCTTTCGATCAGAAACATCATCATCATACTCTGGTCTTTCGATCAGAAACATCATAATCATAGTGCGTTATCATCATAATCTGATCTTTAGATTGGGACGTCATCATCATCATACTTTGATATTTCGATTAGTATGTCATCATCATCATACTCTGATCTTTTGATCAGTACGTCATCATCATACTCTGATCTTTCGATCAGTACATCATCATACTCTGATCTTTCGATCAGTATGTCATTATCATCATACTTTGATCTTTCGATCAGTACGGCATCATCATAATCAGGAACAACCTGCAATCCACAACTCAAAGAAAAAAAGTCTTTGGATCACTTTTGGACTTAAAGTCCAGGGATAATACAATCCCACCACATTCTTGACAACTGAAGTTACCGTATTGATTACGGGAGAATCAGTCCCTATCACTTTAGGACTAAGTCCAAGGATGATGCAATCCTACCACATTCTCAAGGACCAAAGCCACTGGATTGATTACGGGAGAATCAGTCCCTATCACTTTAGGAATATGTCTAAGGATGATGCAATCCTACCACATTATTGAGGACCGAAGCCACCGAATTGATTACGGGAGAATCAATCCCTATCATTTTAGGACTATGTCCAAGGATGATGCAATCCTACCACATTCTTGAAGACCGAAGCCACTGGATTGATTACGGGAGAATCAGTCCCGATCACTTTAGGACCATGTCCAAGGATGATGCAATCCTACCACATTCTCGAGGACCAAAGCTACTGGATTGATTACGGGAGAATCAGTCCCTAACACTTTAGGACAATGTCCAAGGATGATGCAATCCTACTACATTCTCGATGACCGAAGTTACACCAGATCCGTTCTGAACTGAAGTTCAAGGATGATACAATCCTGCCACATTCTCGATGACCGAAGTCAACGGATCACTTCTGGACATATGTCCCAGGATTATACAATCCCTCTTCATTCTCGAAGACTGAGGTCTCTGGATCAATTTAGGGAAAGTGCCCAGGGATGATACAATCCCGCTGCATTCTCGAGGACCAAGTTCACCGAATCACTTTAGGGCAAGTTCCCAGGGATGATACAATCCCACCACATTCTTGAGGACCAACGTCATCGGATCTATTATGGACAGATGTCCCGGGATGATACAATCCCTCTTCATTCTCGAAGACCAAGGTCTCCGGATCACTTTAGGGCAAGTGCCCAGGGATGATACAATTCCACTGCAACATCACTACTCCCCCTTTCGAGGAAGGTCTTTTTGAAAAACACCAAGCTTGTCTCGAAAGTGTTCGAACTCTACTCGAGGCAGAGGATTCATCATTACATCATCATCCAAACCATCATCATCTACATCTTCAGTATGTGAATACTGAACTATCACCATCTATATCTCCAATATGTGAATACTGAAAGCATCATCATTTATATATTCAATATAGAAATATTGAAAGCATCATCATCTCTATATTCAGTATAGAAATATGGAATCACCATCATCTGTATCTGCAGTATGTAAATACTGAAATATCATCTATATCTTTAGTATGGGAATACTGAAATAATCATCATCTATATCTTCAGTATGGGAATACTGAAATCATCATCATCTGTATCTTCAGTATGGGAATACTAAAACATCATCATCTCTATATTCAGTATAGAAATACTAAATCACCATCATCTGCATCTACAGTATCATCATCTCCATCTTATCTTGTATGTAGAAATACCAGATTTCTATGTGCTACATCGGAACACAGGGTTCTTTGTCATCACAACTATGGTTATCACACAGAATCATTGTAGTATCCATCTTCAGGTCAAAGAGACCTGATATCATCTTCTGAAGCCATATGGCTTCACAACTTAGTAGAGCAATCTGCTATGTATTCTGCTTCAGCTGTGCTAAGAGAAACACTGGACTATTTCCTATAAAACCATGAAATCATAACAAACCCAAAAGCATCTACATGATGTGTTTTTCTTGTCTGAGATACTTCCAACTCAATCTACATTTGTATAGCCATACAATCTGTAGTCATGGTTTCCATCATAGTATAGACCAAAGTCTATAGTCCCTTTCAGATATCTCATCACATGTTTTGCAGCTACTAGGTGAACCCATATTGGTTGAACAACATATTGACTTAAGGTGTTCAAAGCAAAACAAATGTCTGGTCTAGTATTTCATAAGTACATCAATGACCCAATGATCTATCTGTAATGAGTCACATCCACTAACTCTGATGAGTCATTAGCTAACAGCTCCAGGTTGGAGTTCATGGGTGTGGCCATGGATTTGCATTCCAACATATTGAATCTCTTCAATATATCTACCGCATACTTTCCTTGGTTGAGAAAGATTCCTTCTGAACTTTTCCATACTTCTAGACCTAGGAAATAATGCATTAACCCAAGGTCTTTCATCTCAAATTCTTCTTCTAGTTTCTTCTTGCTTTCCATGATCTATTTTTCATTCTGTGTCAAGAATAAGTCATCCACATATAACAACAGGATGACAGGTTCATCTTCTACAACCTTGTAGTAAAGGTTAGGATCGACTTTACTCTTGGAAAGGCCCATGCTCGTCAGGAAACTATCTATTCTTCCATACCAAGCTCTGGGAGCTTGCTTCAGGCCATAGAGGGCCTTCTTCAACTTTCATATGTGAGTCCATCTGTCTTCGACTTCAAGTCCTTGTGACTATTTTATGTAAAACTCTTCCACAATCATTCCATTAAGGAAGGCTTGTCTTTAATTCATCATGGAAGAAATTACCATGATAGTTCTAAAAGAAGTGTACCTTACTTCCTGGAGTAAGTGTCTCTTCAGAATTAATTCCCTCTTTCTGATAGAACCCTCTAGCCACAAGTCTTTCCTTACTTCTATCATCAACATATTTTATCTTGCAAATCCATTTGGAAGATACCAAATTCTTGCTTTCTGGTTTGAGTACTATATCCCAAACATCATTCTAGTATTATGTATTCAACCTTGAAGGTTGGCACCCACTTTACTCTTGGTAAAGTCTCGATCCATCACGAAGCTATCCATCATGTCGTACCATGTCGAACTCAGATATCTTCTGTAGTCACTCCCCCTGAAGTGGAGTATCATCTTCCCTCTTCATTCTGTACAGGTGGTTCTATGCTTGATATATACTGGTCAATAGAGTATTTCTATTCTTTCTGAGGAAAATCATGAACCTTTCTTTGTACACTTGTTCTTGTGGATCCATATGGAGGATACTATGTACTTCCCTTTATGTCTCGAAATCATATCATATACATCATTCCCCATGATCAACTGTTATTGTTTGATCATAGCTTCTTTCATAGCATTCTTTTCTTCATCTTGAGTTATCTCTCGTACCCATGGTGTTCTTCATCGTTCGAGGTGGATCTACCGCTCTCTGAGGCTCTTTCTTCCGTCATGGTGTCTCTGACCCTGGAAGCTTCAGATTTTATTGCAGTGAATCTTGAATTGTCATCACTTGTTCTTCAGAACAAGTCTCATTCTTCTTGTAGGAGGTTGTATAGGACCTTCCCTACAATTCAAATGCACCAGCTGCATGGTTAGAACTATTTCGTAAAACATATGCATAACGACAAATTCTAATGCATCATTCAACTGTTTAGCCAATACAACATTCATCCAAAACTTTATAGATGCCTTCCATCTCTATCATGACATTATTGAGATTGTGCACTAATCCAATATGTCATCAAGGCGGATTCATTCTAGATAAGTAGCAATGGAGAGCACCATGAGCTACTTACCCATCACATGCATATTAGTAGTATACAGTCATTAATGCAAACAATCTATCATGCATAACACATCAACTGAATATAATCAAATGTATAACAAAACAATATCATGAAATGACAATTGAATACTTATCTTTTATTTGTTTCGTGGGTAAAATCCATCTTGATTATTCCACTTCATCATCTTCTTCATGACGTCATCATTTCTTATTCAAATGATAAGATGGATAAGAGGTTCTTCAAGAATTGAGTTCTTCACATTCCTCATCGCTTGAGGGATCTTCTTTGAATGGTGAGAGCTTGATCTTCAATTGCTCCCATCTTCTTCTTATCTTCTTATGAGTTGAGATTCTTCTTCTTCCCAGAGTCAACTGAAAGTAACCACTTCCTTCTGGCATACATTCTTCACATGAATGAATCCCATGATCCCGGGAGACCATTCAAGGTGGCTATCACCACTTCTGCATTCTTCGCTTCTTCTTCTACTACTTCAAGATGTTCTGCATTCTGGATCTTCACATTCTTCAACTGTTTTCTTAAATCCATATTCTGATTTATGTTCTTATCTTCAAATAGCTTGATCAAGGAATCAAACATCTTCGGTGTCTTTAGGGAAGACACTTGTGGTACAAGTTGATCCATGATTGAATCAACAATAATCTTCTTGGCCTTGATCAAGTTCTTCTTATGTAAGGATTTGAGCCTCATCTCCGTATGGAACTGGAACCTCTCTACTCATGTAGGTGTCCATTTCATTTTCTTCAGAGAGATCAAATACTTCCATGCTTGGAATTTGTCAACTTCACCAACCTTATCAACAAGCTGATGTGATATATCACTTTGAAATGAGAACCTCAAATTCAAATAGCAAAAGATTAGATCTTACTGATTTGAGGTGTTCGTCCTACTGCTGGAGCTAGCTAATCTAGGGTTTGTCAGAGAAACCCTAAAAAACTTGGAATCTTTTAGATCTGATTGAGAATAAAGATATATCTCTTCAAATGGAGCTGTCCAATGTACTCCTTTTCTGAAAACAGTGGAGGAAAGCTCTCGGAATAGGAAGCCCTAGTTTTCCAATTTCTTCTACAGAAATGTTTGTCACTGCTTCTGTTATATCTCCGAAATTACAGATCCTCTATGTCTAAAATTTCACATTGAGGTAACCGTATATGTCATTGATCCAACACCATATGTTTCATCATAATTTGTTTCACCAATTTGGATCTATGATTATTTTCCCAAGGTGACCTGTTATAGGACTGTTCAGAACATCGAAGTTGTACAGCCTGCCACGTGTCACTGTTTCATCTTCCGGTTCTGAAATTAGGACCATAGAAATTAAAGTCCGTGCTATTTCTGGAACATCTTCAGGAATTTAATTTGGACCTCTGTAGCCCACGCTATAGAAATTTGCCTCAGGTGTCTTGTTTAGGGATGAATTCTGGAGGAGGCTGGAACCCTAACTTCGACAGATCATATCTGCCATAATATAGGGAATCGGAGGCTGAATTTTGGACAAAGTGTACATAAGGATTTTTTATTCAACCTCTGCAATTTTCAGCTCTTGATCCTTCTCCAATATTGGTACATAGGGAATGTACTAAAACCTAGCAGTTTTAGTATTTAGGGTTTTTCTAGCTCGGGGTCAAACTAGGGTTTGAATTTCCTAGAGTTTCACCCAAGCAAAAATGTTGATCCAGGTCTCTAAAATTAAATTTTGATGAGGAGAGAAATCCTATTTTAGGCTCACTCAAAAATTCCTCTTCAGTAAGAAGCCCTAATTTCCCGCATCGAAAACTGAGAATGCTCGGAATCAATTTCTGCTTCGACAGAAAGATGCACCCTTCAATGGAGAGTCATCCTAGCCTTATTTTGCTGATCGATTGTGGAGAGAGAACCAAAAAGTAAGCAGACCTAGCTTATATATCTTGTGAAAGCTGTCCTATTCAGGTTAGCTCTGATACCATGTTAAATTTTTATATGCTTAGCTAAAACATCAGTATTTCATTTCATTTCCATAACAAAAGCATATAAACAGGATCACTGAAAGAAACAGTATCACAAGAACACCATAGATTTATCCTGGGAAAACCCTAAAGGGAAAAACCTAGCAAAAAATTCCTCAATATAGATTCCCCAAAAAGGTAAAAGGGTAAAACCAACAAGGAGATCAAAAACCTGATCCTCCTCCTTCTCCAGCTACTTCTCTCCTCCACAAGTGCGCTCCTCAAGTGAGTGTGCGTGTCTCAAATGAGGAGCACTACACCTATATTTATATTAATCCATTCACTTAAGTTAACTCATTTGACATGTAGGCTCGAGTTACACATGTAGGCTCAAGTAACCACACTGGGGTGCTAATGACCCACCTTTACAATTAGAGGGGACTACCTCATGAATCTTATTAGTTCTTCTGATTAGGAGCATCGGGGTACAATGCAATACAAGTGGTTCTCCCGGTAGGACCATCGGGGACCACAAAAAGATACGTATAGAATATTCTTCAAAGTTACAATATTTCAACAATGATGATGGTGATGATGCTAATTATGATGATGATGATGATGTTGAGGATGATGGTGATGATGATCACATGTCAATGGTGATGACGATGACGATGATGCTAATGATGATGAAGATGATGCAAATGATGATGAGGATGATGCTAATGATGATGAAAATGATGCTAATGCTAATGATGATGATGATGGCGATGATGATGATGCTAATTATTATGACGATGAGGATGATGATGATGATGATGATGGTGATGATGATGGCGATGGTGATGATGATGGACATGATGATGATGATGATGATTATAATGATGCTGATGAGGATGATGATGATGGTCACATCAATGATGATGATGATGGAGATGGTGATCATCATCATCTTCATCATCAACATCATCATCATCTTCATCATCATCGTTGTCATCATCATCGACATCATCCTCATCATTTTCATGATGATGATGATGATGATGGTGATGATGATGATGATGCTAATGATGGTGATGATGAGGATGATGGTGATGATGGTGATGGTGATGATGATGGACATGATGATGACGACGACGAAGATGATGATTATTATCATGATGATGATAATCAGTGATGAGGATGAGGATGATGATGAGGATGATGATGATGATGATGGTCATGGTCATATGGTCATCGACATCATCCCCATGATGATGATGATGGTGATGGTGATGATGATGTCAATGATGATGATGATGATGATTATGGTGATGATGATGATGATGCTAATGATGATGACGATGAGGATGATGGTGATGATGAAGGATATTCATCTAAAGTTTATAATAGTTCCATATAGTTGATAAGTTTCTCTTCAATTCACCTCCAAATTTGTATTGTATAAGAGTTCCATGTAAAGCAAGTTTATAAGAGTTCCATATAGTTGATAAGTTTGGAGGGGTGTTACCTCTTATTCCCCAAAGGTTCACATTTTTTTCTTCCCCCTTAAAATTTTTAGGGTTGTGGATTGTTGTATCCAACTTAGTGTGCATGGTCCTTTTTCCTTGGGTTTGTAGTTGCATCATATACCTCATCTCTTCTGTAAACTTTATGAAACTCTCTTTCAACTCTTCCCTGGCCATATATTAGGATTTTATCCTTGACATTTTTCTGTTTTGTTTTTGAAAATATACAACGAAATGAAAATAGATTGAAGCTCTAATACCAACATGTAGTGTTTCTAAAGCCAAATTGAACTATCACTATAACTATTGATGTAACATAAACAAATAAATAAAGAGTAACTAAAATAAAGAGACAAAAGTATAGAAAATAGTGGGGAACATCTACACAACCAAGGGTGAATTAAACCTACAAAATTCAATGATGTTGGAGGATACATTCCCAATAAATTTGTTGTTTGTAGTGAATACAAAACAAAAACTTAAATTTTTATCACTAATAAAAGTTATATGACCATTGTTACATGATAGTTACATTTTAGAAACATTGAAATATGATATTATAAAGACATAGGAATAAGGTGGCCGCATCCTGTTCAAGCTCATAAATTTTTTATCATCTATTAGCTGCTTTGGCATGCAAGAATCATATACAGATCTTGAACAGGCTACAACCACCAAAAATGGATTAATTGAAGAGAATGTGTCATCATTGTTGTTAATAGTTTATTTGGGTCACAATGTGCATCATGTACCAATAACAAAAGAGATAGGATATTATTGATACTAGCCCTACACTAGTTTCTATACTCCTTTAAATAGTTCCCTAGTTGAGTCAAGGTTGTGAAATAATTTGAGGTGATAAACCAATCAATTCAATATAATGATGTGTGATATCGATACATGATTGTACAATGTGAACTAGAATTCAACCATTGACATTGTTGTTTCCCTTTCTAATTGCTTGAACCTACAATTGGGTAAAGGATAGATTCCCACACAAATAAAATAGTGTAATAGCTCTAGAAATTGTTTAATTCAATGCATTCCTTAGAACTTCCATGGTCCATGTAAAACTAACCAAGATGTCAAAGATAAAGAGTTCCAAACTTAAATTGATTGTAGGTTCAAGCACTTGGATGGGACAATAGTACTAGACTCAATTGTTGACTTTTTTTATCCCTTGTTTGATTTCCTAAGCCTACAATTGGTTTAATAATGGTCCTATATTCATGAACTTAAAAATCAATTGTAAGTTTAGGGAATTTAAGGGGGTAGTCAGTCTTGATTTGCATTGGCATAGCGACAACCTATCCAGTCTTTTAGTGAGGAGCTTGAAAAAAAAGATTTTACTTAAACCTTAAATCAACAATGATAGAATAAGAAAATATAGGGAAAAACTATATTTTACAACAAAGAGTAAATGAAAATATTGGCACTTATGTTATGATAAAGTGTTTCACAAAATTTTGCATGAGAAGTCTGATAAACTTGTTACATGGATGGAATAACTCGATATTAAAAATATGTTCGTTTTTTAACAAACTCTAAAATTTTGATGATTTAGTTCAATAAATGTTCATACTTATGTTACTCATACTTGTCAAACAAACTAAGACATATCAAGGTCATCTAAAATTACAAAGAGAGAAGGAATAATCCTAGCATGAAATAAATACAAGATGTTTGAAAAGCTACACAAAATTGACAAACATGCCCAAAAATATCAAGGGAACATGTAAACGATAGGAAGAATGGTCAAAGACATTTAAATTTTTTTGCATGTATGAATCATAGTGCTCAAGATATATCAACCAATATTGAATTTACAATAGATATAAGTTATATGCCTTAATGTTGATACTTCGTCGCTATAGCGACGTTCTTGGACTTCCGTCGCAATAGCAATGGACTGTTGTTGGGATAGCGACGAAAGTTCAAGAACGTCGCTATAGTGACGAATGTCAGGGCCATTTTCAAATTATTTCCAAAAATTTAAACTATTTTTCCATGAAAACAACATTTTAAACTTTTTTGTGGCAAACTTTTGTGGGAAAATTGAGCCATATGTAGTAGTGCATTGTACCCATCCTAAGGATTGTTGCGATCACGGAGATAACAGGTGTTGGTGTTGTCGGGGAAATACTGTTGCAACTGATATAGTTGGAAGAAGATAATTTTGTTGCAGGATATCATCATAACATTGATAAAGAACAACAAAAAGTATGGCATTATCGCCACATCAAGAAAAAGCAATTTTAGGTCGGAAGACTTGTTCTTCTGTATGATAGGAAATTCTTTAAGCATGTGGGTAAGCTAAAAACACACTAGTTAGGACTATACATTGTCACACATATCACTAACGGAGGAACAATGCAATTGAAAAAGTTGGATGGAACACCTCTCGAAGGAATGGGAAAAGGAAGTCGACCAAAGCCTTATCAAGATAGCCGCTACTCAGTCAAAAATAAAAAGGAGAAAATAAAGAAAAAGAAAAAACAAAACCCTATGAAATTTTTTATTTTAATCGTAGGAAATAAGTTGTTGCAAAGAAAAAGAAAAAACCGTTGTAGACTGCTAGTATGTCACAGACTCTTTGTCCATGGAAAGAACAAAAGTCATGATGAAAAAAATCCATCTGTCGCAAGGAAAATGAAAATGTTGAAGGGTGGATACATGTCACAAGAAGAGTGATGTTATCGCAAGTCAAAATAGAGTCGTAGAAATGATAGCTAGCCATAATTAATTGAAATGCCCGAGAGATTCTAACGGTGTACTTTTTGGACACTTATGTCTTCATTCTACAATAACTACCACTTGATGTGGAGGGCGAGTGGCGGCATGAATTAAATTTTTCTATTGATCATTTGAATGATCAACCCATGTGACAAAAAGGCCTTGACTACCTTTCCATTTATTTCTCGATCGTGTGGTGGATTGATAGGATGAACGGCTAGATGTTATTACCATTTGCACCCAAGTATTTAGTTCATTCTGCTACATTCGAGAGAGAATTGTTCTATGAAACTATGAGAGTTGAATTGAGTTTTCATGTAGCATGGTTATTTCTATTTCCAACACAAGCACAGCTGCATAATTTGATCTCGCGACTGCATCACCTACACCCATCTTGGAAGACACTGTTGGATACATTCCAACATATCCTGCGACTACTGAATAAGTTGAACATGTTCCATTTATATTGTCAGTCAGGTTATGACCAGACCCACTGAGCCCATCTGATACAACAATGGGGAAATGTTTCAGTAGGTGAAAGAAGAAAGAAATAGAACCACCACCACAGGAGGAGGATCCAGGTTCCGAGACTATGTTTCCAGCATTTTTTCCACCAAGACGATCTGATGTGATAAAAATTAGAGTTCCAAAGAATGCACAGTACCCACTGGAAGCACCAATTGTTCAAGAAGGAGTTCAGGTATCACAGAACATTCTTCCAAACCTTTGAAAGTTGACCTTCATTGATCACAACACATGAAAACAATGATATTTGGACATGAATAATTACATGGTTGTTTTACAAGATACACCGGATAGTCCAAAGTACCTAGCTCCAATGGAATGGGAAAGAGGACTGAACCAGGTAGGTTTACTATCATTGTTGTATATGTCGCATTTTAGACGAAGCGTAGAAGTAAATGTGTGTGTAAAGCAATTACTGCTATCATTTCACGGCGGCTTGCTATGGATCGAAAAACAATTATGTGGATTTCAAGCTGATAGTAGCAATTACAGGACTACCACTTGCATGCATAGACCCAATGCCATTTTTCAAAAAATACCAAGACACTATGTTGATGAAAAATATGAAGGATAAGTATGACTTGTCGAGAGATACCAAAAGATATCTGATAAGTGCCATCAATGACCATACTATTCGGTTCACAGCTAAGGTGTTAGCTACAAAATTTTTATGGAAAATGTGATTGAACCAATGTACTATGGGTAGGATCACATCGATTGAACTCTATGCAGAGGGAGTTCAAATGGTCCCATTATCTATTGAATGAGTTGTTAGTAGATGCAAAAGAGTCATAGGAAAAAGGTACTGCATTCCACTATTCCTAGCTAGTCATTTTGATTTCATTTGTCACATGGTCGAAATAAAAAAACTACCAAGCAGTAGACATACCATTTTGTTGTCAAGGAGCTCAATACCAGAATATTTGGTCTGAGAAAGATAAAAAGGAGCGACGGAGAGACAATAATGTGCAATTATTTATGCATGGAGAGGCCATGCACAATCAGGGGAAGAACAAAGCAATAATCACAGACGAAACTGTTTGGTGGTTTCGAAACATTATTAAGTTTATAATTGGGCCCCAAGATATCTTGTTTCAGCTGCGACAAGATCCACAACACCAATAGTTGGCGACCCAATTTTTGTTTTCCAAAGAACAAGTTGAGGTGATTACCCAATATTGGTCGAAAGCATGTCGAGTTCCTATCATTGGTGACCTATTATCTATTGAACAAGGCCTGCGACAGGATGATCGACAGACACAGAAGGATAGAGAATAGTGAGGGGATCCCCCACCACTAGAAACATAATATCCAAACACTCCCCATAATGGTTCAAGTACAACCCCAATAGACCCAGTGGTAGGAGAGAAGAGGAAGTAAACTGAGGTAGAGCAGGATGAGACAAGGCCTAATAGAAGAAAGCTTGATGAAACTATAGTCACTTTTGGCCTTAATGGTGAAGATTTCCCTTATTACAGAATCTATGGCAGAAGTTGTGACACAAACCCTGAAGAAAGCATAAGAGTTCCATGCATATATCACAGGAAGTATTATGGATCTGCTACAGATTCTCCACAAAGCCATAAAATAAGTATGGGCCACATTGGACTACAGACCAGCATTGATAGAGTCGCAAGAATTACCTAGCCCATATGAAGAGAGACCAAGTGATTTTTTAATACCAATTCCACCAATAAATACTCAAATGTGGGAGAAGCACTCGACTTGGGCACAATAGAGCTAAGTACTATGGCCAAGAACTTGGTCCATGTGAAAATATATTTCTTGTAGATGCCTCTATATGAAGTCTGTGTAATGCAGAATGCCACATTCATGGAAATGAAGGTAAAGGAAGACACATTGATCAAGCACGCAAAAGTATCAAATAAGGCCGTTAGTAAGATGAAGAAAATAGTCAAAGTAACATAAAAAAGATATTAAACCTAGGAGGAGGATAGGCATAGGCTTGACAATGTTATATCACTTGCTTGCAAGAATTTTGTAGATGAAGAAATAACAGAGGAAATGTTCACAGAAGCCAAATCCATTCGACTTGGCAAAATTGTAGAAGACCTTTGCAAAAATATAGTAGAATTAGAAGCATAAATAAAACCCAGTACACCCCCAAAGGTGTTGGAAGAAATAAGGATGGAAGAGACAAAAACTACAAAGAAAATATAAGAGGCAGAGGTAAAGTGTGCCAAGGATGTCGAACAAGTTTCTCAGACTTGGGAAGCATTGATCGACGATGCGATGTACATTGTTGAGATCGAGGAAACTCAGATGAAAAATGAAATGAATAAAATTCCCTTCAATGAATGGCTAAGGCTGCTGAAATGAAGAAACTTCAACAGCAAGTCGTAAAGTTGCGAACAACTATAACAAAGGAATGACAAAGTCACAGAGCTGTAGGTTGAACCATAAAGAGTTATATGCATTATTCATCCTGTACATCAAAAAGTGTGACAAAAAACAAAGTTTGCATGAATTGCAATGTCAAAACACATCAGTTTAGACCTTGTGGAAAAATTGCAAAAGGAAGAAGAAGATGTGTGAAAAGAAACAACAAAGATAGTGAAAATATTTCAATATTTTCAAAGTAAGATAATCACAGCTACAGAATTTTTGGAGTAGCTTAGTGTGGCTCAAGACGATCCACATGTGAGTGTTGTAGGCATGTTGGCCCTAGTGAAAGATAGGCAGAATTCACCCAGAATTCAGCTAAAAAATATGAAGAGTCTGACCGTACAACTAAGGAAGCTGCGATGGAGGAAGAAATATGACATAAGAAGTAGTGGTAGAAGGGAAGTTGTGATAGAAGTAGCTGTGAAGGAATAAGTTCGCAACAAAAGGAAAGATGTGAAAATATTATTTGCGACAGAAAAAACTATGATAGAAGGCGTGCAACGGCTAAAAATGACAGCTCGAGAGATCATGGGTAATAAGTCGGCTATAGTCACACGTGGTTTAGGAAATAAGTCATATTTTCATTTTGGGCCAATAGTTCCTATTGACAGTTGTAACTTGAATAGGAATGCCACATGTTGGCTAATAGAATGAATTCAGTTGACCACGACATGTAAGAGTCTATAAAAGGAAGAAACCAAGCTGTGTCTAGGTTAGACGGTTTCTCTCTTGGAAGGATATACTTACTCTGTTAAAGTCATTTTGTGTTTGGAATAAGAGTCGAATAATCGTAGAGTAGAAGAGTGAGTCGATCCAGGATGTGTGCGGATCGACAGTAGAGGGATGGAGAAGAAAAATTCAGGGACTAGATACTAGAGAGCATGAGAGGAGAGAGAAGTCTGTATAGATAGAAGAAGAATATGTAGAAGATAGTTCACAAGATGAGTGTGTAGATGAAAGGTGCCATATATTTCTCATACCATATGAAGAGCACCTTTGTGTTTTTTTCCTGGATGGGTTTCCACATTAAATATTATTTCAATGTGTATTTGATGAATGTGTTTGTGTCACATGAATGTATGTTGTGAATAAGTGTTTAGGTGTTTTCTTATAAATAGTTATTGTATGCATCTATCGCACTATTGTTAGTTGGAATCACTAATAAGGTTTTATATTGAATGTTGTAATGTCTGTCAATGGATAAGTAGAGTAATATCTTGAATGTTCATAATAAGTATAAGTAAGACATCCATCGACTTCAGCCAAGCTATTTGGTAAGGTGTTGTGAGAGGATAAATCCCCACCCAACTGCAGAAACCTGGTTCTGACAGTTACTCATAAGAGATATATTGAGTAGGACTGCATCTGTAATCATTTGTAAGACTATGTAATATAAAGAAGGTTTGAACCTGGGTTGAAGGGAGAAATGCCAACATATATGGAATAGTTTGATGAATCTATTTTCTTTGATTAATAAATCCATCGCTTGGTTGGTGGGCAGAGGGATTCAAATTTTTGTGGGGATATACCCAATTATTGGTCTCGATAAGCAATTTTCCTTATTCCTTGGGCTTCTTTCGATTCTTCATGAGAAGAATATATTTGCTTTAAAACATATCTCTGGAGGTCTTTCTTTGAATGTCATGTCCTAGTTAAAATCCTATGATCTCCATCTATCTGGATCTTATGGTGTAGAATGGGATTCCTATGTGCGTTCTTTATACATTTCTGGGGTTACCTTATCAAAATCTCGTGACCGTTTAGTATGGGGTTTTAACAAAATGAATGGGATGGTTAATGAAAAAGAGGCTTATATTTTGTTATCTAAGGAATTGATGATGAATGATTTTGGATGGTGGATGTCGGTACTTTGGAAGGCTAAGATACCATTTAAAATCAAACTTTTCTCATGGCTATGTCTTAAAAAGAAATTTTTTACTCGGGACTCTCTCTCTCGTAGAAGATTTGTGGGTATGGGTATGTGCTCTTTTTGCAAAACTAATCATGAGATTATAGATCATTTGTTTGGGAGTTGTTCATTTTACAAACTTGTTTGGGTGGAGTTGGGGTTGAGACTCAGTTTTGATATGAATTGGTCGGGCCTACATATTGAAGAAAACATTAAATTGTGGTATGCTCAACAAAAGAGTTTGGGTCCTTTATTTTTTATAGTTGTGTGGGAAGTGTGGAAATCACACAATTCGATCATTTTTGGGATAGTTGTATCTAGGTTTTTCAGGTATGCACTAGAATCTTGGTCTCTTGGTTTGAACTAGGGATGGTGTCTCATTCTCCTCCTTTTAGACGGATTATGTACCCTATTTTAGAAGAAGATTTAGTAGTTGGGTATTTTGATGGAGCACAACAGCTTGGTCTTTGTGGTTTCGGAATGGTTTTAAAACTTGATGACTCTTGGTTCTTTAATCTATGGATGGGTGTTGGAATTTGAACAAATAATAGGAAAGAGCTCTTAGCTCTTTGGGGCCTTCTTTGGTTTGTGAAAATATTTCAGATCCTACATGTCCAGATTGTAGGGGACTTGTAGGTGATTATTGACTAGGCTAATGGTATTTCTACTTTTCATACTTTGTCGCTGGAACATTGGATGAGGAGGGTTTGTTGTTTGATTGTTGATTTCTCTAATATCACTTTTAGGCATATTTATAGGGATTTCAATTAGGAAGCAGATCTTCTCTCCAAAATCACTATTGGGGATATGGAGGGACGCCTTTTATGGCAGAATACATAGATGGTGTGTTGTTCCATCCACACATTTTAAATCTTTTTTTTTATTTTGACACTCTTTATAGCATTTTTTAATTTTTTGTTCTCCTATATGGTTTATGTAATATTTAGAACTTGATTTTTGGTATCGCCTATAGGTGTACCTGAATATCACTCCTTTGTGATCTCATTTTTTTGGTCTTACACTGTATTATTTTTTTTATAGGAGTCCTAGAACATAGTAACCTCTTTGTTTTCTTGTGAACAAAAATGCTAATTTTGTATGGATGTAAACAACTTTGATTCACTTCGTTAGTTTTTTGGGCATGAAAAAGAAAAAGAAAAATGACAACTTACAAGAAAAAATTAAGTGGGGGCACGTTAGAGATCGAAGTAATATGTGATAGTAACTAATAATAGTAAACTGAATATTGACTTTGAAATTGTATAACTTGATTCGAAATTGTATAACTTGATTCGTTGAGCCCAACATAGGAAAGCATGGCACAAGAGAAAATTGGCATGCTCTAGGAATGTGTATGGTTCAAAGCATGTGGAAGGTAGATGACAAATTTTTAAATTGGGTGTGCGTGATTTTTAAATTGGGAAGATGCGAAACACTTAAATTTAGTGACAAATTTGTCAAAATGGGATATGCTTAATTTCATGAAAGCCATCGAAATGGTGTGTCGAACTCTCCCATTGCTACTTCTAGTAAGTCAAGTCATGGCTGCCTCTACTGTGCAGTTTTCCTAGTGAATCATTAAATACAAATTTAAGGAAGGAGGTTCTCCTAGGTCTCTATTGATTATCTAGTGACGGGGATTATTGTAGACCACTGACCCCATTTTTGTCCTCTATCAAATTTTCCATAGCCAACTGGCTCCACGAGGGATGCTATCCTCCCAGCGAGGTAGCAAAGAACCCCTGTAGACCAGGTCCCAAATCCATTGGGTTGCTCCCAATTTTCTCTGAAATCCTCAACCTGTTCTAAATTGAACCATCAACTGAAACCATTCTACAAACAAATCCCACTCTTTCAACGTGTAACTTGCCCACATTCTGAAACTGAAGACAACTGTAACTGCAGACCTAAACTTTAAAACTGAAACTGAAATCAAAACTAAAATTGAAAATGAACTGAAAGCTGCTGAATGGAATGCTCGCCATGTCAATCTTATTCATATTTACTTACCTACCCTACTTACTAAGCATCAATGCTCAGTCAAGTAACTTCTGACTTCCAATGAATCCACTCAAGGAAATGATCCCATAAACCAACTTTCTCTTCATGCTTGATAAAAAACATAGATGACAGACTTAATGGCAGAAATTTATAATAAATAAATTGATCTTTATAGTAGAGATAAAACCAGCCATTACCACTGCAAAATTCATCTATGTAATCAACCACTGGATCATAAAAAACATGACAACTTTTAAATTTTTTTAGCATTATCTTACCATTAGAGAGTTGTCCCAATTGTAAATTCCCTTGCACACTATCAAACTGATCTTCAAAAGAACTATGCAAGGAAAACTCATGACAATTTCCAGGCGAGACATCCACAACTTCATCTAAAACTTCTGATTTTACAACTTCATTATTTTCATGCATTTCAAAAGAAATACCACTCCGTTCCTCAACATGATCAAGCAAACAAACTTCTTTTTGACAAAAAAAATTCTGAATTTGAAAAACAAAAAGAAACATCCATTTGAGAACCCCTATCTTCTTCTTCATTATTCAATCCTTCATGGCATACTGCTGGTTTTTCTAAAGGTTGGGATTGATTGCATAACTGCCCTTCTTGCTCATCATCCATTCCAAGGAAAATTATACATTCATCTACAATATCAAATTTATGTTTGTGATCAGAAACTTTAAGTCCCTTTTTTAACCACTCAAATGAAGGAAAACACAATGGCAAATAGTCATCTTCAACATGTTCAGTTTCCACTATGTTTTCATACTTTTGATCTTGTCTTGCAATGAAATTTTCTTCACTAACAGAAATTGTGATAGGCTGATTGCACTCTTCAGAAAACAAATCAATACACCCATCTCCTTTCAAATCACTAGGATGATCATCTTCTTCAAGCAAGGAGATCTTCGTATAGTGATGTAAATATTTAGGTGAAATATGAATTTGATCAACATGCAGCAGTCTCCCTTCAACCATGATTTCAAAATATGATTTCTCTTTACTTGGATTTTCAGAAAATAAACATGTGGAGGGACTACAAGACTCAGATTTTCTAGAATCGTCATCTTTTGTGTAATCAATCACACAAGCATTGTAACTTTCAAGAGATTGCTGTTGTGAAAATGAATTTTCTGATTGGGAAGGGGAGGCCTCTTCTTGTAACAAAAATTCAAAAGTTGAATAATATGAGGAAGGATCTGATTGGAAGTCCCAACCCCTCTCTTGGTCACACAGAGAATGATAATAATGCTGCAAATCATCATCAATTTCAGGAAGAGAGATATAACTAGTTGAATATGAGCTTTGGTCTATGTCAACTTCAATAAAGAAAGACAGTACTAACTGCTGGGAAATTTTTTGAATANAATGAACTCTCTATCGTGTGTGCAACAATCTTGAAGTAACAACAAAGAAGGATAATGCCTTTCGAAATGTTCATGAAATATGGTATGAAAGTCTTTAAGGGAGGATGAAATCCCCACTGGAAATCCCTCATACCAAGACCTTGCATATCCTTCTAAAATAAACATGAACAGTTTCATTAAAGAATATTCATGCCATCCCACTCCCAACTTATGCATATGCTTATGAAATCTAAATAAATGGATGGCAGCATCATCACCCTTTTCATCATTGAATCTTGGAAGATACATTTTCCAATTTACCAAAGGTATTTCATTGGGATAACCAGGAATGGCAACAAGATTCATAGGAGCATACCTTGCAGCCCGAGAATTCATCTTGATGGGGGAGAAACTGAATCAACTCCTCAAACTTTGCAACCCCCTTTGATAGTGAAGCTGCCATAGAACATTATGAAGAATGGATCCTTTGTAGATGGAGTCGCCAGGTGAAAAGAGACATGAAATTCTTGATGTTTGACCATTTTTCACCATCAACAGTCAAATCTAAACCCTTCATTAAAATCCATGGAAGATTTGAGACCTCTCCTTGTATCTGTCTTTCTAACCACCGGTCTCCCCAGTGGAGTCACCTTCCAGAAACTTTCAGTAGAGTCGCCAAGGAAAATGATACAACCTTTTTCACATGTAAGAATATCTATTTTCCCATAGAAATCCTTTATCCTTTGAATATTTGTCGTTCTTCCTAGGGATGATCTTCAACTCATCCCCGACAATGGCTCCAGTTTGTTAGCACTCGAATTGAGTCAAAGGTTGTGGAAGGCTCGCTCCCAGGTAACAACAAAACCACTTACGAAGAGAGAACTGGCCTTCTAATCTTCTGAGAGGGATCTCTCACCAAATGTTAACAATGCCAGATATATGTACAAGTGAAACTAAAAATTGTTTGTAAAATTGGTTGAAACAAAACCCAGAACCATTGAGCGATGGAGTCAAGATATATAACAGAATTAAACAAAGCTTATGCAAGCGATTCCAACATAGGGGCAAGATAGCCACTCGGTCATAGTCGATTTATAATTGTCTGGTGAAAGAGAGGAACATGAAGAGACCATCAACATAGAGCATTGAAAAATGAATTATGTATCAACTTTAGATGAAAACTTTGGTGGATATCTAAAACAACAGCTGGAGCATAGCAAGTATGAATTCCAGACAGTTATACACTAAGTTTCAGATATGAACGAAAAAAGAATGGGAAAGGAAAACTGGAATAACATTCAAATAAGAAAAGAAGCAACAAAGTGTAAGTGCGAACAACACATGAATCCCTGTATGAAAGCACCGACCTCAGCTCTGCAATTACATTAAAATTCTCTTGAAAAACATACACAACAAAAATTACATTTGTTTCAACCCTTTCTCCTTCTTCAGGAGGTAAATTTATAGTATTTTTGACTTCCTAAACTAACATTCGGGAATCAAAATTTGTTACAAACTGGATAACATCTTCTAACAAACTCCAAACGTGGCCTGCACACCATGATTCACATAAGACAAAAATAAAATGCGGACTACTAGAAAAACAGGCTTAAAGCCCCTGGTGCATATCCCAGATGGTGATAGTTGTGCAAAAAATTAAAGAGTTTTTTGTAGTTGGCCATGTTACCAACAAAACCCATGTCTTGTTTTCATTTGATTCAGCTCCAACTCCTTAGGATCTGATTTTGAAACTGATGACTCAGACAGTAAAACTGTAAATTTATAGAAAAATGCCCTATGAAGATATTTTAAATTATCTCAACCTGTGATACCTGTGTAAAATATGAAGAAGGTTTTTGTGGATATTCCTGTGATGAAGAAAAACATCTCTCAGTTTCCTGAAATTGAACTCCATTTGGCTGAAACAATTCTTTGAATGTGATGTCTGAAAGAGTGCTTTGGAAAACCTAAAAATGACATGTAGAACTCACTTTGTTTCTCCTAAAGCATATGACCTGGGTAAAAAATGAGAGAGGTTATTGAACATGATCCTATTCTTAAGAGAAAACTCATTCAGTTTTGGAAAATTCTTTTTGTTTTTCCGGAAACAATTGATTGAAATAACTGACTAAAACAGTCCTTTAAAAATATGGAAATTTGCTCTCTGAAGATGACTTTGGTTCTCTCAATCCATAGCACCTGGGTAAAAACTGAGAGAGGTTATTGGATATGATTATTTAATAAATACAAAACTCTCTCAGTTTCTCAAAATATGTCTCCCTATGGCAGAAAAAATTGACTGAAACTAATGACCCAAAACAACCATTTTTAATAAAAACCCGCCCATTTACTTGTTGATATTTGATTTGAAATCGGCTTTATCTACCTTAATTACCCAGCACTTTGTTCCTAGAATTGACTTTGATTTCTAATTTACTTCACGAACCGTGGATATGGCTACACTTATCTTTCAATTTCAACCATAGCATAAGAATTTCGCAATGTTTTTCCACCATTAAACCTGGTCCTTTTTTACTAGCGAAATTTTATTTAGTCATTGATTTAATTTCCAAGGTAACAGAGGCTTGACACGTTTTTAACCTACACGTATTATAAAATTTCATGGATTTGAAAATTTAATTTTCCTTGCAACTTCACATCACAAAATTGACCTGAGCCGTAGATCTCTTCCACCTGCTGGTTTGACCGCCCATCCCATCCATTGTTTAACATCATTTCGCATTTCTGAAATTTTAATTAGCCCCGTGCTTGTTCATGCAGCGAAATAAATGTGAACCTTTGGATGATTTTGGGCCTTGATCTGTGTCGTTGATCGATTGTGCTTCTGCGTGAATTTTAATAAGAAATTTCTTTGAAATAATACTCAGGCATATGAATGGAACAATCTCTGATGGTTGCATCACTTCTGATTTCTGTAATGTTGTAGTTAGAATCTTGAATGTACAGCACTCTAGATATATTTTCCATGCGTTATCCAACAATTGCCATAATGCTGCAAATAAAAAAAATGACCTCCTCCAAATTATGTTGCATAGCACTTTTGAGTTGAAAGATAAATGGAAGTTTTTATCCAAACCATATGCAATTGCCATTACAATTGGCTCATTTATATACAAGCAATATTCAACCCAACAATTACATAGCATTCTCGTTAATCCATGTTTTTATTTTTTATTTTTTATTTTATTTCTCATAATATGCCTTTATCCCACATGCAATAGGGGTGTATTCATTTTGACCTTTATATAGGAGTTTCAATGTATAGCAAGGAACAAAACAATGTAGTGCTCCTTGAGAGGTCAGAGCTTGGAATTTGATTTGAGTGTGTGGACCCCATGTGATATGACCTGGTTCTTGGAGATGGCCTTTAGGCCAATAATTTTATATAAAAATCTATGTTCAATATTTTTATAGAACAAATTTTGTTTTTTATAAAAATACAAACTCTTTCCTTTATAACTTAAACCTTTAAGTCACCTTTATAAAACTTTGATTCATATATAATTCTCTTCCTTTTACCCAAAACTCTTCAACCTCTTTCCTCTCGCCACCTTGGAGTTTTTATAAATTGCTTTAATGAAGAAAGTTTGAAAACCATTTGGTCCTCAAGATAAACTTAGAATTTTCAGGCAATGAGGCTTACTGCGGCAAAACTAAAATGGTGCTAACAAAAACTTTAAAGAACAATATGGTTACAGTGCCCATACATGTACTTCCATATCGAAAAAAATAATTTCATGTACATGTCAATGCGTCATTTGTCACGCTCGGCGTGGTACTAGCGTAGCTTGTCAAAGGGTCGATTGATCATCCTATTTCCTTCGCTAGAAGAAAACTATAACCAGCAGAGAAGAACTATACCATGACGGAAAGAGAAGGACCAAATATGGTATATGCTCTGTAGAAATTCAAACACCACTTGTTGGGTGGATATTTTAAAATGTACACAAATCATTCAACATTGAAATACCTGACTAATAAGCCAGTGTTAGGGGGGAAGATTTGCTGGTGTCCTCTCCTTTTCAGGAATTTGACTTTGAAGTCATTGTTAAACTTGGTCGACTGAATACATAACTAAACCATCTGTCGAGGATCGAAAGTGGCGAAGAACTTGGTAACCTCGACAATAGTCTCTCTGATGCACAACTATTTGCAATAGCAATGTTTGATGATCATTACAGACACATCATATAATTTTTGAGTATGGGTTATGCACCTGCTGAATTTACTAATGCACTGAAGAAACAATTAGTTGTGCGAGCTGCAGACTTCCAGTTGATCACTAGAGAGTTATATAAAATGGGCCCTGATGAAATTCTTCGTCGTTGCGTCTTGGAACACAAACGATTGATGATACTAAATTAAGTGCATGTTGGCATTGCAGGATGACACATTACTGGAAAATCTACAATGAGAAAGATATTGCAAGCTGGATTGTGGTGGCCCACCATGAATGTGGATGCTCGAGAATACTTATATAGCTGTGATGTCTGTCAAAGAATTGGAAAGCTGTCACGATGAGATGGAATTCCATTAGTACCAAAAATAACTCTACAGGCATTCAATAAATGGGTCGTTGATTTTGTGGGCCCTATTAGTTGAAAAGGGAAGCACACAATTTCAAGGTATACAATTACTGTGATCAACTACCTAACCAAATGGGTTGAAATAGTGCTAGTAAAAGATTGTACTGCTGCTAAATTTTTATCTGAAAATGTTGTGACTAGTTTTGGATGCCTAAAAGTTTTGATAAGAGACCAAAGCACACACTTTGTCAACTAGTTGATTGAGGAACTTACGAAATAATTCCAGATCCAGCATAGAAAAACAACACCAGATCACCCTCAAGTGAATGGTGTTGTCGAAGCATTTAACAAAACCCTGGAGAATGCGTTGACAAAGATTTTCAATGTCCAAAGAGATGACTATGATCAGAACATTTCTGTAATACTGTGTGCATATTGCACAACCTGTAAGAAGTTGATAGGTTGAAGTCCATTTTGTTTGGTATATGGACAAGAAGTTGTAATGCCAATGGAATACATTGTATCCATCCTAAGGATTGTTGCAATCACAGAGATAACAGATGTTGGTTGTGTTGGGGAAAGACTGTCGCAACAGATATAGTTGGAAGAAGATCATTTTGTTTCAGGATGTCATCATAATGTTGAGAAAGAACAACAAAAAGTATGGAATTATCACCACGTCAAGAACAAATAGTTTCAGGTCGGAGGACTTGTTCTTCTGTATGATAGCAAATTCTTCAAGCATCCGGGTAAGATAAAAACACACTAGTTAGGACTGTATATTGTCATGCATATCACTAATGTAGGCTCAATGCAATTGCAAAAGTTGGATGGAAAACCTTTCAAAGTAATGGTAAATGGAAGTCGTCCAAAGCCTTATCAGGATAGCCTTGACTCGGTAAAAAATAAAAAGGAGAAAAGAAAGAAAAAGAAAAAGAAAAACCTCGTGAAATGTTTTGTTTTAATTGCAGGAAATAAGTTGTCGCAAAGAAAAAGAAAAAACCGTCGTAGACTACTAGTATGTCATAGACTCTTTGTCTGTCGGAACAACAAAAATCATGACGAAGACAATCCATCCATCACAAGGAAAAGGAAAATGTTGAAGGGTGGATATAGGTCACAGGAACAGTGATGTTGTCACAAGTCAAAATAGAGTCACATAAATGACAGCTAGCCATAATTAATTTAAAAGCCCGAGAGATTCTGACAACGAACTTTTTGGTCCGTTCCATCTTTATTGTACAATAACTACCACTTGATGTGGCAGGCAGGTGGAGGCACGCATAGAAGTTTCTTAATGATCATTCAAATGATCAACCCATGTGACGGAAAGGACAACTACCTTTCCATTTATTGCCCGATCGTATGAAGGATTGACAGGATGAACATTTAGCGTTATTAGCATTTGCGCCCAAGTATTCAGTTCATTCTGCTACATGCGAGAGAGAAATTGTTGTCTAAAACTGCGAGAGTTGAATTGAGTTTTCATGTAGCATGGTTGTTTTGATTTCCAACACAAGCATAACTGCAGAATCTGAGCTCGTGACTGCATCACCTACACCCATCATGGAAGACACAGTTGGATACATTCCACCAGATGCTCCGGCTGCTGATCAAGTTGAACAGGTTCCATTTATCTCGTGAGTCAGGTTATGACCAGACCAACCGGGTCCATCTAGTACAACAATGGGGAAATGTTCCGGGATACGAAAGAAGAAAGCAATAGCACCACCATAGCAGGAGGAGGAGCAAGAGGAAGATTTAGGCTCTATGACAATGTTGCCACCATATTTTCCACCAAGACGATCTGATGCACTAAAAATTAGAGTTCCAAAGAATGCACGGTACCCACTGGAAGCACCAGTTGTTCCAGAAGGAGTTCAGGTGTCGCTGAACATTCTGCCAAACCTTCAGAAGTTGACCTTCTTTGATCACAACACATGAAAACAATGAGATTTGGACATGAATAACTACATGGTTGTTTTACAAGATACACCGGATAGTCCAATGCACCTCGCTCCAATGGAATGAACAAGAGGATTGAACTAGGTAGGTTTACTATCATTGTTGTATATGTCGCATTTCAGATGAAGCGTAGAAGTAAATATGTGTGCCAAGCAGTTGTTGGTATCATTTCACGGTGGCTTCCTATGGCTCAAAAAAAAAATTATGTAGATTTCGAGCTGATAGGAGCAATTATAGGACTACCACTTGCATGCATAGACCCATCGCCATTTTTCAAAAAATACCAAGACACTATGCTGATGAAAAATATGAAGGATAAGTATGACTTGTCGAGAGATACCAAAGGATTTATGATAAGCTCCACAATGACCATACTATTCGGTTCGCAGCTAAGGTGTTACCTACTAAATTTTATCGAAGATGCAATTGAACCAATGTATTGCGGGTGTGATCGCATCAATTGAACTCTGTGTGGAGGGAGTTAAAATGGTCCCATTATCTGTTGAATGAGTTATTAGTAGATGCATAAGAGTCATAGGAAAAAGGTATTGCATTCCACTATTCATGGCTACTCATTTTGATTTCATTTGTCACATGGTCAGAATCAGCAAACTACCAAGCCGTAGACATACCAGTGTGTTGTCGAGGAGCTCGATACCAGAATCTATGGTTTGAGAAACATAAAAAGGAGCGACGAAGAGTTAACAATGTGCAATTATTTATGCATGAAGAGGCTGTGCGCTATCAGGTGAAGAAAAAAGCAATAATCACTCACAAAACCATTTGGAGGTTTTGAAACATTATTAAATTTATAATTGGGCCCCATCATATCTTGTTGTAGCCACAACAAGACCCATAATGCCAATAGTTGGCGACCCAATTTTTGTTGTCCGAAGAAGAAGTTGAGGCCATTACCCAATATTGGTCGAAAGAATGGCGAGTTCCTATCACTGATTACATATTATCTATTGAAGAAGACTTGCGACAGGATGATCCATAAACACAGAAGGATAGAGAACAGGGTGGGGACCCACCACCACCAAAAACACAAGATCCCAACCCTCCCCAAAATGGTTCAAGTACAACCCCAATAGACCCAGTGGTAGGAGAGAAGAGGAAGCATACTGAGGTAGAGTAGGATGAGACAAGGCCTAATACAAGAAAGCATTATAAAACTATAGGCACTTTTGACCTTAATGGTGAATATTTTTCCCTTATTACAGAAGCTATGGTAGAAGTTGTGACACAAACCCTGAAGAAAGCATAAGAGTTCCATGAAGATATCACAAGAATTATTACAGATCTACTACAGATGCTCTGCAAAGACATAAAAGATGTATGGGTCACAGTCAACTACAAACCACCATCGATAGAGTTGAAAGACTTACCTGGCCCATCTGAAGAGAAACCAACTGATGTATCAATACCAATTCCACCAATAAAGACTCAAATGGTGGGAGAAACTTGATTTGGGCACAACAAAGTTGAGTACCGTGGCCAAGAACTTGGTCCATGTGACAATATATTTTTCGCACATGCCGCGATATGAAGTCTATGCAATGCAAAATGCCGCATTCACGGAAATGAAGGTAAAGGAAGGCACATTGATCAAGCAAGAAAAAGTATCAAATAAGGCTGTTAGTAAGATGAAGAAAACCGTCAAAGAAACAGAACAAAAAGATTAAACTTGGGAGCAGGACAGGAACAGGCTTGACAATGTTGTATCACTTGCTTGCAACAATTTCCCAGATGAAGGAATAATAGAGGAAATGTTCGCAGAAGCCAAAGTCATTTGACTTGGATAATTTGCAGAGGACCTTTGCAAAAATGTCGAAGAATTAGAAGCATAGGTAAAACCTAGTACACCCCCAAAGGTGTTGGAAGAAAGAAGGATGGAAGCGAAAAAAAATACAAAGAAAATTAGAAGAGGAAGAGGTAATGTGTTACAAGGATGTTGGACAAGTTTCTTAGACTTGGGAAGCATTGACCGATGATGCGGAGTTAGAAAAAATCGGAGAGTAGTTGTACATTGTTGAGATCGAGGCAACTCAAATGAAAATGAAATGAAGAAAATTCCCTTCAATGAATGGCTAAGGATGCTGAAATGAAGAAACTTCAACAGCAAGTCGCAAAGCTGCGAACTCAATAACAACAAAGGACTGACAAAGTCACAGAGTTGCAGGTTGAACCATAAAGAGTTACATGCATTATTCATCCTATACATTAAAATGTGTGACAAACAACAAAGTTCTCATGACTTGCAATGTCAAAACACATCAGTTTCGACCTTGTGGAAAATTTGCAAAAGGAAGAAGAAGATGTGCAACAAGAAACATAAGAGATAGTGAAAATCTTTCAATATTTTCAAAGTAAGGTCGTCACAACTACAGAAGTTTTGGAGTAGCGTAGCATGGCTCAAGACGAGCCACATGTGAGTGTTGTGGGCATGTTGGCCTTAGTGAAAGATAGGTGGAATTCATCCACGATTCAGCTCGAAAATATGAAGAGTTTGACCGTGCAACAAAGGAAGCTGCAATGGAGGAAAAAATATGACAGAAGAAGTAGCAGTAGAAGGGAAGCTGCAACAGAAGTAGTCACGAAGGAATAAGTTCACAACAAAATGAAAGATGCGAGGAGATCATCCACGATGAAAGAAACCACGATAGAAGGTGTGCAAAGGATAAAAATGACAGCTCGAGAAATCATGGGTAATAAGTCGACTATAATCACACGTGCTTTAGGGAATAAAGCATCTTTGTATTTTGGGCCAATAGTTTCTATTGACAGTTGTAACTTGAATAGGAATTCCAACATGTTGGCTAATAGAATGAAGTCAGTTGACCACAACATGTAAGAGTCTATAAAAGGAAGAAACCAAGTTGTGCGTAGGTTAGATGGTTTCTCTCTTGGTAGGATATACTTACTTTGTTAGTCATTTTGTGTTTGGAAGAAGAGTCGAATAGTCATAGAGTAGAAGAGTGAGTCGATCTAGGCTATGTGCGGATCAATAGTAGAGTGAAAGAGAGGAAAACTTCAGGGACCAGAAAGTAAAGAGCATGAGAGAAGAGAGAAGTCTGTATAGATAGAAGAAGAAGATCTGGAACATAGTTTACAAGTTGAGTGCGCAGACGAAAGGTGCCATATATTTATCATACCAGATGAAGAGCGCCTTTGTGGCTTTTTCCTAGATGGGTTTCCACGTTAAATATTATTTCAATGTGTATTTGATGAATGTGTTTGTGTCACATGAATGTATGTTGTGAATAAGTGTTTAGGTGTTTGCTTATAAATAGTTCTTGTATGCATCTATTGCACTGTTGTTAGTTGGAATCGCCAATAAGGTTTTATATTGAATGGTGTAATCTCTGCCGATGGATAAGTAGAGTAATATCTTGAATGTACATAATAAGTATAAGTAAGACATCCATCGGCTTCGGTCGAGCGAGTTCGTAAGGTGTTGTGAGAGGAGAAATCCCCACCCAACTGCAGAAACCTGGTTCAGATAGTTACTCATAAGAGATATCTCGGGTGAGACTCCATCTGTGTCCCAGGTGCTACCGACTGAGTCTTGCTTTGTCGAGCCAATATCTTGGGCTTTGTTGTCATACAAAGAAGGTCTAAACCTGGGTTGAAGGGAGAAACACCAACATATATGGAATAGTTTGATGAATCCATTTCCTCTAATTAATAAAGCCATCGATTGGTTGGTAGGCAGAGGGATTCAAATTTTTGTGGGATATAGCTCATTATTGGTCTCGGTAAACAATTTTCCTTATTCCCTGGGCTTCTTTCAATTCTTCATGAGAATAATATATTTGTTTTAAAACATATTTTTGGAGGCCTTCTTTGAATGACATGTCCTAGTTAAAATCCTATGATCTCGAGTTGTCTGGATCTTATGGTATAGAATGGGATTCCTATGTGCGTTCTTTATAGATTTCTAGGGTTACCTTATCAAAATATCTTGACCGTTTAGTATGGGGTTTTAACAATATGGATGGGATGGTTAATGCAAAATAGGCTTATATTTTGTTATCTAAGGAATTGATGACGAATGATTTTGGATGGTGGATGTTGGTACTTTGGAAGGCTAAGATACCATTGAAAATCAAAGTTTTCTCATGGCTATGTCTTAAAAAGAAAATTTTGACTTGGGACTCTCTCTGTCGTAGAGGATTTGTGGGTCTCGGTATGTGCTTGTGGGTCTGGGTATGTGCTGTGTACAAAACTAATGAGGAGATTATAGATCATTTGTTCAAGAGTTCTTCATCTTACAGAGTTGTTTGGGCGGAGTTAGGGTTGAGACTCATTTTTGATATGAATTGGGCGGAGTTGGGGTTGAGACTCACCTTTGATATGAATTGGGCTAAGTTGGGGTTTGAACTCAATTTTGGCATGAAAATGAAAAGAAAAAAGAAAACTTAAAAGAAAAACATTAGGTGGGGTCACCTTAGAGATAGAAGTAATATGTGATAGTAACCAATAATACTAAACTCAATATTGACTTTGAAATTGTATAACTTGATTCGTTGAGCCCAACATAGGAAAGCATGGCACAAGAGAAAGTATGGTTCAAAGAATCAAAGCATGTGGAAGGTCGATGACAGATTTTTAAATTGGGTGTGCGCGACTTTTAATTTAAGTGAAGACGCGGAACACTTAAATTTACGGACAAATTTATCAAAATGGGCTACGCTTAATTTCATGAAAGCCGTGGAAATTTAAATTTATAGAAAGCGGTCGAAATGGTGTGTCGAACTCTCCCACTGCTTCTTCCAGCAAGTCAAGTCATGGCTGCCTCTGCTGTGCAGTTTTCCTGGTGAATCATTAAATATAAATTTGCAATCTGCCGTCAGAGTCAAGGAAGGAGGTTCTCCTAAGTCTCTATTGATCATCGGAGTAAGCTATCTACCAGACCATTTGCAGTGGGGTTTACCTGACGTAGGCTTACTCAGTTACTTTTCAGTGAGACCAAGAATAACTAATTCCAACAGTTATTTTCACACCAACTATGCTCTCCAATTCATGGATCCATAAATTTAGCCATAGAAATTCTTGTTTTTTAAATCCAAGTTTAAAATTGTAAGTTTTGATTCGAATTTTTATGAAAATTGAAAATGTATGTTTAGAACTGTCTAATTTTAGTCAACTCCATAAAAATAAATGGAAATATCTAAAATTTGGAACATTTTATTAACAATTAATCAACTTTTTTGTTTGTTTTATGGAACCCAATCCAGGTTTAAACCTTGGATTCTTTATCCTTTATGATCACGGAGGCTAAAGTTTTAAACTAGCATACACACAGAACATTGGCCTTATCAAATTCATAACAATTGAATTTCAAATTTTTTTAGAACACAATTTCAGATTAGGTTTAGATCGGTTCAGTCTGTAGATTCAATTTGATTTGGTAAATTAGTATTTTTGATTATTGTATTATAGTAGAATCTGGTGTTCTTGGTTCACTGCCACTGAAAGATAACCAAGTAATCTATCACCAGAAGGAATCAAGTGGACCCCGGTGCAAATGGTAGGGTCGATAGCTTACTCCTTGATTATCTAGTGACGGGGCTTATTGGAGACCACAGACCCCATTCTTGTCCTCTCTCAAATTTTCCCCAGCCAATCAGAGAGATGATAATTTCGTGCTACATACGGTGGGTAGCCTATATATATTGCAACAGCTTGCAAGGCCTAACATACTCAGCTTAACTGCAATTCATTGTGTTGAAGTACTGTTAACTTGCTGGCTGATCGTTTGCAATGGGTGGGAGAACAGTAGTAGCAGCAGCTTCCATTTGGATCGCAGCAACAGCAACCTTATTAACGCTTAATGCTTATATGCAAGGTAATGTGCCGTTCTCTCAATTATTTTATTCTGATTATTGTATGTTGATGGTACGAGGTGTACATTTTCTGTATAAATGATGTTATAACAAGCATATGTCTACCTTAAATCCCCATTTCTTATAGTAATGTTATTCATAATAATTATAAAGTATCTGGCTATTCTTTTGCAACCATACTAAGCTGTAGAATACTTAGCTATTTGATATTTTTTTTTGTATGAGTAATAATCATAGCATTTCTGAATATGATGTGGACTAATGGCCCCATTGGAATAATGGACTATGCATTTGGTTCTGAAAGATTTTAGTGTAATCACAAACCTTCCTGCATTTATATGTCATACTCTAATAAATAAATTGTTTAATGAACTGCAAGTGCAGGTGTAGAAGGTGTGACAATGACTGTCAAGAACCAGTGTTCATACACAGTTTGGGCAGCGGGAAGTCCTGGCGGCGGGAAGCAATTGGGACAGGGCGTAACCTGGAGTTTTGATGTTGCCGCAGATACAACAGGAGGCAGAATTTGGGGCCGTACTGGCTGCTCCTTCGACGCTACTGGTAAAGGCACCTGCAACACTGGTGACTGTGGCGGGTTGCTGAGTTGTCAAGGATATGGAACCGCTTTTGCAACGCTTTTTGAATATGGTCTCAATAAGTACATGAATCTAGATTTTCTTGATATTTCTCTTGTCGATGGCTTCAATCTGCCTCTCACAGTAACTCCGTCAAACTCTGCCTGCAATGCAATAAGTTGCACCAGCGACATAAATGCCGTGTGCCCTTCAGAATTGCAAGTAACTGATGGATGCAAGAGTGCTTGTGCTGAGTTCATTACTCCTCAATATTGCTGCACGGGGGACTACTTGAACAACTGCTCTCCCAGCGACTACTCGAAATTCTTCAAGGCGCAGTGCCCACAGGCGTACAGCTATGCCACGGACGATGCCACTAGCACCTTCACTTGCCCTTCTGGTACTTCTAATTACAACGTCGTCTTCTGCGGTTAACATGATCAGGATATTGATCACGTTATAATATCCTTAGACTGATTATAAATAAATTCAATCCATGGCAATTCTGTCACGCCATGTTTACTGAAAATAAGATTGAGTGATTTTAAGATCCCAACGAGTATCCAATTGGTCTTCCACATGGATTACAGCGCGTATTTACTTATATAGAGAGATGCACAATTATTGCTTATTACATATATGTAATATAACTGAACCATATAGAAATGAAGAAGAACATAATTGGAAATCCACTGAAAAATGACATTGACCAAACTTAAAATTGTATTTTAAGTTTTTATTCAAAATCACTTTGCTAGAAAATACATAATTTCGCTATAAATTGGAAATCCACTGAAAAATGACATTGACCAAACTTAAAATTGTATTTTAAGTTTTTATTCAAAATCACTTTGCTAGAAAATACATAATTTCGCTATAATATATATATATATATATATAGCTAAGACACTAAAATATATAATTTTGTATCCATTATTAGTTTGAATTAATTTAAAACAGAACAAAAACTATTTAATAAATAAATAAACAAAAAATATATGAAAAAACAAAAACAAATTGTTATCATTTTTTTAACCACCATTTTATAAAATAACTAGATCATCAATGGGCATAACAAGTTGGCCAATGAATACAGATAGGCACAGCAAATATGTTAAACAAAGGCTAAAATATATAATTTTATATACATTATTCATACTAGATTGTTAGAGTTAATATAAACACAAAACAAATACTATTTAATAAACACAAAACAAAATTAAAGAATATGCTCTAAGAATATGCTTTACTATTTTGGTCATAACTTTCTATCTAGGTATCAATTTTTGGAGTTCCTTAGCTCAATGGAAAGATCTTTAAGAGATCTAAATTATTATGAACTCATTTGTACATAATGTCACATACCTTTGAGAAGTGAGAAGTCACATGTTATTCAAGGAATTATTCATGGTTCTAGATTCCTTGATGGTTTCTTTAGGGCCAAAGGCACAATCTTCTTCCTTGGACTGGAATTCCAAAGGCCCTGAGATACCTAAATTAGATTCAAACCCATATAATCGCATTAACATTGTAAATAATAGGCCAATGATACCCTTAATATGCCATGTGTGGTTGGTGGAGGAAACCTTCCTATACATGGATGGCTAGAAAATTCATTTAAGGCCTAAGCTTCAAGTTTCCTCCAGTGACCATATCTAAGTACCCAAGGACACAAAACCTAGATCCATATTGTAGTCGAAAATCATACCAATTTATGCATCATTATTTGAGGCATTGTTGAGGGCTCTAAATGCTTCAATGAGTTATCTAGGGATAAAGACATGGATTTCTTCCTTGGAACATCATTCTCAAGGCCATAAGACATGTATGTATACTAATGAAAACCACCTAATGGCATCGAAATCCTTTCATAATCAAGAGGCCATGTGTGGTCAATGGAGTCAACCTTCTTAGCCTTGGATTACTTGAAGATTACATTAGGGCCCGAGATTCAAGTCTCCTCCCATGAACATGTCAAAGGCCATATGTCCCCAAGACTTGGGTACATAACACGATGGATTCCCTTGCGAAGTTATTGTGTGATGCTTTAAGGAATTTTTAGAGGATTTGGATGCCTCAATGGTTTCTTTAGGGACAAGGGAATGGTCTTCTTTATCAAATCACCATTGCAAAGTCCTTGAAACATGTACATATTTCCCAAAACTACCAAATCATGTCGACATACTAAATCATAGGCCAACGATAACATCAAGATGCCATGTGTGGTTGAAGAAGGAAACCTCCTTAGCCCTAGATGTCTAGAAGATTCATTTATGGTCCAATATTCAAGTCTCCTCCATTCACAATGTCCAAGTCCATAAGTCCCCAACTTTATACATAATTCCATCGATATGGTTGTGAATGCATGTGTCATGCCTTGATGCATTGTTTATATATTTATTTTCCTCAACGGTTTGTCTAGGTCAAACGATGTGGTATTCTTCCTTGGTATACCATTCCGAGGGTCCCAAGCCACCTATTGACTGCTTAATGGCACCAACATCCTCAATCATAGGATAATGGTACCCTCAAGAGGCCATGTGTGGTTGGTCAAGGGAACCTTGTTAGATATGTATGTATAGAATATTCCATTAGGTCCCATGCTTTAGGTCTCCTCCACTAGCCATGTATAAGGCCCTAAGCATACAAAACCTAGATACATGGTGCTATTCATGCCCGAATGAAGTCATGTGTGGTGATTTGGGAAGTCCTTCATGGATTTGGATGCCTCAATGATTTATTCAAGGGAAAACACGTGGTATTCTTCCATCATTGGAACATCATTCCCAAGGCCCTTCAAAACCACCTAATGGCACCAATATCCTAAAGCATAAGTCAATGATATTGTTATGAGGTCATGTGCACTTGGTGGAGGAAACCTTCTTATCCTAGATGGTTGGAAGGTTCCTTTAGGGCCTAAAGTTCAAGTGTCATTCGTCGTCCATGTCTAAGTCCCCATGTCCCAAAGACTTGGATACATAACACCATGGATACTAATTCCAAATCATGTGTAGTGATTTGAGGCATTGTTAATGGCTCTACATGGATTAATGGTTTCATTAGGGCCAAATGCATGGCATTCTTCCATAAAAAATCATTCCCAAGGCCATACGACATGTATATATTACTCAAAAACACCTAATCGAATCAACATCCTCAATCATACACTAATGATACTCTTAGGAGGCCATCTATGGATGGTGTAGGATACCTTATTAACCATGGATGGCTAGAATCTTCTTTTATGTCTCAAGGTTCAATTATCCTCAATTAATCATGTTGAAATCCCTAAGGCCATAATACCTAGAAACATAGTGACATGAATACCCTTGTGAATTCATATATGGTGCTTCGAGGAATTATTCATTGCAATGGATGTCTCAACAATCATTTTAGGACTTAAGGCATGGTCCATAGACCATGTCGAAGGCCTTATGGCCACAAGACCTAAATACATAGTTCCATGGATAGCCATATAAAGTCATGGATGATGATTTGAGGCATTGTTCATGGATTTGGATGCGTCAAGGGTTTTTTTAGGGCCAAAGGTATGGTATTCTTCCCTGGAACGTCATTCCTAGGGCCCTGAGACACACAACTTAAAACCACCTAGTGGTAATGCCATCCTCATTCATAGGCCAATGATACTCTTAGGAGGCCATGCATGTTTGGTGGGAGAAACCTTCTTAGCCTTGTATGGTTGGAAAATTCCTTTAGGATTCATGGTTCAGGTTTCCTTTGTTGACATTGTCCAAGTCCCCAAGTCTACAAGACCTAACCATATAGAGAGAGATGCACAATTATTGCTTATTTCATATATGTAGTATAACTGAACCATATAAAAATGAAAAAGAAAATAATTGGAAATCCACTGAAAAATAATGACATTGACCAAACTTAAAAATGTATTTTAAGTTTTTATTCAAAATCATTTCGACACATAATCAAAAAATATATAATTTGGCTAAAATATATAGCTAAAAGACTAAAATATATAATTTTGTATTTATTATTAGTTTGAATTAATTTAAAACAAACAAATATTATTTAATAAATAAATAAACAAAAAATATATAAAAAAAACTAAAACAAATTGTTATCAATTTCTTTAACCACCATTTTATAAAATGACTAGATCTTCAATCCACATAACAAGTTGGCTAGTGAATACGGATACGCACAACCAATTTGTTAAACAAAGGCTAAAATATATTTATATACATTATTCATACGAGATTGTTTGAGTTAATATAAAAAAAAAAAAAATACTATTTAATAAACACAATACAAAATTAAAGAATATGCTCTAAGAATATGCTTTACTATTTTGGTTATAACTTCCTATCTAGGTATCCATTTTTGGAGTTATTTTCCTCAATGGAAAGATCTTTAAGAGATCTAAATTATTATGGACTCATTATGTCACATGCCCTAATTTGGAAAAACATTTTTATATTATTTGAGGAACATTATGTTAAATTTTATGCTAAGTTGTAATGGATGACCAGTGGGGTCAAGGATATTTAATGTAAATTCAGAATATTTATTTTATAAATAAATAAATGAGGAGACAACACCTTAGGAGACTTGTTAAAAGAGTGTTTACTGGTCAAATTGGTGGAGGAGACTGGGTGGAGAGCAAACTGGCATGTGGCAGCATCCTGAAATCACTTCCAACTGTTGTAGGTGGAAACCTCCCTATATTTGTGGTCATGATTCCCCAAGAAAGTGGAATCAAAGTAGGTGGCTCAATTAATGAAAAATGACCTAGAAGACCTAAGCATCTCTATAAAATTTCCCATTGAAGAGAGCTGAGGCTGCTCATTCTAGAGAAGTGATCATTTAGGGTGAATGAATTTACTTCAGAGAAATTCAATGGAGGGGAATCTAGAAAGTGTTTGAGGGGATAAATGTTGAGATTGATCTAGTTGCAACTTTTAAGCTGGAGATCATACTGGTTAGAGCAAATTGTTTTACTGAGGTATTGAACTAGTCAGGTGACAGAGGGTTCTACAGTTGCATTCTCCACCCAGTCCTCAGCCAAGAAGACCAGGAACAGGCTCGGGGGTCCTGAGGAAGCGTTGTTTGAGCGCTCTCCAGGAGATTGGTAGGGATGAACGGCCTCCTCAAGTTGCTATCGTCTTGTCCTCAACAGGTTCTATGTTATTTTATTTTACTGTCATAGTTAAATAAATCTTAGTTTATCTGCTACATGAATGTTAAAAGTTTAGAGTTTGTGAAATGTTAGATTTAGTATTCTTATTAGATTATTTATATAAATGAAAATTGTTTAGGGAATAATGAAATAGAAAGAAATTAAATTTTCTATAGAAAGAAATTAAATTTTCTAAGCTGTGTTTTTCCACACCTGGAAACCAGGTCGTACTCTAGCATAGTTAGAATGCTTTAAATAAATGAAATAATCCTTAAGAGAATGGAAATAGTAGATATGATTTTGTATATGAAGGTAAACAGAGTAAATTTTATTTCAATATTTAAAATGCAATGAAAAAGCAATGTTATGTTTGCTTATATTTTACTATTTTTACTTAGTTTAACTAAATGAAAATACAGGTAAAAAAAATAGTAAATTACACTAGTATTACAGTAATAGTATACTGATAGGAAATAAAAGTTTATAGGAGATAATAACTAAATTTCAAGAAATTATATAAAAAAAGTTAATAACTAAACAATTTCTTCTTTTAAAAATATTAATTTAATCTTAACTATTACTTAATAAAAACCAGATGAGGGTTTCGTTTATAAACCCTTTATTTATGTAAAATAGACAGACTCCAAATAACTATAAATTACAAAGTAGTAAATAAAAATAAACGTATTTATAAACAATAAACAAAATAACTAAGAATTATATATATTTGTGCATTTTAAAAATTAAAAACCAGATAGGTTTATACCTGTAAAAACCTAAGGGTCGAAACCCCTTCGACTAATCTATTTAAAATATAAAATTTACCTGTAATAAGTTATAACCAGATACATTGTTAACTGTGTAACAAAATTAACAAGAATGCTACAATCCATGCATTAGATTGCCCATAGTCTTTTTCTGAAAGTAAACATCGTTTATAAATCTTTTAAACAATAAAATAAAAACATTATTTATAGGTTAACGAAACCACAACAAAATGAGACAGATTTTAAAGCTTAATGAATCCTTTATTTTAAAAAACCAACTGTGTTACATTATTGAGCTGCAAGGCTAGGTATTAACCAAAAAAACACAAAATACATATCATGGATCAAGGGTCAGTATTACCCAGCATAAACAGCAAGGTTTTTAAAGTAAAACTGAGTAACAACATACTAAAACAATTTAACCAATGAAGAAACCGAAAACCGGCTTCTAAGCACTATAAATTTTCCTTCCAACAACCCTCATCGTAAGCATGAAAAACCCACATCGAAACCAGGGCTTACCAGGTGGAGGCCACAAGTTAAATAAAGCTGGAGAATGTATTTCTCTTCCACTGAAGGTTGGAGCCATCGCAGGTTCCTGTAAATAGCACATTACTGAGTGCTAGAACAATATTCGGCTTCTCAGCATAAACCCTAACTACATTATAACTTAAAAAAAGAAATTTCATAACAAGAATTGAATTTGTTTTTACCTGCGAGTAAGAAGAGAAATCGAGCAGCGAAGGAGCTATCACCAGTTTAAGAGAAATACACAGAGTAGTATTCAAACCCTTACGATGACCGTGGAAGGGAGGTAGTTAAAATCAACTTAAAACTCTACAAAGCCATGTCGAGGAACTTTCAGACAGAGTTAAAAACCTTGTCAGGCCTGGAGCCAAACATTCAAACAAACAAAAAAACACTCGCACAGTAAAGCTTACACCCAAGAAGATTCGAGACCATAAGATTAGGTAATGAGACCACACAATATCAAACACAAGCTACAAATAAAGTAAAGCGAATGAACAACCTCTCATGGCTGCCAAGGAAACTACACAGAGCAGCTCGCAGGCCGACGAAATCCTTGGAGTCAAATGACAAAGGAATAGTATTTCCTGTCTTTTTAAGTCACCAATGCATGGATGAGAGAAAGTCACGTGCCATCCAAATAATTTAACCATGCGAGGGTCTTGTCTATAGTCAACCCTGCGCTATCAAGCATCAATTTATTATTGGCATGATAAAAAACAAGACTATGCAATCAACTATAGAATAATTACATATATTTATTTTGAAACACAAACTATATCATTTGCAATCGATGGTATTAAGACTTGTTATAATTGTTATTCACGAATCTATGTCATTGAATATAGAGTAAAGGTGTTTAAACCTTACCAATAAAATAACCACAAGGTTAAACCTTAGTATAAACTATTAAAATAATGATTTGCATGCTTACCTTGCCAACGACAGTTTTGGAGGTTCTTATCATTGTTTACCAAGTTAATTATAGAATTGTTTGTGCTTGCTTGGTTCTAGCATGGTATAGGAATTTTATTTATAATGTTTCACTTTGATCTCGACCTTAGGTTGGAAGTTTTTAGGTAGTAAAATCTACCATAGTACTTATTACAAATTATAAATCATTATAGTGTGGTAACATTACAATAGCAATTTCACTATTGTGTAAACCAAGCACTAGATTTAGTAAACTATAGGAATAACATTGAAATGTATTTACCTTGGGTGCAACTTTATAAAAGTGGTGGTTAGGTAGTATTCCACCTTAAGATAATGTATCTAGTTACAAAGAACCAAACTTATAATATATCATGGAAATGTTTCAAGTAGTAAGACTACCAAAGGATGTAAGTAACAATTATATTTGGTACATTATAGAAGTGATGTGGTATTATATACTTTTACAATAATACTTGCACTAAGGCAATATCTTAGGAATCGAAGTTTATAACTTGATGTTTAGCAGCGCAAAAGGTTAGCACAATTATATACAATCAACAAGTTGATAATTTTCATGACTAGTAAAGAAGAGACAAAGTAGAAATATGTAATCTATTAGTAATCCTTACCTTTGATAATTATGTGAGTACATTCATGCATAAAATACAATACATTTGAGCATTTAACATAACATTAGCAGTATGAGCATGTTAAAATAAAATTAATTGTATGACGAAGAACTTGAGCTCTAGGCTCACAGTAAGGATCTATTTGTTTAGCTAAGTATGTTAAGGATAACAATATTTATGGATAAACTTTGAATATTGTCTCAGAACCAAAACTATGAAAGAAAATTACTTTACCTCATCAGAACCTTGCTTTTAAATAATCAGTTTATTTACTAGCATATTAACATGCAACATAAGTACTTCTCACTATCTTACAAATTAAACTCCTACTTGATCATCCGTTACCTATTGAACCTGTAAGAACCAACAGTCCATCTGCATTAGCATAATTCTAAGTAAGCCCCGAGTTTTCAAAAATAGTTTTTCACCTACTTGTCAAAAGTAAAATTGTTAGTAAAGCTAAAAGCAATCTAGATGCAAGTCATTCTTATATAACTTGTGAAAATTAAAGTTGTATTAGTTATTGTATTTGGAAACTAATTAATACCAAATTGTTAAACTGTTTCATTTTCCGCTAACCTCTAGCAGTTAGTGAACTGCGTATTCAGACATTTTATGTTACCTTAAAAATTTTAATTTTTTATGAAATTTTGGGGTTATGACATGTGGTATAAGAGCACAAGGTTCAAACACTACGCCTTGATGAAGCTCAACTTGCTTATATGAAACAAAGAATTTAAATCATTTTGCTGATGTTGCTTTCTTTTAATGTTATCTATAGAGAAATTTGTTTATGAGTTTAACAACAAGTATGGAAAGACTGGAGGAATATGCAGAAGAGGAATCTCCCTATGATGAACAAGAAAATTTATAAAGAGAACCTATACAAGAAGACATAACCACTAATTCCTCGGAACTTTTACAAACAATAAAAGAATTAAAATATGGATTGGAATCTGTTAAAAAAGAAAATGAGAGGATTCTGAGAGCTCAGGAGGAGTTGAATTAGATCCTAATAGAAAGATTTCATATTGAGGGTAGGGGTAAAAGAGCTAATTCGGAAGATATAAGTTACCAACATGAATATAAAAAAATTAAGCAGATTAAAGCTGAAAGTAGCTCATCTTCCAAAGTATTTGGTGATCAACGTAATTATCATTCTACTAGTGATAATAGTGAGGATAACCACCATACTAGAAAGAGAAGATATAAATCATATGAAGAAATCTGGAGAGTTTAAAAATATCAAGCCGCCAACATTTAATGGAGAATCTGAAAAGGGGGAGGAAGCGAAATCCTGGTTATCTGGGATGAAGAAGTACTTCCATATTTATAACTATTCTAACCAATTAAAGGCTAGAATGGCTATCTATAATATTTCAGGGAAAGCTGATATATGGTGGCAAGATTTAAAGATAGTGAAAGGAATAAGAGAGAAGAACATAAATTGGAGTACCTTCAAGAAGTACTTTAAAAAGAAATTTTTATCTAAACAATACTATGAATAAAGGGCTAAAGAATTCTATGAGCTAAAACTAGGTACAATGACTATGAAAGATTTGAACAATATGTTTTTAAGTTTGCTCAGGTATGTACCATACCTTGTGGATGAAAAACCGAAGGTACAATAGTTTCTCAGTTGTTTGCCTTATCACATAAAGGACAGGATTGAGTTTGGCAATCCAAAAAATCTGGAAGAAGCTATGAGGAAAGCCAATTTCTGTTATGAACAGAAATTAAAAAAGGAGAGTATGGCCAACTGGAAGGCCAAAAAGAATAATAATTATGATCAAAAGAAGAAAGAGTTTGTTCCTAATCGGAGTTCTAAAAATAATGATGCCAGAAATTTTTCTAATAAGAATTTCCAGGGGAATAAGAATAATTCACAGAATAATCAGAACAATCAAAAGAGTAAAGAGTCTACAAATAATCACAGTAATTACACAAAGAACTTTGAACGAAAAGAACCCATAAAGTGTTGGAAATGTAATGGCCCACATTATGCCTTAGTCTATTCTAATTGAAAAAATACTGTCAGTAATATCCATACAATACAGGAGGAGATGACTGTTGGAGATTTAGTGAGGACAATGCCCAGGATTAATGCAGCTTTGGAAAATCATCAAGCAGACTATCAAACTTCCATGGTGGAAGTAGAAGGTAAGATAAACCAAACACCCATATCTATTTTAATTGATCGAGGAGCTAGTTTAAGTTATATTTCACCTAATTTGCTAGAAAAATGTAAACTGCCTATTAAAAAGTTTGTAAGTTCTTGGTTGGTTTAGTTAGCTACTGGTGCAAAGAGGAAGGTAACTAGTTTTGTAAAGAATTGTGCAGTAGTTATGGATCAATTTGAAACTTTTGTAAAGCTTAATGTACTACCTCTGGGTTCATATGACATACTAATCGGTATGGATTGGTTAGAGAAGCATAGGGTGATCTTAAATTGCTATGACAAAACCTTTACTTGTATAAATAAAGATGGAAAACCAATAAGCATAAAGAGAATCCCTAGGAAAAAAACCGTAAGGCAGATTTATGCTCTGCAGATTAAGAGAGCTGTTAAGAAGGGTTGTAAGGATTATGCAGTAATGGTAACCAATGAGGAAAATTTAAACAAAATAGATAAATTAAAATTGGAGGATATACCAGTTTTAAGGGAGTATGCAGATGTATTTCCGGAAGAAATTCCAGGACTACCTCCGAAAAGGGAACTGGATTTTACCATTGAGATGGTACCTAGTGTAGTACCCAACTCAAAGGCTCCTTATCGAAAGAATATACTAGAACTTAATGAACTTAAGTCTCAATCAAAAGAACTTATTGACAATAAATACATTCGACCCAGTGTGTCTCCTTGGGGGGCACCTGTCATTTTTGTTAAGAAAAAGGATGGGACTCTATGACTTTGCATAGATTATCATCAATTAAATAAGATGACTATTAAAAACAGATACTCGTTACCTCACATAGATGATCTGTTTGATCAACTACGTGGAGCTACGGTGTTTTCAAAACTTGATTTACGGTCTGGATATCACCAAGTTAGAATTAAAGATGAAGACATATTTAAAACAACTTTTAGGATTCGATATGGCCATTACGAGTTTGTCGTCATGCCATTCAGACTTACTAACACTCCAGTTGTTTTTATGTGTCTAATGAATAATGTAATGCATAAATATCTGGATAAATTTGTGGTCATGTTTATCAACGACATATTAATCTATTCGAAATCTGAAGAAGAGCATAAAGAAGATTTAAAAATTGTCTTGCAAGAGTTGCAAGATCATCAACTCTTTGCAAAGTTTAGTAAATGTGACTTCTTTAAAGATAAAATCCAGTACTTAGGTCATGTGGTGACTAAAGAAGGAATTTTGGTGGATCCCGAAAAGATAAAGGTGATCGAAGATTGGCTAGTTCCTAAAGACATAACTGATGTTCGATCCTTCATGGGAATTACCATTTATTATCGGAGGTTCATCGAAGGGTTTTCGAGAATCGCAAATCCGATAACCTCTTTGCAGAAAAAGGGAAAGAAATTTGATTGAAATCAGAAGTGCGAGGATGGTTTTTAAAAGTTAAAAACCTTATTAACCAGCGCACTTATTTTAAGAATAGTTGATCCAAATAAAGAGTTCATAGTGTGTACTGACACCTACAATGATGGTTTAGGCGGAGTATTGACTCAAGAAGGGCATGTTATTGCTTATGAGTCTAGAAAATTAAAACTTCATGAAAAGAATTATGCAACCTATGACTTGGAATTAGCTGTTGTCATACATGCTCTAAAGATGTGGCGACATCATTTAATTGGAAGAAAATTTATTCTAATGACAGATAATAAAGGACTAAAATATCTATTAGATCAACCTAACTTGAATGATAGACAAGATAGGTGGCTAGATTTTCTAAGTGAATATGATTTTGAAATTCAACACATTAAAGGGAAAGAAAATAAAGTTGTTGATGCATTAAGTAGAAATGCAAAGCTGAACTTTACAGCAGTTATTGGCACTTATACAACATATCTGGAAGAAAAGCTTAAAGTAGCGTTAGAAAAATATGAAATTTACCAAAAGCTACAAACAAAAGCAAAAGAAAATCCAATAAAAATTCTAAGTGTAGGGTACGGCTTGAATGAAAAAGGATTTTTACTGCATAAAGACAAAATGTATGTACCTAATGTACCTAAAGTTAAGTTATTAATTTTAGACAAAATCCATAAAGCTCCTTACTCAGTCCATCCGGGTTATCAAAAGACTATAACTATGTTAAGAAAAGAAAAATTTTGGCCAAACATGAAGACTGAACTAGAAGAATACATCGCTAGATGTTTTGAATGTCATCAAGTAAAAATTGAACATGAACATCTAACTAGATTACTTCAGCCATTGCCCATTCCTAGCTGGAAATGGGAGATAATTAGTCTTGATTTTGTTACTAGACTGCCTAAAAATCAGAACTTAAATGATTCTATAATGGTAGTGGTTGACAAATTAAGTAAAGCAACCCATTTTATACCTGTAAAAACTACTTATAAAGCTACAAACATAGCTGATATCTTCTCAAAGCAAAATTTTCGACTACATGGAATACCGAAGGTTATAATTTCAGATCGAGACCCTAAATTTACAGGTAACTTTTGGAGATCTCTATTTAAAGGATTAAATACTACATTAAATTTTAGTACCTCGTTCCATCCTCAAACTGATGGACATACTGAAAGAGTAAATCAAGTACTGGAAGATTTATTAAGAATGTATGTAAACAATTAGCCAGGTAAATGGGAATATTATTTGTACCTAGTAGAATTTTCTTATAATAATAATTATCAAGCTTCAGCCAGATTTAGTCATTTCAAAATTTTGTATGGAAGGAAATGTAACACTCCTATCTCTTGGAGTAATTTGGTGGACAAGTTAGTATTAGGACCTGAATTATTGAAATAAATGGAAGAAATTGTAAAACAGGTACAAGGTAATCTGAAAATTACGCAAGATCAATAGAAAAGTCAAGCAGACCTTAAAAGAACTCCATAAGAGTTTCAGGTAGGTGAACATGTGTTCATCAAGATGAGACCCAAAAAGAGCTCTCTAAGGTTGGGTAGTTGTGCCAAACTAGCACCTCGTTATTGTGGTCCTTTTGAAATACTATCCAGGATTGGACAGGTAGCCTATCAGTTAGCCTTACCACCAAATTTAAGAGTTCACAATGTTTTTCACATTTATGTATTAAAGAAATATGTTCATGATGCTACTCATGTTATTAATTGGAACGATGTACAGGTGGAACCCGAAGGAGATTTTCAGGTGAAACCAGACTGTATCCTCGAGCGGAGGGAGATCACACTTCGAAACCACACCATTGGTTAGGTGAAAGTGCAATGGAAGCACCTTAGTCTAGAGGAAGCCACCTAGTAACTGGAAAGTCATATGTGGAATGCATATCCAATTCTGAGGACTAGGAATAAATAACATCAAGGATGATGTTATAATTTAAGGGGGTGTGTATGTCACATGCCCCAATTTGCAAAAAAAAAATTATATTATTGGAGAAACATTATGTTAAATTTTATGCTAAGTTGTAATGGATGACCAGTGGGGTCAAGGATATTTAATGTAAATTCAGAATATTTAATTTATAAATAAATAAATAAATAAAGAGACAATAGCTTATGAGAGTTGTTAAAAGAGTGTTTACTGGTCAAATTGGTGGAGGATACTGGGTGGAGAGAAAACTGACATGTGGCAGCATCCTCAAACCACTTCCAACTGTTGCAAGTGGCAACCTCCCTATATTTGTGGTCATGATTCCCCAAGAAAGTGGAATTAGAGCGAGTGGCTCAATTAATGAAAACTGACCAAGAAGACCTAGGCATCTCTATAAAATTTCCCATTGAAGAGAGCTGAGGCTGCTTATTCTAGAGAAGTGATCATTCAGGGTGAATGAATTTACTTCAGAGAAATTCATTGGAGGGGAATCTGGAAAGTGTTTGAGGGGATACCTACCTTATTTTATTTTATTGTCTTAGTTAAATAAATCTTAGTTTATCTGCTACTTGAATATTAAAAGTTCATAGTTTGTGAAATGTTAGATTTAGTATTCTTATTAGATTGTTTATAGAAATGAAAATGCTTTAGGGAATAATGAAATAGAAAGAAATTAAATTTTCTAAGCTATGTTTTTCCACACCTGAAACCAGGTCATACTCTAGCACAATTACAATGCTTTAAATAAATGAAATAATCCTTAAGAGAATGGAAATAGTAGATATGATTTTGTATATGTAGGTAAGCAGAGTAAATTTTATTTCAATATTTAAAATGCAATGAAAAAGCAGTGTTATGTTTGTTTATATTTTATTGTTTTTACTTAGTTTAACTAAATGAAAATGCAGGTAAAAGAAATAGTAAATTACACTAGTATTACAGTAATAGTATACTGATAGGAAATAAAAGTTTATAGGAGATAATAACTAATCTTCAAGAAAGTACATAAACAAGTTAATAACTAAATAGTTTCTTCTTTTAAAAATATTAATTTAATCTTAACTCTTACTTAAGAAAAACGAGATTAGGGTTTCGTTTATAAACCCTTTATTTATGTAAAACAAACAGAGTTCTAGAGTTAACATTCTCTTCTCTATAGAGCTCCAAATAAATATAAATTACATCGTAGTAAATAAAAACAAACGTATATATAAATAATGAACAAAAAAACTAAGAATTATATATATTTGTGCATTTTAAAAATTAAAAACCAGACAGGTTTATACCTGTGAAAACCTAAGGGTCGAAACCCCTTTGACTAATCTATTTCAAATACAAATTTACCTGTAATAAGTTATAACCAAATACATTGTTAACTGTGTAACAAACTTAACAAGAAGGCTACAATCCATGCATTAGACTGCCCACAGTCATTTTCTGAAAGTAAACATCTTTTATAAATCTTTTAAACAGTAAAATAAACACATTATTTACAAGTTAATGAAACCACAACAAAATGAGATAGAGCTTAAAGTTTAACGAATCCTTTCTTTTAAAAAACCAATTTTGTTACATTATCGAGCCGCAAGGCTAGGTCTTAACCAAAAAAAACAAAATACATATCATGGCTCAAGGGCCGGTATTACCCAGTGTAAATATCAAGGGTTTTAAAGTAAAACTAAGTAACAACATACTAAAACAATTTAACCAATGAAGAAACCGAAAACCAGCTTCCAAGAACTGTAAATTTTCCTTCCAACAACCCTCATTGTAAGCAGGGAAAACCCACATCGAAACCAGGGCTTACTGGGTGGAGGCCACAAGTTAAATGAAGCTAGAGAATGTATTTCTCTTCCACTGAAGGTTGGGGCCATCGCAGGTGCGTGTAGAGAGCACATTACCAAGTGTTAGAACAATACTTGGCTTCTAAGCATAGACCCTAACTACATTATAAATTAACAAAATAAATTTCATAACAAGAATTGAATTTGTTTTTACCTACGATTAAGAAGAGAAATCGAGCAGCGAAGGAGCTTTCACCAGCTTAAGTGAAATACACAAGGGAGTATTCAAACCCTTACGCCGACCCTGGAATGGAGGTTTTTAAAATCAAATTAAAACTCTACAAAGCCGTGGAGAGGAACTTTCAGACAGAGTTAAAAACCTTGTCAAGCCTCGAGCCAAACATTCAAGCAAATAAAAAAAACTCGCACAATAAAGCTTACACCCAAGAAGATTTGAGACCATAAGACTGGGTAATGAGACTACACAGTATCAAACAAAAGATACATAGCAAGCAAAGTAAAGGAACAACCTCTCATGGTCACCAGGGAAACTACATTGAGTAGCCCGCAGGCTGACGAAACCCTCGGAGTCAAATGACAAAGGAATAGGGTTTCCTATCTTTTTAAGTCACCAATGCATGGATGAGAGCAGACCATGTGCCATCGAAATAATTTAACCATGTGAGGGTCTTTTCTATAGTCAACCCTGCGCTGTCAAGTATCAATTTATTATTGCTATGATAAAAAACAAGACTATGCAATCGACTATAGAATAATTACATATATTTATTTTGAAACACAAACTATATCATTTGAAATCGATGGTATTAAGGCTTGTTATAATTGTTATTCATGAATCTATTTCATTGACTATAGAGAAAAGGTGTTTAAACCAATAAAACAACCACGAGGTTCAACCTTAGTATAAACTATTACAATAATGATCTGCATGCTTACCTTGCCAACGACAGTTTTGGAGGTTCTTATCATTGTTTACCAAGTTAATTATAAAAATTTTTGTGCTTGCTTGGTTCACGGGGGCTTCACCTGTTGACCAATATCCTATCACATTAGTTCATATTGTGGGTTTTAAAATTATAAAAAATTGAACCAATATATTGCAGGTATTGGGGGGCATGAGGGGTTTAAGGTGGGGGTGGGTATGGTGGTTTATAAGGATTGAGGTATAAAAATGGGTGGGGAGGAGGTTTTAAGTATTGGGAGGGGGTTTCAACAAAAAGAGTTTGGGTCAATATCTCTAGAAATTAAGGGTATTCTTTAATATCTTATGATTGCACATGCTATGTGACAGGTTCACTAAGTGAATTCCCTGTGGCTTGGTTCTAGCATGGTATAGGAATTTTATTTATAATGTTTCACTTTGATTTCGACCTTAGGTTGGAATTTTTTAGGTAGTAAAATCTACCATAGTAGTTATTACAAATTATAAATCCTTATACTGTGGTAACATTACAATAGCAATTTCACTATTGTGTAAGCCAAGCACTAGATTTAGTAAACTATAGGAATAACATTGAAATGTATTTACCTTGGGTGCGACTTTATAGAAGTGGTGGTTAGGTATTATTCCACGTTAAGATAATGTATCTAGTTACAAAGAACCAAACTTATAATATATCATGGAAATGTTCCAGGTAGTAAGACTACCAAAGGATGTAAGTAACAATTATATTTGGTACATTATAAAAGTGATGTGGTATTATATACTTTTACAATAATACTTGTAGTAAGGCAATATCTTAGGAATAGAAGTTTATAACTTGGTGTTTAGCAACGCAAAAGGTTAGCACAATTATATACAATCAACAGGTTGTTAATTTTCATGACTAGTAAAGAAGAGACAAAGTAGAAATATGTAATCTATTAGTAATCCTTACCTTTGAGAATATACGAGTACATTCATGCATAAAAGACAATACATTTGAGCATTTAACATAACATTAGCAGTATGAGCATGTTAAAATAAAAGTAATTGTATGATGAAGAACTTGAGCTCTAGGCTCACAGTAAGGATCTATTTGTTTAGCTAAGTATGTTAAGGATAACAATCTTTATGGCTAAACTTTGAATACTATCTCAGAACCAAAACTATGTAAGAAAATTACTTTACCTCATGAGAACCTTGCTTTTAAATAATAAGTTTATTTACTAGCATATTAACATGCAACAAAAGTACTTCTCGCTATCTTACAAATTAAACTCCTACTTGATCATGTATTACCTATTGAACCTGTAAGAACCAGCAATCCATCTGCATTAGCATAATGCTAAGTAAGCCCCGAGTTTTCAAAGATAGTTTTTCGCTTACTTCTCAAAAGTAAAATTGTTAGTAAAGCTAAAAGCAATCTAGATGCAAGTCATTCTTATATAACTTATGAAAATTAAAGTTGTATTAGTTATTGTATTTGGAAACTAATTAATACCAAATTGTTAAACTATTTCATTTTCCGCTAACCGCTAGTAGTTAGTGAACTGCGTATTGAGACATTTTATGTTACCTTAAAAAATTTAAATTTTTATGAAATTTTGGGGTTATGACACATTATGTACATAATGTCAGTGATACCATTGAGAAGTGAGAAGTCGCATGTTATTCAAGGAATTATTCATGGTTCTAGATTCCTTAAAGGTTTCTTTAGGGTCAAAGGCACAATCTTCTTCCTTGGACTAGAATTCCAAAGGCCCTAAGATACCTAAATTAGATTCAAACCCATCTAATGGCATTAACATCGTAAATAATAGGCCAATGATACCCTTAATATGCCATGTGTGGTTGGTGGAGGAAACCTTCTTATACCTAGATGGCTAGAAAATTCATTTAAGGCCTAAATTTCAAGTTTCCTCCAATGACCATGTCTAAGTACCCAAGGAAACAAAACCTAGATCCATATTGTCGCTGAAAATCATACCAATTCATGCATCATTATTTGAGGCATTGTTGATGGCTCTAAATGCTTCAATGAGTTATCTAGGGATAAAGCCATGGATTTCTTCCTTGGAACATCATTCTCAAGTCGGTAAGTCATGTATGTATACTAATCAAAACCACCTAATGGCATCTAAATCCTTTCATAATCAAGAGGCCATGTGTGGTCAATGGAGTCAACCTTCTTAGCCTTGGATTACTAGAAGATTACATTAGGGCTCGATATTCAAGTCTCCTCCCATCAACATGTCAAAGGACCTATGTCCCCAAGACTTGGGTACATAACACCATGGATTCCCTTGCGAAGTCAGTGTGTGATGCTTTAAGGAATTTTTAATGGATTTGGATGCCTCGATGCTTTCTTTAGGGACAAGGGAATGGTCTTGTTTATCAAATCACCATTCCAAAGTCCTTGAAACATGTACATATTTCCCAAGACTACCTAATGGAATCGAAATACTAAATCATAGGCCAACGATAACATAAGACGCCATGTGTGGTTGACGAAGAAAACCTCCTTAGCCCTAGATCTCTAGAAGATTCATTTATGATCCAATATTCAAGTCTCTTCCATTCACCATGTCCAAGTCCAGAAGTCCCCAACTTTTATACATAGTTCCATCGATATGCTTGTGAATGCATGTGTCATGCCCTGATGCATTGTTTATATATTTATTTTCCTCAATGGTTTGTCTAGGTCCAACGACATGGTATTCTTCCTTGGAATACCATTCCCAAGGTCCCAAGCCACCTACTAACTGCTTAATGGGACCAACATCCTCATTCATAGGATAATGGTACCCTCAAGAGGCCAAGTATGGTTGGTGGAGGGAACCTTCTTAGATATGGATGTATAGAATATTCCATTAGGGCCCATGCTTTAGGTGTCCACCACTAACCATGTATAAGGCCCTAAGGGTACAAAACCTTGATACATGGTGTTATTCATACCCGTACGAAGTCATGTGTGGTGATTTGGGAAGTCCTTCATGGATTTGGATGGCTCAATGATTTATTCAAGGCCAAACACATGGTATTTTTCCATCATTGGAACATCATTCCCAAGGCCCTTCAAAACCACCTAATGGCACCAATATCCTAAAGTGTAAGTCAATGATATTGTTAGGAGGTCATGTGCACTTGGTGGAGGAAACCTTCTTATCCTAGATGGTTGGAAGGTTCCTTTCGGGCCTAAAGTTCAAGTCTCATTCATTGCCCATGTCTAAGTCCCCATGTCCCAAAGACTTGGATACATAACAATATGGATACTAATTCCAAATCATGTGTAGTGATTTGAGGCATTGTTAATGGCTCTACATGCATTAATGGTTTCATTAGGGCCAAATGCATGGCATTCTTCCATAAAAAATCATTCTTAAGGCCATACGACATGTATATATTACTCAAAAATACCTAATCGAATCAACATCCTCAATCATACGCCAATGAGACTCTTAGGAGGCCATCTATGGATGGTGGAGGAGACCTTATTAACCATGGGTGGCTAGAATCTTTTTTTGTGTCTCAAGGTTCAATTATCCTCTATTAATCATGTTGAAATACCTAAGGCCATAATACCTAGAAACATAGTGACATGAATACCCTTGTGAATTCATGTATGGTGCTTCAAGGAGTTATTCATGGCATTGGATTTCTCAACAATCATTTTATGACTTAAGGCATGGTCGATTGACCATGTCGAAGGCCTTATGGCCACAAGACCTAAATACACAGTTCCATGGATAGCCATATAAAGTCATGGATGGTTATTTGAGGCATTGTTCATGGATTTGGATTCCTCAAGGGTTTATTTAGGGCCAGAGGTATGGTCTTCTTCCTTGGAATGTCATTCCTAGGGCCCTGAGACACCTACACACAAATTAAAACCACCTAGTGGTAATGCCATCCTCATTCATAGGCCAATGATACTCTTAGGAGGCCATGCATGTTTGGTGGGAGAAACCTTTTTATCCTTGTATGGGTGGAAGATTCCTTTAGGATTCATGTTTTAGGTTTCCTTTGTTGACATTGTCCAAGTCCCCAAGGCTACAAGACCTAACCATATAGAGAGAGATGCACAATTATTGCTTATTTCATATATGTAGTATAACTGAACCATATAAAAATGAAAAAGAAACTAAAAAATGACATTAACCAAACTTAAAATTGTATTTTAAGTTTTTATTCAAAATCATTTCTGCACATAAACAGAAAATATATAATTTGGCTAAAATATATAGCTAAAATACTAAAATATATAATTTTGTATTTATTATTAGTTTGAATTAATTTAAAACAGAACAAATACTATTTAATAACTAAATAAACAAAAAATATATGAAAAAATAAAAAACAAATTGTTATCAATTTCTTTAACCACCATTTTATAAAATGACTAGATCTTCAATCTACGTAACAAGTTGGCTTGTGAATACGGATAGGCACAACCAATCTATTAAACAAAGGCTAAAATATATAATTTTATATACATTATTCATACTAGATTGTTCGAGTTAATATAAACACAAAACAAATACTATTTAATAAACACAAAACAAAACTAAACAATATGCTCTAAGAATATGCTTTACTATTTTGGTCATAACTTCCTATCTAGGTATCAATAGTTGGAGTTGTTTAGCTCAATGGAAATATCTTTAAGAGATCTAAATTATTATGGACTCATTATGTACATAATGTTAGTGATACCATTGAGAAGTGAGAAGTCACATGTTATTCAAGGAATTATTCATGGTTCTAGATTCCTTGATGGTTTCTTTAGGGCCAAAGGCACAGTCTTCTTCCTTGGAATGGAATTCCAAAGGCCCTGAGATACCTAAATTAGATTAAAACCCATCTAATGGCATTAACATCGTAAATCATAGGCCAATAATACCTTTAATATGGCCTGTGTGGTTGGTGGACGAAACCTTCTTATACCTGGATGGCTAGAAAATTCATTTAAGGCCTAAGCTTTAATTTTCATCTAGTGACCATGTCTAAGTACCCAAGGAAACAAAACCTAGATCCATATTGATGTCAAAAATCATACTAATTCATGCATCATTATTTGAGGAATTGTTGATGGCTCTAAATGCTTTAGTGAGTTATCTAGGGATAAAGACGTGGATTTCTTCCTTGGAACATCATTCTCAAGGCCATAAGACATGTATGTATACTAATCAAAACCACATAATGGCATCGAAATCCTTTCATAATCAAGAGGCCATGTGTGTTCAATGGAGTCAACCTTCTTAGCCTTGGATTACTAGAAGATTACATTAGGGCCCAAGATTCAAGTCTCCTCCCATGAACATGTCAAAGGCCCTATGTCCCCAAGACTTGGGTACATAACACCATGGATTCCCTTGCAAAGTCACTATGTGATGCTTTAAGGAATTTTTAATGGATTTGGATGCCTCAATGGTTTCTTTAGGGACAAGGGAATGGTCTTGTTTATCAAATCACCATTCCAAAGTCCTTGAAACATGTACATATTTCCCAAGACTACCTAATGTAATCAGCATACTAAATCATAGGTGAAGGATAACATCAAGATGCCATGTGTGGTTGACGAAGGAAACCTCCTTAGCCCTAGATGTATAGAAGGTTCATTTATGATCCAATATTCAAGTCTCCTCCATTCACCATGTCCAAGTCCATAAGTCCTGAACTTTTATACATAGTTCCATTGATATGCTTGTGAATGCATGTGTCATTCCTTGATGCATTGTTTATGTATTTATTTTCCTCAATGGTTTGTCTAGGTCCAACGAAATGGTATTCTTCCTTGGAATACCATTCCCAAGCTCCCAAGCCACCGCGACTGACTGCTTAATGGCACCAACATACTCAATCATAGGATAATGGTACCCTCAAGAGGTCACGTGTGGTTGGTGGAGGGAACCTTCTTAGATATGGATGTATAGAATATTCCATTAGGGCCCATTCTTTAGGTCTCCTCCACTAACCATGTATAAGGCCCTAAGGGTACAACACCTAGATACACAGTTCTATTCATATCCGTATGAAGTAATGTGTGGTGATTTGGGCAGTCCTTCATGGATTTAGATGCCTCAATGATTTATTCAAGTCCAAACACATGTTATTTTTCCATCATTGGAACATCATTCCCAAGGCCCTTCAAAACCACCTAATGGAACCAATATCCTAAAGCGTAAGTCAATGATATTGTGAGGATGTCACATGTCCACTTGGTGGAGGAAACCTTCTTATCCTAGATGGTTGGAAGGTTCCTTTAGGGCCTAAAGTTCAAGTCTCATTCGTCGTCCATGTCTAAGTCCCCATGTCCCAAAGACTTGGATACATAACAACATGGATACTAATTACAAATCATGTGTAGTGATTTGAGGCATTGTTAATGGCTCTACATGCATTAATGGTTTCATTAGGTCCAAATGCATGGCATTCTTCCATAAAAAATCATTCCGAGGGCCATACGACACGTATATATTACTCAAACACCTAATCAAATCAACATCCTCAATCATACGCCAATGATACTCTTAGGAGGGCATATGTGGATGGTGGAGGAGACCTTATTAACCATGGATGGCTAGAATCTTCTTTTATGTCTCAAGGCTTAGTTATCCTCTATTAATCATGTTAAAATCCCTAAGGCCATAATACCTAGAAACATAGTGACATGAATACCCTTGTGAATTCATGTATGGTGCTTCGAGGAATTATTCATGGCATTGGATGTCTCAACAATCATTTTAGGACTTAAGGCATGGTCTATTGACCATGTTGAAGGCCTTATGGCCACAAGACCTAAATACATAGTTCCATGGATAGCCATATAAAGTCATGGATGGTGATTTGAGGCATTGTTCATGGATTTGGATGCCTCAAGGGTTTCTTTAGGGCTAGAGGTATGGTCTTCTTCCCTGGAACGTCATTCCTAGGGCCCTGAGACACCTACACACTACTTAAAACCACCTAGTGGTAATTCCATCCTCATTCATAGGCCAATGATACTCTTAGGAGGCCATGGATGTTTGGTGGGAGAAACCTTCTCAGCCTTGTATGGTTGGAATATTCCTTTAGGATTCATGGTTGAGGTTTTCTTTGTTGACATTGTGCAAGTCCCCAAGGTTACAAGACCTAAATACATAGCACCATGGATACCATTAGGAATTCATGTGTGGTTCTTTGATGCATTGTTCTTGGATATGGATGCCTTAAATGTTCTTTAGAGAGAAAATCATGGTATTCTTCCCTAGAACATCATTCCCAAGTCCCTAAGACACCTCCATAAGGATCTTGATTTCCTATGATGACTCCATTCAAGGCCTTGAGATCGATGATCCCACTATGTAAAAACTCTCGATTGTATCCATATCCATGTATTTTATTCCAAAGATCCACTTTAAAGGGTGTATGTTATTGTTCATGGCCTTGATCATTTCCCATTACCTCAATAATAGTATCTTAGGATATAATTCCTTCAATTTATTCTCCAAGTATGGTCCAATACCCATACCTAGTGTACAAATTCATATAATGCCACCCATATCCCACTTCAAGGATAATGATCTCCTATACAATGCATGTCTTTCAGTTTGAGGACTTGTTTATGGTCTTTGGTCCCTAGACAATTCATATAGATCTTGAAGGTATTATTTTGCTCCCATGCTCATTTTTAAGGCCTTGAAACCCATCCCTACAATCCAAGGCCTCATAAGAGCCATCATACTCATATTGAAGGAAAATCATCCCCTTTAAAAGGCTCGTGTCATGGTTTCAGTCCTTGTTCATGACATAAGAGCCATAAAGCTTCATTGAGAAACTAATTACCTTTTTTCTCTCCCCTTACAATAACCATGTTCCCAAAACCTATCCCTCATTTAAAAATCTTATAAGATCATCCAAATACCATTGAACACCAAATACCAAATACCATTGAAAGCCAAATATCATTATTCGAGAGACTATGTAATGGTTTGATATCAATCATGACCTAAACATTTGTTTTCTGTGTTTTTTAAATAAGCAATATTTTGTTTAAACATAAAAATAATAATGGTATAATCTTGTACATCTCTTCAACACCCTTCCAATGAGATAAAGAACTCCAAACAATGATGCCGAGATAGGAATTTGTGTCCAAAATAGTAAAACATGATATTTAATTATAATAGTGCAGACTTTTAAATTAGAGTGTGTGTGCGCTCTTGTATCCCTACTTGGAAAAAAAATATGGTATTCTGCATGTTGGATCGGAAGCCACTTTGTGAACGTGTAAGTGTTGCTATATGACTGTCTTAGTGAAATCCCCATTGCCACTTTTGAAGCCATCAACTTTGTGCGAGCATGTGATGCCAAAATGAAAAAAAAAATCATTTCAATCATATTCTTTTACTAACGCAAAGGCTACTTAATCAAAAAAAATTTAAATTACAATATCACCAACAAAGAATGTTTAAACAATAATTTCTATATATATATATATTCTTAATCAAAGAATGTGTGTACAGACACATACACACTATCTAATTAAGAGGATAAGGAAAACACTGACATACAACTATACAAAGGAAAAGAAAAAAGAAATATCATCCTAAACATTTGAGTGAAGATGACGTGCCACAGTTTTCAAAAGTGAGGACAAGAAGCCTCTATCAATACCAAGGTTTGATTAGTTCATTGATTGTGTCATTTGGAGAAACTTTGATGATAGTATATAACCAAAGTGATTGTAATATAATAATGATCAATCTTTTTAATAATGTATACATATAATTTACACTCATATCATGATAAAAAATTCTAAATAGATACTTGTCTTTTCAAAGAATTGAATGCTTATAGATTTATTTACGTAGAGTGATTTTCATCCAACCATATGAAATTTACTATTGTGTGGTATGAGTATCCTATGAATAATCACAGCATTTCTGAAGGTGTAGAAGGTGTGACAATGGCTGTGAAGAACCAGTGTTCATACACAGTTTCGGCGGCGGGAAGTCCTGGCGGCGAAACCTGGAGTTTTGATGTTGCCGCAGATACAACAGGAGGCAGAATCTGGGGGCGTACCGGCTGCTCCTTCGACGCAAGCGGGAGAGGCAAATGCAACACTGGTGATTACGAGGGGTTGCTGAACTGTCAAGGCTATGGAAGTGTCGCCGCAACTCTTTTTGAATATGCGCTCAATCAGTACCAGAATCAAGATTTCCTTGATATTTCTCTTGTCGATGGCTTCAATCTGCCTCTCACAGTAACTCCGTCAAACTCTAATTGCAAAAGAATAGGATGCACTAGCAACATAAATGCCATCTGCCCTTCAGAATTGAAAGTAACGGGTGGATGCAGGAGTGCTTGTGCTGCATTCAATACGCCTCAATACTGCTGCACAGGCGCCTACCTGAACAACTGCTCTCCCAGCAACTATTCGAAATTCTTCAAGGGGCAGTGCCCACAGGCGTACTGCTCTCCCAGCAACTATTCGAAATTCTTCAAGGGGCAGTGCCCACAAGCGTACAGCTATGCCAAGGACGATGCCACCAGCACCTTCACTTGCGCTTCTGGTACTTCTAATTACAACGTCGTCTTCTGCGGTTAACATGATCAGGATACTGATCACGTAATATCCTACTGATTATAAGATAATATTCATGGCAATTCTGTCACGCCATGTTTTCTGAAAATAAAATTGAGTGATTTTAAGATGCCAACGAGTATCCAATTGATCTCCCACATGGTGTCAGGTCTTCCACATGGATTACAAGCCGTATTTACTTATAGAGAGAGAGATGCACAATTATTGCTTATTTCATATAGAGAGAGAGATGCACAATTATTGCTTATTTCATATATGTAGTATGACTGAACCATATAAAAATGAAAAAGGAAATAATTGGAAATACACTGAAAAATGACATTGACCAAACTTAAAATTGTATTTTAAGTTTTTTATTCAAAATCATTTAGTACAGGTTAAGCAGAAAATTATATATAATTTGACTAAAATAACTTATTCAAAATCATTTGGTACAGGTTAAGCAGAAAATTATATATAATTTGACTAAAATATATAGGGAAGAGACTAAAATATATAATTTTATATTCATTATTAGTTTGAGATAATATAAGCACAAAAAATACTATTTAATAAATAAATAGATAAATACAAAAATAAATTGTTATCCATTTTTTTAACCATCTTTTTATGAAATGAATCTTCTCAACCAAGTCCAAAATTTGAGATAATATATAAATGAAAAATCGGCATAACAAGTTGGCCGGTGAATACGAATAGACACAACTAATCACTTAGTTTTGTGAAGATAGTTGACACTTAAACAAAGGCTAAAATATATAATTTTATATACATTATTCATATCAGATTGTTCAAGTTAATATAAACACAAAACAAATACTATTTAATAAACAAAAAAAACAAAAACTGATATGAAAAAACAAAAAAAAATTGTTAACAGTTTCTTTAACCACCCTTTAAGTGAAGCTTATTTAAATCTTAATCAAGATGCATTTAAGCATAACAAGATATGACCACTATGAAATGAATCACTATTGTACACTTGTTACACTTGGATTAATCTTGTTGATCCGCTCAAGCAAGTCCGAAATCTGAGATAATACCTAAATGCCTATCAACATGATTAAACAAAAAACAAATGCCTATCAACATGATTAAACCAAAAACAAAGATATTAGAAGCTTTCATGAATCTAAATCTGAACCAATCTAGTCAGCAAATAAGTAATTTTCCCACCTACGAAATTCAATTTTAAAAAAGCGTGCACATGCTCTTATAATTAAAAAATATGCTTTACTATATTGGTCGTAAATTCCTATCTAGGTATCAATTTTTGGAGTTCTTTAGCTCATTGGAAAGAACACTCATGGCTTAAAACTCTGTCCACTGTATTCTGTCTTAAACACCAACTCAGTCCTCCAATCGGTGAAGAAAAGCAATTTCTATACACACATTTTCTCCACAGTAGTCTTTAAGCATCGAAAACTACCTTTTTTTCAGAAAGAAAAAAGCCTGTCCTTGTTATTCAATATATAGAATCAAAGGGCATATGATGTGCCATCCTTGTCATAGGGATACAATCCAGCAAGGTCATAGAGAAAGTTCATTTTAGCTAAAAACCTGGAACGAGTCTCGACTCACAAGAGCTACCAAGGGGGAGAACAACGTACTTTTTAGCCAAGAATATAATTCTAGTTAGAGAAAAAAGGAGAATTCTGTCCCACTTAACCATAACAAACTGTGAACACAGAAGCACAGAGCTACTATCAATAAGCGCCCTCTCCAAAATCATCCAAAAGGGTGGAAAAATAAAAGGAGAACAAGCTCTTGCATTGAGCTCAAAAGAGCTGGAAAGTGTCATGAGAGGCCAAAAGGCCATGAAGAAATTCAGAATATCTACCACATCAAGGAGCCAAAGACAGGGAAGATTTTGATAGTCTGTCTACGAGCTGGTTGTGTTCACGGTAGGTATGACTAAAAGACAGGTGAAAGAAACAAGTGCTAAGGCTTCTAGTATCCCTACACCAATGACTAAGATTTGGCGAATTCAGGGCAGCATTACCCTATTCCCAAATTATGATGAATGCAAAGTCACAAAAAATGTTCAGTGTAGGAATCTCCATCATCTGAGTAACATGTAGTAGAGCCCAAAGCACAATCAGTTCAACTTTGGTGTTAGTACAAGTACCAGCCCCCATAACAAACTCATATGAATTAGACTCATTCAGGAATAAGTAGAAAGCGACTCCTTTAATGTTACTAGCAACTGTCCCATCAAAAAAACCATAGGGGAAGACAAGAACAAGGCTTGAACTAGAGGCTCTAGGATTTTTAACCTTTAAACTGGATGGCCAATACATCTAGGACAAGTATGCAATCTGATAAAGTAAGCTCAAGATAGATAGCTTTTTTCCTTCCAAAATAACAAGATTCCTTGCTTTCCAGATAGCCCAAATAGAAAAAAAAGGAAGGTAGTAGCAAACCGAATGTCTAGAAAAACTGGCAATCGAGTTACCCAAAAAAGTACTGAGATTATCGCACTAGTGGGGAAGCAAGAAGTGGTGCTGATCACTCAAGTGAACAAAAACATTCTTCCAGACAGAGCAAGAAGAAAAAATATGCTGAACATTATCTTCACCTGAGCCATAGAGTGCACATAAGCCGGGCCTAATGCAGCCTCTCTTCTGGAGATTGTCCCAAGTAAGTATTTTATTTTCCAAAGCCAGCTAGACAAAACATCAATTTTTTTGGGAGAATGCCAGACCAAATAAGGGCATGTAATTTGTTGCCGGACGGGGGAGATGAAGACTGTACAATAAAGTCGTAAACCAACTTAGTAGAAATAGAACCATCAGATTTGTTATGATCCCATACTAAGGAGTCAGACTGAGTACTGAGCCGGATCCTACCATGTTCCAGGCCTCTCATATAATTATCCAATGCAATTTTTCACTCCCTTGCAATACATAAATCCTCGGCCGTATACCAATAGTGATGTAGACCCAAGAGAATATTGTGAACATGCACTAGTACGAAATGAGGAATTAGCTACTACGTGACTAAAAATTTCTAGTCACCACAGGTTTTTCAAGTGATTTACTACTAAATATGAGCAATTTTGATTGACCTAACTATAAACGACTAATTTAGTCACCGGTTAAAAAATATGACTAGATAATAAGTGACAAAGTTAAAAATGTCTAACATAAATGACTAATTTAGTCACGACATAAAAAATGATTAGCTAGAATAATATGAATTAGTTATTTATGTTATTCATTTTTAATTGTGTCATGGAAAATTGCAACTGTGACAATGAATTGTCACAATTTAGTAAATTTTGTAAATTGTCTACCTTCTAGTAGTAATATTGGTGCCATGCACCTCGATATTCAAAGATCCAAAAAAACAATTACACAAATTTTCTCTTGACCATCTTTATCCCTATTGCACCATTGAAGCAAACTGTTAGGCATGTGCCAAAGAAAAATTAGGTTCCTACAATTACAAATTTGGTACTAGAACCAGTACCATATTGATACCTATAATCATCATAGCTAGTTGTTGATCCTTCAATGTAAGAGTCCCAAGTCCCATACTGAGGTGCTTTTCTAACTTCAATATAACAATCATGATCTGTGACCATCGAACTAGTTGTACCAGTCGATGTAGCTTCACCAGGATCAGTTCTTTTAAACATTACAGCAGTTGATCCAATAATAATTGAACCGGTGGAAGCACCAAGAACAATATTTTAATCAATGAAAGACTCAATTATAATTAAATTGGGGTGCTGAGGTACATATTTTAATCAATCAAAGTCCATTTGAGGTACGTATTCCTAACAATGAAGTAATTTACTTGCATGATGTACAAAAAAGTATGTTTTATTCAAGTAAGATTTTAACAACCCTACTAGTACATCTCAGATGGAAATAACTATTTAGTCAGCAGAAGAGCACCGTATGAGTGGGTTGGAGTGCACCTAAGTTTGTTGGAGGAGCTTGCCAATTCACATAATTCTCCATTGCAAGTTGAATAGTTCTCCCTATCTCTAGGACGGAGGACATTGTTAATGTGTTTATGCATTTGGAAATGGGTTTTAAGATTTAAAATATGAGATGAATAATTTATTCGTCGACTTATTTTTGTTAGTTCTTAACATATTGTTTTGTTTGAATATCTAGTAGTATATCTAACTTCTTGTATGCATTTTCCTTATCAAAAAGTATGCATCATTGCAAAAAAAATCAAATGCCCTTGGAAATGGAAAAACAACTAATTAATTTATCATTTAAATGCAAAAAAACCCAGTTGAAAATTAATAAATAAAATGCATGACTACATAAAGAGAAATTGTATAAGAAAGAAAAAAATAAAAATTACATTTCAAGAATCTCATTTCTTCCACATTTAAAGGGATCCCATTTCAGGTATCCACCACTTTGCACATGCATAAGTCCTTTTGCGTGAACCACAATTTCACCATTAATATCTAGAGATTAAATGATAAGCTTTGGCAATCTAATTATTTCACATGGATTTGAAAAACTATGAAATGATCGATTCAATTTCTATTCAATTATAGAAATTTAACCTTTATGGTGTGTTCAACAATAATGCTAGAGTTCAATCTTGAGGAATTTTAATAGAAAAGCTCCCAACCTCTATGCAAACAAATTTAGTCCAACAATCATTACTAGTAATCATAGTGAGATAGCAATTATGTATCCATAACAATAAAATAATTATTTTGATTAAAATGCTTTTACCACCCACAACCGGATGACAAGTTTTTAACATAATTGAGATCGTTAAACATACATGGTTGCAGGGTATGGAAGAAGAGAAGGTATTATGCATCTACCTTGAAGGAAGAATGTGACTTCCTCTTCTTATGTGAATCCAAACAAAGATACACTCCAACAAACCGTTGCTGCCTCTTCCAATTATGATGTTGGAGAGTGTGTTTCTTGAGCAATGGAAGCCGAACTCTTTAGGAGATGTAAAGCGTAGAGGATGAGGAAGTTGTAGCTTGAAAATTGCTTGAATGAACTCAGGAGGGATGGGGAGGTTGGTGAGGGAATTAAATTTTCCTTAATGCATTCTCGACCGACGATAACACGTAACATTGCGTTGCAGTCTTTTAGATTTGATATGGACATCGAGATGTCAAGCCAAATGGAGGGGCCATGACAACAACAATAACTAATAAAAATGAAGTGATTTTATGAAAATGCGAATGGAATAAAACATGACGTTATGGTTATCCCATATCCCACTTCCTAAAAACCCAAGTTAAAACTCACCCTACATGAAACCCTAAATTATAATTTAACGACAAAATTCATATTAAACATTAATTCAAAAAATTAAAACCCATGAAATTTCTTTAGAGGGGAAAGTGTCATGGCAAGCATTATTATTATTTTAAAATTAATAAATAATACTTATAATTCTAATAAAGATTAGCGATTTGATATTTTATGAACGCTTCCTCCATTCTTTTGAAAGTTGGGCCCAAATTCTTAAAACAATTATTTCCCACCTGAAACACGAAGAATCTAGTCCCTTAGATACAAAATCCAACGGTGAAGATTTCCCTAGCGGATGATGCAGCAAATTCAAATGCAAAAGAAGGCAATCTCTTTGGTTTCTCTTCTTGCATTTCTACTCTGTTTCTCATCATTGTGATCAAGGTGAAAGTTGTATTATAGGTGAAGATTACACGGGTAATTTAGATATAATCTTAGAAAATGAAGTTTAGGAAATCCTAGAAACTTTTACAATAATTTTATTTATCAAATTTTATATAAGTAACTATATACAAGTATGTAAAAATCTAGTTTTTACAAAAGTGGTGTATTACTTTTTCTGCCTTATATAATATAAATGTGTTTATATTAAGACAACACTTTTAATATATAGAAATGATTACATTTTTGAATAAAATAGTGTGTAGAGAAATAAAAATTTACATTGAAAATAAAAGACACCTATAATTTATAATGATGAATAGTCAAACCTCCATATGTCACCACGCGAAATCCACTCACACCAAGCTCTTTCCAATCAAATTCGATTAAAAACACTCTGATCATCATTAGAACATAGTGATTTGCCATTATTCTTGCTGAAACTCTCGAGGTTTGTGGATTGGGCATTGTTTGTCCCATCCGGGCATGCTCAAAATTTGGGTTATATGAAAGTGTTGAGAGGGGGTTCCTAAAATATGCAGGATGGATATGGATCTTTTAGGATTTCATTGGTGTTTAGGAGCCCTAAGGTGAACGATGGAGGTTTTGGGCGTGGGATGAATTCGAGTTTCAAGTTTCCTCGGGCGAGTTCTATTTATAAAATGACTCGGGAAAGAGGTTTCCCTGCTATTAGGTGGAAGAAAGGAGAGCTTATTGGCCCTGGGGCTTACGGGAGGGTTTATATGGCCATGAATTTAGACTTTGGGGAGCTTTTGGCTGTCAAGGAGTTGATAATTTTGTAAAGCGATTCTAATGGATGGGCATTGTTTTGAGTTGGGATTTTGGGTTTTTGTTGGAAAACCTTAGTTTTGAATTCAGTTGTTGATGGGTTTTGCCAAAAACCTGGATTTTAATAGGGTTTTAAAGGTTTAAGGTTTTGGAAGATTTCAGCTCCGTTTGGGTTATTGATTTTTTGTGGTAAAACCCTATCATTTAGGTTTTGATTTCTACTAACAATGGACCAAAGGAGAAGGCTCGGGTAAGTAGGAAAAAATCTCCTTTTTTTTGGTACTGTGTATACATTTAGAAAATGGTGGTTGAAAGGATGTCACTACATGGTTATGAAACTATTGAATCCTTATTGGAAGCAAGTTGGGGCATATTGAATTTCTATGTAGAATTGACACTCCTCAAATTGGACTTGGTGTTTGAGCAAGTGTCCAACTCTACAAATCATGTTATTGGTTGTTGATTGTGAAATTAAGCTCCTAACAAATAGGAAAATGTTTCTTTATGAACTACTTACAGACTGTTTCTTTGAATTGTTGTATTCATTGGCTTGCCTATAAATTACTAATTTTACACTGGCATCTAGCGTTGAGCATGAAAGTGTTGTTTTGGACTAGCATTCACCGAAGGGAAAAGTGTTGAGGCATTGCATGACTTTTTCTTTGCAACTTGAATAAGATATCACTAATCTTAGAACAGTGTTCTCCCAAAAGAGATGACCATATCTAATTTGGTAATGGATTTCAATATGTACCATTCTAACTCTTCTATATTTGTGAGGTCAGGTAACACTGTTAGTTTGTGTGCCTGGTGGATTAGATTTGTTTTTTTTTCAAAGATCCAGATTGTTAGTTTGTGTTCCTGGTGGATTGGATTAGATTGAGGACTTGGTCCCATTAGCAGGCTTGGATGCAAACCTATTGGGATTCAACATCCCAAGCAAGTAAAAGACGTTGGGGAAGGGGGATGAATCCTATTTTAAAAAGTATGTATCATTAATGTTTAGGACACTTTTCCTTAGCATCTTGAATAGGCTATAGTGCACTCGGTACCCATAATGGAATTGAACTAGACTTGGGGATTCTTGGAAATACATGTGGCATACTGAGCAAACCTCAATGACTGATAAAAAACACTTCTTTATTTGAGAGGATGAATGACAAATTTTGTATTCCTTTCTCATGTTCCTATGGGTTGGTTTCTCTCCAAACGAATGTCCTGAAATGGCTTAAACCGACACTGACCAATAAGAACATCCCAATTATATTTGTAGACAAGGATTGCTCATCCCACGGATATGGTGCATTTCCATCATATTCAAATCGATCCTGAACTCTTTCCTTTTTGCCAATCCCTGGAAACGAGTAGGGGATAATTTTTTCCCCATTCATTGGTGGTGGCTGGCAAGTATTTATTCGGTAGCTTAATAAGATAAGCTTTTATCACTCATGCATGTTAAAAGGTCTTCTATTTTTTTGTCTGGTCCAGGTCTTACCTTAATGGCAGGGGTCTTATAAGTTAGGTGGTCCTTTTAGGTCTTACCAACCAATCTCCCCACCCAATTGTTATCTAAGTTCTATCTTACAATAATATAACCTAACTGGTGAGGAAAATCAATTATGTACATACAATCAAGAACCAACTGAAGCAAACACCAATAAAGAAGACGATTTTGAGGTGGGGAAATCACATTATATAGATCTATCTAGAGTATCATAATGTAAATATAAATGCCCAACCATAGTTAAGGGTGTAGACCAATGGCTTGCAAACCTCTATTTATGTATATGTACATATATGTGGCTACAAAAAATAAAGTATGATGTTATCAACGTGAGGATAAATGGGAAAGGGTGTTGAGGAGCTTGCATACCTTTTTTGCAACATGATCTATAACTTCATGGCTTCAAGGGGTAGGAAAGGAACCATGAATGCAATATGCATTCAGACCCATACAATCCACATAGACACGAATTCCCTTCCATTCTTTTTTTATTACTATTGGGATGACCCAATTTGATTCTTCCACGGGAAAAATCAACTTGGCTTTAAGCATCTTATCAATCTCTTATTTAACCTTTTATTTTACCTTGGAATTTTTCCAATAACATATCATCTTTATAGGATTTGCGTCTAGATTTAATTCAATTCACATTTATCCCAACTCACCTTGGACGCCCTTCATCTATGTGAAGTTTTTTGGGAACAATTCGACATGTTCTCTAAATAGGACCACAACCTCTGACCTTGTTTTATTATCCCATTAGTTTCCAATAGAAGCTATTTATGGTTGGTCTTCAGTTCCAATGTTTAACTAGTTTTTTACAGTATCCTTCAATGCTGGATTCATTCCTCGCTAAGGTTGACAGATTGGATGGGAGTACTCTTGGATTTTAATATTATGAGTTAAAATCATTGGATCAATATCATTCACGTCCCTATAATCCCATGAAAAATCTGAAGCATGATTTAGCATCATACTCATTAGCAACTACTATTGAGTGGGTTGTAGGTAGCTGTTAATGTTGAGGAATTTTCTAGGGGATATTTTGACAGCCATAACTTTTGAATAAACAACTTCTGCTACAAAGTAGTAATCCAGGTAGCTTAAGGAAACATCATTGTTAAAGTGATTTGATGTTACTAAGTAAGTAAAAATATATGTTTCATATTTTTTAGCTGAACTGGTTCCCTCATCGGACAAGAAATCACAAAAAAAAATCATTCACTCATTGACATGCAAACAATCTAGGAAATATAATTTAAAGGACCATTTTTTTTCAACAAATGGATCTGCATATAAGCAATGACTGATCTCATAAACCTAGGAGATTTTTGACACATCCACAACAACCAAAAGCCATATTATGGGTTTCTTATGCCTAAGTCAAGGAGAGGCTTCTCAATAATGTCAACTGGATTTGATGTGGAGACTATGAAAAATAATAATCTCATATGGAACATTAGACACACTGAATGTGTTTTAAACCCTCCTCTCACATAGATACACACCCTAACATGGGGTGAAACCCTAAAAAGTAAATAGGACACCCTTAATGGCTCAGACAATCCTCCTACCTCCCTCCATATAACGCTTGACGGGTTGAAACCCTACAACCAAAAGTAAGGAAGGATGGGTTCGCATAGTGGACCATAACAACATTTTGAGCTCCTGAGTCATTCTCCTAATTAGCCTCCTCCTCTTCATCCTCAAAAGGGGGAAGAACATAGAGATTCCAACTTTTAGATTTAGAAGAAGCCCCCTTTTTATTCCTTGGATGAAACCCTACTTGACGACATGATTCCTCTAGATGCCCTGTTTGGTGACAATACTAGCACACAAATGCCATATTTTCATAGTCCAAACATTGTGTCCACTTATCGACAATGAATACTATATTTATGCCAGTTCCTGCAATATGACAACCCTTTTTTAGTGCAACCTAAAAAGTGCCAATGCTGGATGCTATGGTTGTTTCCCTAGCGCAACAAGAATAGTGTCCTGATAAACTAAGGAATATCAGGGTAGAGTAAAATGAGGAATAGGGGCCATTAGTATTACCATTAAGCTTAAATAGTATAAGCAGTACTTACTTAAAGAAATATACCTTAAGCAGAGTTCAGTTTATTTGAATACATATATTATGTAATATTGATTACTTCACCTTATATGCACTGCTCACTATTCTAACGATGTTTTTATTAGGCAAATAAGCTTCTACATAAAATACAGATCACCATAATGGTATAGCTCTTTCTATAATCAGTGATATTACTATAAATGCCATATATGGCTCACTAGTGTCCAAATTAGAGACTGTACTTATTACTGATACTACGTTTGTAACCACAATGGGTAATATTTTACATAATGAACGTCCTCATAACAAGGAGTAAGCTTTATGGGTAAGCTCGACATGCTATGACATCAGTATTACTAGATAGTAAGTATAGATAGAGATAACCACCATGTAGTTTCTATAATTAATGGCAATCCATATCCTTTATGATTAACAGGGTAAATATTGTGAAAATTGAACAACCAATACGTGTAGATCAATCGAGTTAGCTCATCTCTATTGGGTTAGTTTAATATTCCATATCATTGAAACTATGTTGAAAGTCGCTTTTACCATTATCTCTAGATATAAAAGGTGTGTCATTACGATGTTGAACTTCTTACACTATTATTACTAATAACACAAGAAACACTAGATCTTGAAATTTATTAATTAATGCTTGAACAATATTAAATTAATTGGAGCAACCCACCCTACCTGTTAAAGAGGAGATGGAGTTTTTAAAGTTAACACTTGCTCTTTATGCTTTACAGTAGATACTAAAATATAGTTTACAATCTATAACTCATCCATATCACTTAAATATTACATTTATTAATATCTTTGAATAAAGACTGAAACAACCTTTACTACATATAGGGAACTTGAGGACCTTACTGCATACTGGCTCATTGGCTCATAATACCATGGCTCTGAATAACACACCATAAGACAGGCTCATTGGCTATTTGCTATTTGTTGGAAATTAGCTATAACATCTATCCTTACTGCTAATGCACATTCTTTTAGAATGAGGAGAATAACTTTAATACTACATGAAGGAAAATGAGAATATATCCATTACTACCACTTACTGTAGGAATATATTAAACCCACTCACAACTTAGGATAAAATAATTAATCATTATTTGATTAATTATTCACCCACTAGCTTAATTAGTTGGCATCCACTTGCACCTTAAAGTCAATGCATGCCATCTATATCCTAGGAATGATTTATTTCTGATTCTTGGTTGATCTAGAATTAGTATACAGGACTTTATAGCAGATTCTGCTTTTTCTGCTTTTCTATGGATAAGATAAAAGCTAGTCAACTAGGAAACTGGGAGCTTTTGTTTCCAACCCATCCTCCATTAGTTTTTCTCCATTTTCTAGGATTAGCATGTTATTTCCATCTCCTTGACAACTCACTCATGCTTTTTACAACTCGTGAGGTCCTTGATAGATTTAGCAAGTGCTTTATCCACCTATGGGGGTTTGCTATATTTTGGTAAGTCAGCCTTTTTGAGATTTATGAGTTGTTTCCATACAATTCAACTTTCCTATGAGGGATGTACTATTTATGTACACTATTATACATAATTATTCAATGGAAGGATACACACCAATATTCATCTCTTCATTCATGTGATTCTGTCTCTTTTCTTCTCTCTATTTTTCCTGTGTATGCTTGTGAGAATTCTTAGTAGCAAGATCTATTTCCTGTGCTTATTTTTAGCATCATTGCACATAGAATTGATCTATTATTTCTACATGGTATCATAGCAGCAAGTTTGATCAAGTTCTACAGAGTTGAGGAGCGCTTCCAGTCTCCTATCCCTCTCTGAAGAAGAGCTTGTCTAGCTTACAAGATTTTCTCCTAGTTTGTTTTGCAGGTTGCAAAGAGTATCTCTTAGAGCAAATCAACAACTTCAATATGGATTCAAAAGTTCCTCTACTATATCCTTTCAACTATGCTGATTGGAAGACAACGATGAGTGCATACTTGAAGAGGCAATGTCTCTTTGATGTCTCCATTGGTGCATTGAGTGAACCTGAGTCTTATGAAGAGAAGATTGATTGGCTGAATAATTGTGATATAGATTATGGAATTATGTTTTTGGGAATATCTCCAAATATATATCATCTCATAGATTCTGCTGAATTTTCATTTGAGCTTTGGAAAATTTTGGACAAAGCTTTTGGTTTGCAGGAAATTGAAGATGAAGCATGGAGCGAACCTAGCATCTCCTCTTGTTCTCTCTCTCAAGATTTCTTGGCCTCTACATTCTATGATGAAGTTGATCATGATGAAGAATTTTCTCATACAGTTCATGTTGCTGCTATCCTCATTAATTCGAATTCTTCCTTCTTCAATGAAGAAGCAAATATTGAAGAGCCATCTTTTTTTGTGTCTCTTGAAGGTGATTTTTCTTCTTGTGATACTATTGATGAAAAAGAAGTAACATATGGAGCTGCTGATGATATTGATTATGATCCTATACCCCATTCATTGTTCTCTCAATCTCCTATCTTAGATTCTGAGATCTATGTGCCAGATTATTTACACCTCTTGCATACCTCTCTCATTGATGGTGCGCAACCTAGTGACTTATAGGATGTTTGCTTAGACACATCAAGCCTTATTTGTGTTATACCACTTACCTTACTTGATATCATGTTCTTCATCATATCCTCCTTTGTTCTTGGCATCAATACTCAGAGCCTTCTTGAATATTGTGAACCTCTCATTATTTCCTCCTTTCCTACATAGGATTCATTACCAGCGTATTCCCATGAGTCTATTGATATGCTTATATTTGATCCTTTGGATTCTGATTTAGAAGCATATTTGCAATTTTATACACATATAATACCACCATCCATACCATCGACCATACCTCTGAATAATCCAAAGACTATACAAATCCCAAGCTCACTAGTTGATTCCTCATTGGTCTCTTATGCAGTGATATTTATCTTACATGATTTGAAGTCTTTCCTAAATTTCAGTGGCTGGTTATCCATGACCTTAGTCATATATGGAATGATATTAAACATGTTTGGATCTGTTCTAAACACTTATGATTCAGATCTTATTCCCATCCATCATTCATATTTTTACACCTATCAGTTTTCCCCAGTTGTTCATAATTTTCCTAGTCTAGCCCTATATCCTCATGGAGCCACTGAAGCCTTTGTCTTTGCTGTTCCATATGATAATGTTTCTAATATATCAGATTTTTATCAGCCTCATATAATATCTATATAGGTGCTACAGTATATTGGAAGATTGACATGTGATTCACATCACAATTTTGCAGCTATTCAGGGAATTGGGTGTGAAATAAATTGCCTTATTTTTTGTACTCTTTGGAAAGGAGTAGGCACAGATCTCTTTTCCATTTCAGATTATGTTTTCAGATCAGAGTTTGAAAGCAAAAATAAGCATTCAGATAATGCTCCTACTTCATCATTTGATGAGATACAAGGAGTCTCTCCTCTTCCTTCTTGCAGGTTCTACACTCCAGCGCATGATCATGGAGTTCATGATTTCTTTAGCAAGTCCTTCATCCAGAAGCAGTTCAGTCAGCTCATTAAAGTGAAGATGAATATATGTTGAAGACATATTTCAAATTTTGTGCCTTGTCCTATCTTGAGGGAGGATTTTCCCCATGTGGTTTTGCCTCTTTCCTCACTTTTTTGGACATAATAATTGTTAAAGGGTGACCACAGCCTTGTTGCTAGGCCCTATATGCATCCATATGCATCCATATTTTTTTGTCATACCATCATAAAGTCAGACTTATAGGGGGGTGTAGGTATATATTAAACCCACTCACAACTTAGGATAAAATAATTAATCATTATTTGATTAATTATTCACCCACTAGCTTAATTAGTTGTCATCCACTTGCACCTTAAAGTCAATGCATGCCATCTATATCCTAGGAATGATTTATTTATGACTCTGGGTTGATCTAGAATTAGTATATAGGACTTTACAATAGATTCTGCTTTTTCTGCTTTTTCTGCTTTTTCTGCTTTTTCCTGCTTTTCTATGGATAAGATAAAATCTAGTCAACTAGGAAACTGGGAGCTTTTGTTTCCAACCCGTCCTCCATTAGTTTTTCTCCATTTTCTAAGATTATCATGTTATTTCCATCTCCTTGAAAACTCACTCATGCTTTTTCCAACTCGTGAGGTCCTTGATAGATTTAGCAAGTGCTTTATCCACCTATGGGGGTTTGCTATATTTTGGTAAGTCAGCCTTTTTTGAGCTTTATGAGTTGTTTCCATACAATTCGACTTTCCTATGAGGGATGTACTATTTATGTACACTATTATTCATAATTATTCAATGGAAGGATACACACCAATATTCTTTTCTTCATTCATGTGATTCTATCTCTTTTCTTCTCTCTATTTTTCCTGTGTGTGCTTGTGAGAATTCTTAGTAGCAAGATCTATTTCCTGTGCTTACTTTTAGCATCATTGCACATAGCATTGATCTATTATTTCTACACTTACGAGCTGAAGACTACGACTATTACGCATCCATCCTTAAAGATAATACAAGATTGGGAAATAGGTTTTTCATGAGGCAGGTAACTTAAGAGGGAAGGATACTTAGGTATTAAATATGTTTTTTTAAGTTTCAACCTACTTTTTCCAAAATTAATTTATTCACTAAAAAATTAGGTTTCAACTTTTGCCTTCTCTTTTCCAATTAGTCCTGCTTGCAAAAAGCATTATCACTGGTGTTTGAACTCGTATCCTATTCATTTATCCAATCAAAATATACAGGAAAGGATAGCTATATACCTAGCTGTATGGAGGAAACTAACTGTACCAAATTGTATATCAATCCTTTCCCCAATTGTATGGAAAGAGATATTACCGCATGATCGACTGTACAATCAATAAATCTATCTTGGCATGAGGGAATTGGGAGTACAATTAATCTATTAACTGCATAGGAGGAGGAAACCCAAATTGTTGGCCCCCACATTAGGCTCAGAGGAGGAACTATACCCCACTGTTTTGCCTATGAGTGAAAGGAAAGTAAAATTGTTGCACCCCTTTTGATTAGCCCTACATATTTTGGAGAGCCCTGTTGTGGACTTGCACAGTGCACACATCAGCTAAGTTCATCTACCAAATTTTTAAATGAGAAATTGAATTGAGGGGCGATATTGCTTCTATCATTTTAAATATGAATTCTTCTTTGTGGGTCCTACTGGTGAAACTAGAAACATGAGCAACTTCATCATTATGCTTAACTTCTTCTCGGGGTAAGTGGATTAAATTGTGACAGTAAGGTTGACCAGAGTTGATGGAAAAGATTTTATTTATTTGAATTATTCTTTGGGGGTCTATTATTTATTTGAATTATTCTTTGCGATGGGAGTGTACCAATTGGGGTTCTCATAAGCCCAAAAACAATAGCTAACTTCTTGCTATGGTGAATTA